>JAJJMB010004448.1:158739-710552 GCA_023531105.1 Papaver atlanticum | reverse complement strand
TTATAATTCACTCAATCACTACTTTGTAGAATTTTAATTGTTTGCATAATTTTTCCTAATTAGTTGTGATTCAATTAGATAGGTTATACTTTGGTTAGATAATCTATGCTTAGGGAATACAATTAATGTTTGAGAATATGCTTGATCATTTGTGAATTAAGAAAAAGAGATTTTAAAAATAATTAGAGTTTTGGAATTTTTACCATCATTCATTCATGTGTAATAGTGGAATCTAGTGTCTTGGTTATTTTCAATCTTTAAATCAAATTTGGAATTAAATTTTCTCTATTTTTAGTTTAAATAAGTCTAAAATCAATTGCTTTCATAAGTCTCAACGAATCTTTTACTACAACAAAGTTGAAATCACATCACCGCCCATCTTCGCCAGCCTAGTCGGACGACCTAGATCCAATTTCAGGAGGCCAACGAGATGCTTGCATACTCACAAGCAACCCATCTGTGCATATACTTAATCGGCATGTCCAAATCAGTGGCAAACGCCACAAATCGTTTTGCCCAATAGTAGGGTGGCCGCACGGCTTCAAACCCTAAAATACAATCAACGGCAGCATACAACTGCCGCAAATCATCTCCACAGGGAACGATTGGCCAAGTCATGACTCGTTCATAGGATCCCCAAACGATCACTCAAAGGTGGCTATTCGCGCTACTTGTATGATTCAACAGTAGTCATTAACTGCCGCAAATAGTCTTAGCCACTCAACTTGGCTAGTCGGTTTAAGCGGTCCAGATCCAACCTAAATCGACCGATAGGATTTTAGAATGACTACCAGTTACCACTCTCCTATAGGAACTGATCGGCCACTCCCTGGGATACGAGCATAGCTCATACCAACTCCCTGAAAGAGGGTGGTCACGCTCCTTTAAGACATTCAACTCGCGACTAATTTGGACGAGCTCTAAAACAACGATGCTTCCTGCACATCTGTTATTTTTAGATGCTTGTTTAAAAGTGATGCTTTATATACATCGATTATAAACAATATTTTATAAATATTGATTTCACAAATAATTTTATTATTTGACCTAAAAGCACTATGTGCTGCTTTTAGCGGCGAGTCTCACGACTTGACCCATTTACTCGAGACATCAAACATGTCACAAACTGGGGGATGCTCATTGGGGTATTGGTCTGGTGGTTTACAGCGTGCGGTGTGCAACGCGCCCATTACGAGAAAGTGTCAGGAAATAACGGACGGTTAACAACAATGGGAGTAATGGGTGAAAGTATGACCAGTTTTCCCTCATAATGGAAAAGTGGTGATTACCACTTTTTACACAACCCCACCTCTACACTGTTTAATCACCCCCACTTCCAACGAGATCAGGGTGTCCTCGAACATGACTTGTATAAATAGGATTTCAACCTAATTTAAACATAACACAAGTATCCAGAAAACACCAAGAACTGATAGCTTACGTTCTGCAAGCCAGTTCCATATTCCGATACAAGTCATAAAACAACCACACCTTTATAATTCAACATTCTGATCTCAAACACCTTCTTTGCTTCCCTCCTTAAGATCAACCCTTCTCCTTCACTTTGTGACCGAATTGAATCTTGAACGGCCATTTCTTGGTTTAGGCCAGATTCTTACAGATTGATCTCTCGAATCTAAAAGTACTCCCGTGTAGTGCATTTGTTTAAGGTTTGAATTCGTTTCTCATCAACACACCCAAATTTACCAAAAACAGCAGAATCAGTTTTTACCCCAAAACAATTGGGAGTTGTAGTTGTTGATACATGAAAATAGTTACCCTTTAGCAAGGCTGGGGAGTCCCTAGGGAAGGATAAACCCATCATGAAACATAAAGACTTGGGGACTAAATCCCAAGCCTAATAGAATGTATCCATAGAGTAGAAAGGTTAGGGAAGGAATTAGTGGAGAAGTAGAAGGTTACATTAGGAAGAATGACAAAAATTGTAAATAAAGAGGCTTCTATGACATGTGGCATGATGTCATGAAAAGAAGGATTTTGGGAAAAGCCTATAAAAGGAAGGACATAGTACAATGGAAAAAAAGCTCTCTCTCATACTATTCTAGGAAGGTGTTGTCATTATTGTGACTAGGATGTGCAAGACCAATCTCATATTCACCTCTCAACATTTGGCGACCACACCCGAAGGCTCGTCTCTCGTCCATTATGACACGCCAAGAAGGCACCAGCACAAGCGCGCTGGAGGATCATCCAGTTGATCATCCGCTCAACCCTGAAAGCGAGAGAGTATGAATAGTAAAAAGTCTGATTACAAAAGGGAGAGGTTTTACAAGAAAAGGACAAACAACATGCAAGCAGAGATACACCACCCGCGCAACCAACTCTACAAGACATGCAAAGAGAGTTGTATGATCATATCAGGAGAGAGCAGGAACTAAGGAAATTAATGAGGGCGGCTGAAGTTGAGCAAAGTGCTAAAGAAACGGTAAAGGATACTGGAGATGGGGGAAAAGCGCCTACAGTTATGTCGCAAGACGCAATAGCAAAGTACCTAGAGACAAACTACCGAGTGGTAAAACAAGACAACTACGATTTCATGAACAGTCTGTACTCCTCCGAAGTTGTAGGATATCAAAACCCAGAGGATTATACCTCACCAAAGTTCAAAGTATACAATGGCAAGGAAATGCGCGTGAATACCTCAGTCGGTTCATGTCAACCATGATCAACCAACTGATGGGAAGTTATGCTTAAGGGAATTTCACAAATCGCTAGCATACACAGCATTCACCTGGTACGAAAACCTGAAGCCAGGAAGCATAAACTCATGGTTAGCATGTCCACTCTTTTTCTCATAAAATTCTATTCAGCCAAGAGAAAAATCACATCAATAGATTTGAGTAGATGCAACCAGCAGATAGGAGAAGAAATAAGAAAGTACATCACCAGGTTCCACCATTTTGCATTGGATTGCCACGAGGATATAAAAAAGGATGCATTGGTATACATTTGCATACGAGGAATGACACCCGCTTTCAAGAGAAGTTTAGTCAATTTTCGGTTCCAAACCTTTGTTGAACTAGAAGAATCGGCGGCAAGGATCGCCGATTATGTGGATGAGTCCAATGCGGACTATACTTAGCGCCATTCAGTTAACATGGTATCAACAGACCCGCGCAACATCCGCGCAGATAACAGTCAAGATGGGTGGAATGCACATACATCTCAGTCTTACAATCGGAAGGCGTTAGAGAACCAAAGCGGGACTTCGTCAAATCGCATCCCTTACCATGTAGCCGGGAACAAAGAGGTTTAGTATTTCAGAATGCACGCATTTTTGGTAGGAATAAAGAGCTTTGTAAGAGGAACATATCCTAAAATATTAGCTTCAAATCCTTTATGGTTTGGTTTTTTGTTCACAAAAATGACGTCTAATGTGTGAGATAATGTGAAGGGATCCTTCCTCTAATGTTATTACCGGTAACATAATTCAGATGATTTTGTATTTTTTATATAATTAAACAAATACAATTCGGACTCAATTAGATAAAACATGATTCTAGTTTGAGGTAAACCTACAAAAATCAGATAACCATGCACTTATTTTAAATTCAGGCGTACAAAAAAAAGTAGAAGATGATTCCAATTGGACGGACATTTCAAGTTTTATTATCTTTAAGGCTAAAGCTTCTTAATGTAAACATTTAATGTTTAGGCCTAGCATCTTTATGAAAAAACAAGAATGTACGTGTAGTTGTTAAAAATCTAACAACCACACCCAAACGGAGATAATCTACTACTAAGCTAAATTACAAGTAAATGGATACTAGAAAAAGAACTTGCACTTCATTGATAGAATACTCAAGTTGGGACTTGAAGAGATCAAGGTGGGATCCTGAAGGTAGCATGTTTATATATGCTTGAGGGAATACCCCATCAATAATCAGGTGCTCCTCATTGGAGTATATTAACTAAGTTACATACATTCTTGAGTGTCATACGCTTGGACTTGAGTTTGATGCTTATAATTATAATACTGGCTCTTTGGGCTTAGGAAGACATGATATATGTTAGAACATCGCTCGGTCAAACTCACAAATTTTGGTATATCAATCTTGTTATCAAATTTATTTGATCAAAACTTACATCTTGATTTATAGTCTACTAAGGTCAATCTTCGACTTGGAATAGAGCATGGTAGTTGAGCATAAAAATTCACCAATCGACCTTGAAGATTGAAGAATGAAGAACAACAAAGATGTCTACAACAACAAATGTATATGAAGATAGATTATCTTATTTATTCATATTATCTTCCATTATATCTACTGAGACATCCCGTATGACTTTAGTATTATGACTAACAATGCAAAAAAGAATTTGATCAATATAGAACTTGTTGCATAATAGATTGAGAACAATTTATTGTTCGAAATATCGCAATTGCATAATAAGATCATAAAGAGTCGTCAAGTTATATTTTACGTCAATAAAGTCATTTGCTCAGTTCGCGAACTTGAACTTTTAAATAATAAAGACTTGATGAATTAATTGTCAGTTAACACGTGAAACATAAATTGATTTTGTCAGTTTGCGATCTGGTCGATTTTGAGATGCTACTGGATACTTTTTGTACCACTAGTACATGAACAAATTTTGTCGTGAACTAATTAATTTTAAGAGTTGCCTGCAGACATTTTGTATTTTAAGAGTTGTCTATAGACTTTTAGGGACACATTTCCTCATACTTAGATATATCAAGAAAAACTTCAGTTAAAGGGTAAAATGAAGATTGATTATCCTATTTATTCATATTATTTACCATTATATCTACCAAGACATGTCGTATGGCTTAGTATTATGATTAACAATGCAAAGAAGAATTTAATCAATATAGAACTTGTTGCACAATAGATTGGGTACAATTAATTGTTCGAAATATCGCAATTGCATAATAAGTTCATAAGGAGTCGTCAAGTTAGTTTTCACGTTAACAAAGTGATTTGCTCAGTTCGCGAACTTGAACTTATAAATAATAAAGACTTGATGAATTAATTGTCAGTTAACTCGTGAAACATAAATTGATTTTGTCAGTTTGCGAACTTGTCGATTTTGAGATACTATTGGATACATTTTGTATCGCTAGTACATGAATTTTTTTTGTCAGTTCGCAAACTGATTGATTTTAAGAGTTGTCTGTTCTTCTTCATTTTGTGTGCAGCATTTGTAACCCCAGTTGCCAACGTTCCACCATGAACCCCACATTGTTCTACGATTGTCATTGTATAAATCACCCCATATTTACTCCATGACACATTACTTCTTTCTGCAAATGTCGTATTAGGCACTAAAACTAGTCAGTCCCATCACCCAAAAACATATAACCAACATTTACCATTAAACAAAACTTTTTACTTAATCCATATAAACTAGTGGAATTATAGAGCATTAAAACATGCAAAATTTGTCGGAGCTTCAATTTTCTTGTAACTTCTACTGCTTATTGTGACAATTGCAATAGGAAAAAAAAAGTGAATACGATTACTCAATTAATGGTTACTCACTCAATATTTCGTATTGTTTTAGAAAATAAAAATAAATAAATTATTCGTGCACGTTTGCTCTTTCTCGATAACGTTCCTCCACTTAGCAATAATATGAAGCGGCTTATGCAGACTCTTCCAATTAATCTTGTAATGGCATCCATTTTTTCCATTTCCATACACCAATGTTTCACAAACACCTTATTAGCGAAAGTAGTGCCTACGACAAATACAAAATCTTCAATATAACCTAAATTTTGGTGCTTTTCCACACAAGCGAATTCAGAAATGAGATTTGACGTCTCTTTGCCGCTTTCACATGTAACAAACATAAGACCACATGTGTATGTGTTCATGTCGTAGGTTTATGGTAAGTTCCAATCCTCTTCCTTTGAACTTTTACTTAGGGAAAGTGCTGTCATAGTCAACACAATAATTTATTTTCAGCACTTCACCCCTAGACTTTAATTGAGAGGCCGGTTAAAAGAAGAAAATCAATTGTAAAACATTATTATAACAAGTGAATCATAATATTGGTCGGTGATCTTCTCCCCACCCCTACTTGACCTTTAATAGCATAAAATGAACTTTCTCATCATTAACATAAGAATCCTCCCCTATGGAGTAGCTAAAAGCTTTTAGTCACTTAAAGAGAAAATAAGTATAGTGTCCAAACTTATAATAAAAAAATCACATGTGAAAACAAGGTATGCAAAGTATTTTTATCAAAATACATAAATATTATCCAAAACAATTATATGTAAAGAGATATTGGTACGCAAAAAAAAAAGGTAACATAAGGTATAGAGTTTTCAACACATAAGTCACGTTTTCATAATTAAGTTAGTTTTAGTGTACATATTACAAATATTAATAAAGATAATATGAGCATTTTATTGAGTTATGTTTTGATTTGTTTTAACTACTTTTTGTATATTACCTTACATATTTTACTAGCAAATATATATATGTATTCATACGTGTGTGTATATTCTGTAAGCGTATGAATATATATATATGTGTGTGTAAACAAAAATGATATCCATAAGCAAGAAAAAAAAAATCGTCCCATAACTAATAAATTTCACACATATATACTAACATTTAAAGTATGACATTTTTGTTAAAAAAATTGAAAATGGTAAATTCGTAAATGTATAAACAAACTTGTGGTTATGCAAATCCTAGATTAAAAATCGGTTTAAGTTTTGAAAAAATGTGGATGATTGTTAATCAAAATAAGTTCAACGTGAAAGAAAAAAATAGAAATTTTACTATGGGTAAAAAATTATTCCCTGAAACGAAAATAAAACTGTTTGTTACATGGTATAAAACATAACTCGTCCACACCAGGGCATGGAATCCAGGTTTCGTAAAAAAAATAGTACACCTCTGTTATTTTTACTATTTTTTGATTGATAATACAATATTTTGTAGTTTTTCATTCATACTCGTTGCAATTCTATTTTCATTCATATTCTTGAATATTCAAGTATTCTCTTGGATGCTCATTCTTTTTTGGTGCCCTTGAGTGCGTGTCTGGAAATTGTATCCATTTTGTTGGGTAAAGCGATCAATTGTTAAATTGACAAGTTGAGTTTTCCTTTTGAGGTTTCCTCTTTGAAAATTTTGATTCAAATGTCTGAGGTATTGTATATGATGACGCTTCATGTGTCGCGCGCATAAGTTATTATGTAAATATTCGTTAGATAATGGTAAAGTCTTGCAAGTCCAGTCATGATGTTTAGGAATTTTTAACATGTTTAGTCCAGTCACTTAAGAAGATCACTGCTTAAGTGTTTTACTTTATGATACTTGTGTTCGATCTCTCTCTTGGTCTTATCTCAATGCATGCTTGAAACTCAATATCATGTACCATGAAAGACAAAGCTTTCACTAATTTACAACCTTGTGGAACTAATTTTATTTCCACGGGTATTCCCACCTCAAAATGAGTGACTTTAATTGATTTTGTTTGTTCAGGAAGATGTATCTTGTAGAGTGGAAAAATTGCTAGGTGTTGATACCAAAATTCGTTTATTTAAAAAGAAAAACTATTTCTTTTCAGTGAGAAATCTACACGATTATACCATTTACATAGATACAACTCAAACAAACGTAAGGTAAACATAAAATATATATTCACGAGTGGATATATTTGAGTTAAAAAAATTATGAAAGAAACTCAATCCTTTATTTGTTGTTTTGGGTATTGTCTTTCGGTTTATCTTAGGAAGCACTTTAATATGTTGATGTTAAACAATAACATCTTTAGTACTTATTTTATTTGTAACATATCTTAAGTTTACAATTGTTAGGGCACAATGCTCGATCAAACTCACAAGTTTTGCTATCTCAAGCTTGTTATTAGTGTTAGTTGATCAAAACTATTTCTCGATTTATAGTCTACTAAGTCAAGCTTTGGACTAGGATAGAAGTGCATCAGACAACACTGAATTTACCCGTGAAGATTAAAGACTGAAGATTAAACGAAGACATTTAAAGAACTTCATCAACAAGAGGTATGTGAAGACTGAACCAATCTATTTACTCACATGAATAATTTTTCTATCTTTATGGGACTATGTCGTATGACTTCAAGTAGATTTATTACAAAAATAAATAAATTGAGTCAAGCTTGTATTGTTAAATATTCGAAATATGATCTAAGCAATGAATGTTCATTGGTCCTTAAAAAATTTAGTTCGAAATAATTTATTGTTCAAGAACTAATGTTTGTGTCATATGGATAATTTGGAAACTGTCCAATATATATCATTTCCAAATGGAAATGTTTCAAACATCAAAGAGAGTTTTTAAGAACTTCTGTATTTTGGACTCACGGTAGGTTGGCGAACCTTTCCGTAAACTATGGATATCTGATGTTCAAGTATAGGAAGGTTGGCGAGCAAGTTCGAACGGTAAGGGTCTGAATGGGACGGTTCAAGAACTATGGTGATGTGAATTTATGAAATAGCCAACGGTTCACGAACCATAGACATCTGATTTCGGGAAAGCATGATAGCTCATGATCCCGGTTCGCGAGCTATAGCGCCCTGAATTTATGAACTGGCTAACATTTCACGAACCATTTCACAAACTTGTTTAGCATTGCTATGATTCTCACAAACACCTTTAAGACATGTATGATCACTTAAATACCTTGTGTATGTGCATCATGTTTAAAGTTTTAAGCGTTTGAATGAACACAATATTGCTTACTAGTTAAAATAACATACTTTCCAAGAGCTATCATTGTATATGGTTCCGTAACCGGACCATAAATGGATATTCTTCTATGTAATATCAAGATGTATTTTTCACATGCTTACATGAACTCCTTACAAGAGTTTCATATGATCAAAGAAAGTATTTGATTGAATCTCAAGTTATCTTAGCTTGAATTCTAAGCAACTCTCTGTTTTGAAAGTCTTTAAATAAAGATACTCAAACAACCATGAAATTTAATCCCTGGCACACTGTGTCCTAGTTCTTTGCTAGAGTCCACCTCAATCGACCTAGGTTTTCTTTGAGAAACATAATTAGGTCTACGACTAAAAGACTTCACTTAGGGATTCGTGAAGCAAGGACTATATTTACCTTGATAGTTCGTCTATCCTGATCTTGTTCATTTTTGTATCGAAGTATGTAATCACCATCAGGAACGAGATAAATAGAAATGGTAAATTTTTCTCTTCGTCCCATACTTTATGATTCCTCAAAATAGATATCTGAAAATCTTTCTTAATTGATTGTGTTTAAGATTGTTCTTGAGATGTGGTTAAGAACCCATTCTTTTCATCTAAGTGAGTGTAAGTTTTCCAGATTTGTGACGTTTGCTAGCTTTTTCTATTGCAGCATATTTCCAAGCCTTGATCTTTGATCTAAATGGAAATAAAATAGGCTTATTTATTAGAGGCAAATTGGTATCAAAGGTCCTCACTTAGGTTGTAAAGGACGTTAGCTAAGGGAATCAATTACGTAAAGCTTTGCGAGGTTCAAGAGGCGTAAGAAGCATGACTGCAGTTGAATTGCTTAGAGGGTGAGTTTGGTCCCAACTATATTTAAGTCCAAAGTCTTATAGTAGGCTAGTGTTTGTAGCGGCTTAATACAATTCGGTATTAAAATCTGGATGAGGTCCTAGGGTTTTTCTACTATTGCGGTTTTCTCGTTAACAAAACTTATGGTGTCTAGTGTTTTTCTTTTTCCGCATTATACTATTTATTTTATAATAAGATTACACAAGTAGTACATAATCAATCTTAGTAGATACATCCATATTAATTGTGATCGATTATAAGACTCGTTCTTATAGAATTCGTAACTTGAAAGATAGATAACAAGTTTCATACTTGGAAGAATTCCGATTGAATTATTTGGATACGACTAAATTGATCTTGGATAGTGATTTTTCAGATCGTCCAAGTACTCTTCTATACAAACGGGTTCACACATACCTTGTAGTCTTAAACTTTATTTTTGGGAAGGGCGAGATATATATTGTTCAAGGATCATTAAATTGGTCTACTTGTAATTGTATTAGGTTTTGTCCATACATGTCGAAAACGAAAAAGTTGGTGGTGTACTTGGTACCCTATCCTTTTCAATTGGTATCAGAGCAGGCAAACACATTTAGACCAAAAAATATGTGTTTGCCGCGATTTGAATCTATGGACAAGAATGTAATCTCTGATAACGTATCACCAGATTCAAAAACCACTGTTTTTATGGATTTTATTGTTAGAGCATAGCTCGGTTGAACCCACCAAGCATTGGTATGTCAAGTTTGGTTGTCATATTTTAGTGAATCAAAACTCAATTAAAGAGTCGCTTGATTATGTACTAGAGAAAACTTTGTATAGGTTAGGCTGAAAGATTAGGATAATGAGACATACAAGTATTACTCGAAGACTTGAAGAATGTGAAGAAGTAAGAAGCTACATCGACGACATCATCCTTCCTCTTGAGGTTAGTAATATTTTGACTTGAACTGTTTCATTCCTAACGTATCTTTCAAGTCGTGCTATATTGAAAACATAACTGCGAAGGTGTGAATGATTATACTCTTGTAGACATAGTGTTAAGGAATTACAATACGAAGTATAAATTTTATCTTTTGAACTTCGTATATAAGACATTGACATAATCGTATGAATGCTATTGTGATTATGTGTATGGGTATGGGTGAAGATTTCGTCCTAGGAAACAATGTTTACATTCGTTTAAAGGAAGTACATTCAAGAACTTGTTTTATGAATCGAAAGGGAAATCGCTAGGCTTATTGGTATTGTTATACATTGCATATCTTTGGATTACCAATATGTGTGAGTTAGTAGAACCGATCGTAACTTGTTATGTATCTTGGTAAAACTAGTCACAATGCCTGACTTATGTATTGGTATGACTTTTATTAGTGTAACCGATCCTAAGTAATCACCTAAGATGGTATGATCGATATTTGTAATTGGTGTGACCGATCACAAAAGAATGTGTAATCGATCCTTGTAATTGGTGTAATCGGTCCTAGTAATTGGTGTAACCGATCCCTGTAACTGGTGTGACCGATCACAAGTAATACCATGAGAATATGGTAACTGGTCCTGGTAATTGATGTGACCAATTTGGTAACTGATGTAACCGGTCCCAGTAACCATATTAAGGTAGAACCGATACTTGTGTTTGGTAGAACCGTAAACCCATGATTAGTGTGTTGATTTGATCAATCACATAGTTCTTAGAAATCAGATGAACCAATTCTAAAATTATTTGGAAGTGTGGTATAATCGGTTCCAAGATTGTAAATATGAAAGAGGATTTACAAACAAATAAGATGCCGACATACTTTGAACAAGTTCAGTAACTCTTATCTTTTATTGTTCAAAGATATTCCTTAATAACTCAAGGAGATCCCGGACCGAAATAAGTTGAGAATCTTTTAATTATGGTTGTTAATTTTATATGCTTTTAATTGCCAGCAATTAAAATGCATATCTCTGAAAAATAAAAATTGGTAATTTGCATTTACTAATTGGATATTTTCTAGTAGGATTTCGGTTAATATTGGAAAAAGCATTTCTAGGAATTATGAAAACCTAATTTGGAAATATATTGCATATCTTGAGAATATCTTCGGTTTTGGAAATTCCTTGGTGTCCAAACTTCGTTGGTCTATAAATACCTAAGTTTGCATTTCGAGCAAACTATCATAAGAGATAGAAAAACTACCTTGTTGTGTTGTTACTGGTGGAGCCGTCTATTCGGAAAGGAAAGTACCCTAGATAGGCGAAATCTCTTACGACCGCTCGTTTAAAGACTTCTGTGGGATCAAGAAGCTCTACAAGTACCGTTGGTGGGAAACTAGATATTGCAGTATTATTAGTTTTCGATTCGATTTGATTGACTAACGGTTGTTGAACTTTGATTGCACCTAGTTTGTTTATTCTTGAGATTCTTCTCTTCTGATATAAGATTCACTCAAACTAGATCGAAGTGTCGACGGGATCTTTAGAACTATTTATAGATCTAAAGATGTCTTGTGATAATCCATTGTTAACAGACTCCGTTATGTGAGTGATTGATCAGAAGAGATTCAAGTTATGGCGTGCAGGTGTTTATTGAAGATTTAAGAAGATTTGAAGACGAAGAAGATTTCTGATTTGGGTTCATAATCTTTTGTATGCACAAAACTTAATCGGCTGGGATCCAACTATAATCGGTTTTTCTTTGATAGATTTGATTGATTAGTTGCGTAGATCGGCATCTGTTAGAGCATTGCTCGGTCGAACTCTCAAGCATTGGCATCTCAAGCTTGTTGTCAAGTTTAATTGCAAAGACTATAAGTCTTTATTTCTAGTCTACTTATAGCTAAGTCTCGGACTAGGAAAGAAGGGTAGTTGAGCTCTAGACTCCACGTCGTTTATCATGCAAAGACGAAGAACTAATCAAGGAACTGGTGGATCTTCATCGACAAAAAGGTATGTGGAGACTTGAACTTATCTATCACTCAAAAGTCTATCTACTCTATCTCTTATCTTGAGACAAAAGTCGTATTGCTATATAGACTTCGATTATACACATTTGCTATTTCGAGCCGAGTTTATCTTGCTTATCTATTTCTCAAAATATGTGTTGGTAAGCTTTCGCTTTGGCCAAGGTCATCTTTACAAGTGACAAAAGTCATGTTGATTATTTCAATATCTTGAAAATTGCTTTGATGAAAAATAATATGTGAATAACCTCTATTTAACATCCTCTAAGAATGTTTCAATGATTGAAATAAAGAATTTAGAACATGTAACCATCTTTGGATATAAGCATATAATGTGTTCGCGCATTAGTGTATAAGTCCAAAACCGGGAACGAAATGTATGCATACTTGTGTATGTACTAAATGGTTGATGGAGACTGGGTAAGTATGCGTACCTGTACGCATACTGGCGGAAGTTCATGACCGTGAATTTCTGCTGAGTTTGGAAATAAAACCAACTCAATCTTGTTACCTAAGTATGCGTACCCTTACACATACTGGCGGAAAGTTCACGTCCGTGAATTTCTGCTGAGTTTGGAAACCAAAACAAACTCAAATCCGGTTACTTAAGTACGCATACCCGTACGCATACTTAAGTGTGTTACTTTCTAAAATTGGTTTGTTTATGAACAAAAACATTTATATATTAAGGAATGCAATTTCCAAACCGTGGGTATAATGTTCATGAATCGATTCGAGTGAATCAAAACCGATTTTGCTTCGATTGTGTCTTGTATACTTCTATAAGATCTAAGCAATTGAACAACTATCGAACTAGTTCATTTGAATCATTTGGACTAGTTATGGTGAAGATGAATAAGGTTGATATGAAAGTGCTCGTATGGCTAACCATTAGTTAACTACTGTTGAACCAACTAGGTGTATACGTTTAGGTACGGTTACTCAAACCTAAATGACATATATTTCATTTGTGTATAACAAGCTAAGTTCAATCTAACGGTTGAAAGATATTAGCTTGAATCTAATCAGGTTTTCATCTAACGGTGAATATTGAATGCTTTGTTACCAAGGTAACTTAGATTGCAAACCCTGATTTGGAGACTATATAAAGGAGAACTCTAGAAACTGGGAAACCTAATCCCCACACCTCCTGTGTGATACTAGTTGTATAAGATAGAGTCGATTCTCCTTTAGCCTTAGGTTTCTACCGAGACCCTGTAGGTTAACGACTTAGACTTCATTGGGATTGTAAAGCTAGACCAAACTATTTTCTCTGTAGTTGCGTGATATGATCTTGCTGTTTCTATCGTGATTGAGTGCAATCATAAGATTGTCTTGAGATTAATTTCTCCGATAGGCAAGATAGAAAAGTAGTCACAAACATCTTCCACAATATCTTATTTCGCTAGTCGATTAAGATTATTGTGAGGTGATTGATAATTCTAGGCTGTTCTTCGGAAATATAAGTCCGGGTTATCGATTAGTTCCCGTTCGCCTTGATTTATCAAAAGACGGAACAAAACTCGTAAGTATTTCATTGGGAGACAGATTTATCTATTCTTGTAGATTTTTCTGTGTGATACAGATTTGTTTATTAAAGTCTTCGAATTTTGGTCGTAGCAACTCTTAGTTGTGGGTGAGATCAGCTAAGGGAATCAAGTGCGTAGTATCCTGCTGGGATCAGAGATGTAAGGAGCGTAACTGTACCTTGAATCAGTATGAGATTGATTGGGGTTCAACTACAGTCTAGACCGAAGTTAGTTTGTAGTAGGCTAATGTCTGTAGCGGCTTAATACAGTGTTGTGTTCAATCTGGACTAGGTCCCGGGGTTTTTCTACATTTGTGGTTTCCTCATTAACAAAACTTATGGTGTCCGTGTTATTTCTTTTCCGCATTATATTTTGTTATATAATAGAAATATCACAGGTTGTGCGTTTGAATCGATCAATTGGTAAATTCAACCTTTGGTTGTTGATTGAAATTGATTGATCCTTGAACATTGGTCTTTGGTACCATTCAAGTTTATTCCTCTTGTATTCAATCAGACTCGCATATTTCTATTTGTTTGAGTTGGGATTGAATCGAGAAATTGAGATATAACTCTTTGATATACTTTTTATTAAGATTGAGTCTGACTTTCTAGTTGATTCTCTTAAAAGTATATTTGAGTTAGTCCATACAGATTGCTAAGCGAAATATTGGGTGAGGTTGTTAGACCCCCGCTTTTTCAATTGGTATCAGAGCAGGCAAACACGTTAAAGACCTTATAAGTATGTGTTTGTAAGCGATCTGACTCTATGGACAGAAGTGCTATCTCTATAAACGTACCACCAGTCTTCGATGGCTCAAATTACTTATGGTGGAAAATTGCTATGCGTGCCTTTCTTCAAGCGTGTGATTTTCAATCATGGGTTTTTGTAATTAATGGCTATGATGCTCCCGTTGTGGTAGTAGGAGATGCAACCGTACCTAAAGATATTGGTGCATATGACGCTGCTGAGATACTTGCTGCAAAGCAAAATTCCTACGGTTTGAATGCCATCATACATGCCATTACCCCAGATCTTCAGCACCATGTGACTACGTGCACTCGTTCTAAGGATGCTTGGGATATCTTAGAAACCATATTTGAAGGGAATACCAGTGAAAAGGAAGCCAGACTTCAAAACCTAAATTCCGATTGGGAAAACCTTCGTATGGAAGATGAAGATTTATTGGATGAGTTTAATCACAAAGTGTTTGAAATTGTTAATGGATCCTTTGCATTGGGTAAGACCATTCCTGAAAAGGACATTGTGATGAAAATTCTCAGATCGCTGCCATCTAGATACGATTCTAAGAAGCATGCCATCGTTGAAGGAAATAACCTTGATACACTTTCCAGAAATACTCTTGGTTGAAAGCTTAAGATTTTCGATCTTGAACTTAGTCAAAGAGAAAAACGTCACTTGTTTAGCAACCATGTTTCTACATCTGATAAAAAGTCTTGACGTCCTAAATTGATTGATACAAGGGATGAGAAATTCTTTAATTCAACTTTGTCACTGTTTGTACAACAACTTAAGAAAACTCTTAGACAAAGTAAAAGAAAGTCTCAAAAGAAAGCTCAGTCAATCAATAAAAGGAATAGAAAAGTTCAGGAAAGCTATGTTAATGAAACTTGTTCTAAGTGTTATAGAGGTGTCCATGATTCTTCCATAAATTCTGATGAGGAGTTAAGTGAGATAACTAAAGCATGGATGGCAACTCTTGACTACTGTCCTGATGTTGATATATGTGAAAGTTCCCTTAATCTCTTTGCTGATAATCACACTTGTCCTCCTAACAGTCCTGATTATTCCACAATGAACAATCTTACTTCTCCAGAAGTATTTCAACGAGAAAATGAAGCCTTGATTAAAAAGATTGAAGATCTAGAATGTCAACTGTTTAATTTAAGACAGGAGGTTGCTATCACTTGCATGTGTGATTCTAATAAGAAACATCGTACTTTCTCGATTGATTTTTGTAAGCATTATCAGCAAATTACTCATGATTCCATGTCTGTCTCAAATCATCCTGAAGAGGATGATATGGAGAACCACAAGGACTTACCAAACTGTTTGGTCTCCTTGTGTGAAAATCAGGATCATCTTGAAATTGTAAGCACTAAAGGTCAAGAATATTTCTCCTCTGTTAAACCTTGTTTTCAGAAGATGAAAAGGAAATCTCCGAGGAAATCCTCATTCCTTCAAAAGAGATCTCCAAAACCATTCATAGTTTGCAAAAATCAATAAACAAGGTATTCGAAACTGTGCTAAAAAGGGGAAAGTATGATGTGCATAACTCTTCTTTCTTGAAGGCAAAACATAAACAAGGAATAACAAACACTTCATCCCCTCTTAAGAAAACTCCCAGTCCTGTTATGGATTGGAGAAATTACATTCTGTAATTTTGATTAAGATGATTCTTGCTTATCTCTCTGTGGAAAGAATCATAATCTTCAAGAGGGTTGTGATGAAATATCTGTTGATTCCCTATTTTAGTCAAGAACCATTTGTGTACGTGAACATTTTTGTTCCTGTAAAGACTTTTTCTTGGGGATAACCAAATTCTATTAGGGTTTTGGTCAAAGATCTTTTTGGAAATTTATCCCCTATCTTCATTCCTTTTTAAAGATGAAGATTTCTCCTTGGTGAGAGCATTTCATTTTTCTCTTTTATCATGTCCTCATCAAGTCTTTCAAGCAAAGAAAGTGATGTCTGGACTATTCTATTTCCCTCTAAGAAGGTTCGTTTTGACTCTTCTGATGGTGAGATGTGCTCTGACAAGCGTGATTCCTCCCCTGATGGGAATCCCTCTGTCTGTCATTTTGATAAGCTCTCTTTAACCATGGATCTCATCCTGGAACAAGTGAGCGCCCTGAAGAAGAACTTGAAGTCTCTTCCAAAAGACTTGAAGAAAAGATGGATAACCTTGAATCCAGGATTGATCTGATCGAAGACGAGCTTGATGAATATAGGGAATATGAGAAGAGTATTCAAAGTAAGTGAAATGTTTCATAGGAATTCTGTTTTGTTTCTGTCTAGGAAACTTCTTATGAGAATTTATTCTTGTGTTTTAAGAAGAATAACTATAGTTTGGAATAGCCATTATTGTGATTACACATAGCTATGTCCAACGATTTTCATCTTCAATGTTTTTTAGATTTATTTATTTAAACTCTAAAGTTTGTTTGGAAGATGATTTTTGCAGTATTAATCTTTATGGTTTTATGTATTGCAATTTGTTATGGGATATGTGTGTTTGCGTCCGTAAACTATGATTGTCCCATACGTGGTCAAAAGTTAAGTCTTTCATATGTCAATATGCAAGTATTGATAAAAGATTGAATGACCTTTTGACAAACAAAAGATAAGCCTTTTATGTCATTATGCAAATATTGATGAAGAAAGGATGAGCTTTTGTTTATAAAGATTAAGTCTATTATATGTCATTGTGCAAATAGTGATGAAAGATAAAATGAATCTTTGTTTATTCCGCAGTATTGATCTTCCCTGATCCATATTTTTATGTATATACTGTGCGGCTCCGTAAATTTTCTTATGTTGAGCATTTCCGATTGAATTAATCATGGGTTCTCTTGTGGTTAATTTAATTGAGATTTTTGGATACAAATTCATATTTTTATGTGATTTGTTGTTGTCCAAAGAAATCCTTCTTTTCTTGTCAAAGTAACGTCGCTCTTATTGTTCTTTCGGGAATAACATTTTATGGGGGAGAGTTCTTAATTGAACTTGTGTTTAATTGCCAAATCTTTGTGGGGAGTGCGGCTGTGGAATATTATAGGGGTTATCTTGTATCTTTATAAACTCCTTGATGAATGCATTTAGTTTCAGCTATATGATTGCATCTAAAAAGTTGATATGTGCTTTCTTTTGGTCATGAAGTGTCTTTATGGAAATTTAATTAGGATCCCACTAGTTTTCGTACTTTTGCCAGTTTTATTGACAAAAAGGGGGAGAATTAATGTGTAGTTCACACTACAAATACATATGGTTTTCGGATCATTATGTAAGGGGGATTGGTTTTCATGTGAGATGAAGTATTGACTAAGGGGGAGAGATACATATCACTATAGTATTGTTGTCAAAGTTGTGATACAATTGAACTTTGATGCTGCGTAATAATACTATGACACTGTGTAACAATGATTGAGAGCTTTTGTTTTCTCATTTTTATGGCTACGGATCTTCAACACCGGTGATGCTTATTTGAATATCTTTGGAATCATTGGAGGACTTGGAAGTGATGAATATTTCGAGTAATGTTGAAGAACCAAGGAGATCATGCATGTGGAAGAGAAGCTGCAAAGTTTATTTATTTTGTATTCCATATGTATTGATAGTTTTGTCACTAAAATTGACAAAGGGGGAGATTGTTAGAGTATTGCTCGGTCGAACTCGCAAGCATTGCTATCTCAATATCTTGAAAATTGCTCGGTCGAACTAGCAAGTCATGTTGATTATTTCAATATCTTGAAAATTGCTTTGATGAAAAATAGTGTGTGAATAACCTCTATTTAACATCCTCTAAGGATGTTTCAATGATTGAAATAAAGAGTTTAGAACATGTAACCATATTTGGATATAAGCATATAATGTATTCGCGCATTAGTGTATAAGTCCAAAACCGGGAACCAAATGTATGCATACTTGTGTGTGTACTAAATGGTTGATGGAGACTGGGTAAGTATGCGTACCCGTACGCATACTGGCGGAAGTTCACGACCGTGAATTTCTGCTGAGTTTGGAAATCAAAACCAACTCAATCCTGTTACCTAAGTATGCGTACTCGTACGCATACTGGCGGAAAGTTCTCGTGAATTTCTGCTGAGTTTGGAAACCAAAACAAACTCAAATCCGGTTACTTAAGTACGCATACCCGTATGCATACTTAAGTGTGTTACTTTCTAAAATTGGTTTGTTCATGAACTAAAACATTTATATATTAAGGAATGTAATTTGCAAACCGTGGGTATAATGTTCATGAATCGATTCGAGTGAATCAAAACCGATTTTGCTTCGACTGTGTCTTGTATACTTCTATAAGATCTAAGCAATTGAACAACTCTCGAACTAGTTCATTTGAATCATTTGGACTAGTTATGGTGAAGATGAATAAGGTTGATATGAAAGTGCTCGTATGGATAACCATTGGTTAACTACTGTTGAACCAACTAGGTGTACACGTTTAGGTACGGTTAATCAAACCTAAATGACGTATATTTCATTTGTGTATAACAAGCTAAGTTCAATCTAACGGTTGAAAGATACTAGATTGAATCTAATCAGGTTTTCATCTAACGGTGAATATTGAATGCTTTGTTACCAAGGTAACTTAGATTGCAAACCCTGATTTGGAGACTATATAAAGGAGAACTCTAGCAACTGGGAAACCTAATCCCCACACCTCCTGTGTGATACTAGTTGTATAAGCTAGAGTCGATTCTCCTTTAACCTTAGGTTTTTACCGAGACCCTGTAGGTTAACGACTTAAAGACTTCATTGGGATTGTAAAGCCCGATCGAACTATTTTCTCTGTAGTTGCGTGATCTGATCTTGCTGTTTCTATCGTGATTGAGTGCAATTGTAATATTGGCTTGAGATTAATTTCTCCGATAGGCAAGATAGAAAAGTAGTCACAAATATCTTCGTCTCATCGTTTGTGATTCCACAATATCTTGTTTCGCTAGTCGATTAAGATTATTGCTAGGTGATTGATAATTCTAGGATGTTCTTCGGGAATATAAGTCCGGTTTATCGATTGGTTCCTGTTCACCTTGATTTATCAAAAGACAGAACAAAACTCGTAGGTATTTATGTGGGAGACAGATTTATCTATTCTTGTAGACTTTTCTGTGTGAAAAAGATTTGTTTATTAAAGTCTTCGACTTTGGGTCGTAGCAACTCTTAGTTGTGGGTGAGATCAGCTAAGGGAATCAAGTGCGTAGTATCCTGCTGGGATCAGAGACGTAAGGAGCACAACTGTACCTTTAATCAGTGTGAGATTGATTGGGGTTCAACTACAGCCCAGACCAAAGTTAGTTTGTAGTAGGCTAGTGTCTGTAGAGGCTTAATACAGTGTGGTGTTCAATCTGGACTAGGTCCTGGGGCTTTTCTGCATTTGCGGTTTCCTTGTTAACAAAACTTCTGGTGTCCGTGTTATTTCTTTTCCGCATTATATTTTGTTATATAATAGAAATATCACAGGTTGTGCGTTTGAATCGATCAATTGGTAAATACAACCTTTGGTTTTTGATTGAAATTGATTGATCCTTGAACATTGGTCTTTGGTACCGTTCAAGTTTATTTCTCTTGTATTCAATCAAACTCGCAGATTTCTATTTGTTTGAGTTGGGATTGAATCGAGAAATTGAGATATAACTCTTTGATATACTTTTTATTAAGATTGAGTCTGACTGTCTAGTTGATTCTCTTAAAAGTATATTGGAGTTAGTCCATACAGATTGCTAAGCGAAATATTGGGTGAGGTTGTTAGACCCCCGCTTTTTCAGCATCAGTATTTAGCATCTTGATAGATCCTATTATTGATTTCATAATCTAAACTCTGCTACTTTTGTAGTTGTTGGATAGATTGATCTAAACCCGACAAAGGAGTTTATTTGATTAAACAGAAAAGCCTTTGTCTAACTCATATCACTGAGATTGAATAGAGTTGTTACCAAACAGATTTGTTGTTCCTTTCCTGTTTGGAAGACAAACCAAAGGAATTTTTCCAGTGCGTGCACTTATTGAATGTCGGAAGCGCAGGGATACTGAAGAAACTAGGTGAACTATAGGTTTAGTTGCTTGGTCTAAACTATACGAAGTTAGGTTGATTTTGTATAGCGGTTTAATTCTGAGAGTATTTAATTTTGGACTAGATTCCGGGGTTTTTCTGCATTTGCGGTTTCCTCGTTAACAAAATCTTGCTGCGTCATTTACTTTTGTTTTCCGCAATTATAATTGTTTTTATTATAATTTAAAGTGATTACACAAACGTTAACTCTGTATTACTTTATAGTGATCCTATAGAGTTTGGTTAAATCCGAACCTATTATCAAGTAATCACACTTTGATTGTTGTATTGTCTCGATCTCGTATCCATAGACGATCACACAAAGTGTAAATACCGATTCGTTGTATTGTCTCGACTCAGTCCATAGACAATCACTTTCGGTAAGAGGACTTATAGGTGGAAAATTTTAAGATTGTGGTATATTTGGGTACCCTCGTCTTTTCAATTGGTATCAGAGCAGGCAAACACAAAAAGATCTAACAATCCGTGTTTGGTGCGATCCAACCTATAATAATTGAATCTAATGGGTGATTAAGTTAACATAAAGCAAGAAGATGATATACTTCAGAAAGGCTATTTGTTTTCAAAACCTGGTAAACAGCTCAGCTCTGTTAGTTCTTTGATTGGACACAACTTAGGGAATATTAATCATGATGGGTTAATAAGAAAACAAATACTTGGGTCAGACAGATCAGACTCAGATGACAGTGATGAGATTAAATTGTTCATAAAGCTTGCTGAAAAATATAATCTAAAGGATAATATTTATTATCCATCTGTCGAGAGAATCATCAGAGAATCTCTAATAAAAACCAGGTTGCATGAAGAAGCTGTCTCTCAATAAACTCTTGAAGTTCATGAACCGCATGATATGATGATTATCACATCTAGTCTATATCAAGGTGAAAATTGTTATCCATTTTCTCTTGAAGCGGAATCTGAAGGATTTGACAATGATCAAATCAGAAAAAATCTATTAGTTAAGAAAAGGATATGTAATTTCCGGAATCTCTTAGCTAATAAACGACATCCTGATTCCAATAATATAATCACTTGCAAGAATCAAGAGAGATGTGTTTCAAGGAATAATCCAACAGCTGATATCGGGTCAAACACAACATTTGACAAGGATTTTCCTACTGACTATGGCAACGTTCAGCAGAAGTACACTCAAACAAATGATTTCAAATCATGTTGTTTTGCTGTTGATCAACTGTCTAAATCAGAATCAAGGAAACAATCTTATCAAAAGATGATGTCATATTCCAAGAATTTTTTGGGACGATATAAGAGCTCTTCTCAATTCATGTCTCAAAAGAATTCTTGTCACACTTATGATCCTTCTGTTGCATCAGATCACTCAAGTTGTGACTTAATGGAAAAAGACTATTCTTGGAAAAGTTAAATATGTTCAAAAACATCTTGATAGATCATGTTCAAAAAATGAAGACGAGCAATCAAGTGCTCACTTCAACAATTAAGTTTATTGATCGGATTTTCCCATCCGTGCTCAATTTAAATAAATGGGAAAATCTTAAAAGAGCACTGGAATATGAGAAAGGTATATTTCTGTACCCATCATGAACATCTAAAGTATTTTTCTAGTTTTGGAATACTCTTTTCTATTTTTAGAAGAATACTTTCGATCATAGGAAAGTTCATGACAAAAATTGGGTAGAATATTTTTCAGACCCCTTAATCAACTGCTTCGGAAAACCTACTATGTTATTTCCGAAAGCGTATATTTTCACAACCTTTATCAAATAAAAATACCTTGATTAGGTATCTCAAAACTTGGAAACCAAGTTCGATTTGATATATAAAACGTCTTAAGAACCGATTCTTCTTTTCTTGTTTTGTCTACGGTTAAAGATGGGTGAAGATAATATTGATATCAATTCAATATTACAAAATCTTGAAACATGTCCTCCCACTGAGATTAAGTGCTACTACTCAAGGGAACATAAGAAGAATCACATATCACTTGATCTCATGTTCTATTTAATGAGAGATTTTGAGATTGCTCGAGAACAATTGGAATCTTCTGAAAAGAATGAGAAGTGGCTTGAGTCAAAACTTTTGAAGTTGATTGTGGAAGTGAATCTTTTGAGACGAAGACTCAATCACCTGAAAGAAAAGAAAATACTCAAGAATCAGTGCTCTGAAGAATCTTCAGTGAATAATAAGAGCACTTCTAGAGATTAAGTTATATGATGTAATACTTAATCCAAGCAAAATAGAAATCGGTTTTTGATTTCTTTCAATTATTGTGTAAAGTCTATTGATGAATAAAATTATCTATTTATGAATAAAATTATTATTTTATAATTTTTCTTATGATAGTTTTCGATTACATAGCCTGTGCTTGAATGCTTTATAATATTGCTATGTGTATGGGATGTTTGATTTCGGTTTTCATAACCTTAATATTCGATCTCATATGTTGTGTGAACCCTTATGGTTTGTGTGGCTTTTTGATTTAGCGGGATTAGGTTCCAGCCCATGTTGGTAGGCTTTATCAAAGGATCATAAGGTGTTCCGATTGAAACTCATATGTGAAAAAGTCACAATATGTTGAATTTTTGTTTAACATAAAAGCATATGTGTTTCGGGTTTTCAACTTTTGCACTTTGCACTAGTTAAAACGATTCAACCTTTCTCTGGTAAAGGTTGCTGTTGTTGTTGTTCTTTTGTTCTTGCGAGAGGATGACAACACAATGGGGGAGAGTTCTAAGTTGAACTTGCGCTTAACGATATTCATCCCCAGAAAGATGCGGTGAAGAGGATGCGTAATTTGAGGTAACGAATTTGTTAATTAATCGTTTTTCCTGTTTAAGAAAAGCATGAGTTTATTGCATATATTTTGCTTTTGCTTAACAAAATTCGGTACAATTTATGTTTATTCCATTATGTGTGTATGGATGTATGTGTGTGTGTGGTTCAATTGTTTCCGGTTAAGAAAAACTAGTTTGATATCTTTCTTTATTGTTTGGTATCAATTGTTTTAGACTTAACGAAATTTCGGTGCAAATGCGGTGCTTTAATGTCTATGTTTGTTTCAATTGCTTCCGGTTAAGAGTAATAATTGTGCAAGTCAATTTATTTTGTTTGTATGTATTGTTTATGACTTAACAAAATACAGGATCATTTGTTTAGTCCAATTCGATTCCGGATAAGAGAAACTAAGTTAATTCTGATCTTAGTTAGACTTATCTAAAGTAAAGGATTCGGTTATTCAAGTCTAATCGAATGCCTTGACAAGAAATACTAGTTAACTAACCTAGTATTTATCTTGTCCAAAGTGGAAGGTCTAAGTTAATTATTATCTTTATTTTGGTCTTATCGAAACAAGCGATTGTACTTGTGCAATCGGTTTAGCAAGGGAACTAAGTGTTCTTAGTCAATTTGTTAAACTATTAGGGAAAATTGCTTCGGGAAATTGTTTCCTTGATAACATATTAAAACCAAATTACTTGTAGTTTTGGTTTTGATATTAGTTATCTAAAGTGGTATGTGAAACCTTCGTGCTTAACTCTTATAGGTTGTACAATTCTTTTAGATTGTAAGATCCTTTCGGTTTTTGGTATTTGCTCGTACCTTTGTCATTTTGTGACAAAAAGGGGGATAAATATATGGAGTAAACAAAGTGATTTGTAATCACTTAGGAAAGGAAAATTGTGCTTAAACGTTATATCTAACGAAAGAGTAAAGCATTGACTAAGGGGGAGAAACATATCATATGATGATTGTAGTTATTTGGACTACAAAGGGAAATAACAAAGATATGCGGATTGAAAATATACCTATCTCACCTTTAGGGAGAGTATTAACTTTGTTATTTAATGTCTTCAACGACATTTATGGATTGAATATATGCAGGGTATTGTGCCGTTGAAACTTGGAATCAAGCGTATGTATAATGAATTTTTGTAATTTGTTTATCCATATGATTGTAAGCGTTTTGTCACTAAAATTGACAAAGGGGGAGATAGTTAGATCACATCTCGGTTGAACCCACCAAGCGTTGGTATGTCAAGTTTGGTTGTCAGATTTTAGTGAATCAAAACTCAATTAAAGAGTCGCTTGATTATGTACTAGAGAAAACTTCGTATAGGTTAGGCTAGAAAGATCAGGATAATGAGACATACAAGTATTACTCGAAGACTTGAAGAATGTGAAGAAGTAACAAGATACATCGACGACATCATCCTTCCTCTTGAGGTTAGTAATATTTTGACTTGAACCGTTTCATTCCCAACGTATCTTTTAAGTCGTGCTATATTGAAAACATAACTGCGAAGGTGTGAATGATTATACTCTTGTAGACATAGTGTTGAGGAATTACAATACGAAGTATAACACTTATCTTTTGAACTTCGTATATAAGGCATCGACATAATCGTATGAATGCTATTGTGATTATGTGTATGGGTATGGGTGAAGATTTCATCCTAGGAAACAATGTTTACATTCGTTTAAAGGAAGTACATTCATGAATTTGTTTTATGAATCGAAAGGGAAATCGCTAGGCTTATTGGTATTGTTATTCATTGCATATCTTTGGATTACCAATATGTGTGAGTTAGTAAAACCGATCGTAACTTGTTATGTATCTTGGTAAAACTAGTCACAATGCCTGACTTATGTATTGGTATGACTTTTATTAGTGTAACCGATCCTAAGTAATCACCTAAGATGGTATGATCGATATTTTTAATTGGTGTGACCGATCCTAGTAATTGGTGTAACCGATCCTAGTATTTGGTGTGACCGATCACAAAAGAATGTGTAATCGATCCTTGTAATTGGTGTGACCAGTCCTGGTAATTGGTGTAACCGATCCCTGTAACTGGTGTGACCGATCACAAGTAATACCATGAGAATATGGTAACCGGTCCTGGTAATTGATGTGACCAATTTGGTAACTGATGTAACCGGTCCCAGTAACCATATTAAAGTAGAACCGATCCTTGTGTTTGGTAAAACCGTAAACCCGTGATTAATGTGTTGATTTGATCAATCACATAGTTCTTGGAAATCAGATGAACAATTTCTAAACTTGTTTCGAAATGTGGTATAATCGGTTCCAAGATTGTAAATATGAAAGTGGATCTACAAACAAATAAGATGTCGACATACTTTGAACAAGTTCAATAACTCTTATCTTTTATTGTTCAAAGATATTCCTTAATAACTCAAGGAGATCCCGGACCGAAATAAGTTGAGAATCTTTTAATTATGGTTGTTAATTTTATATGCTTTTCATTACCAGCAATTAAAATGCATATCTCTGGAAAATAAAAATTGATAATGTGCATTTACTAAATAGATATTTTCTAGTAGGATTTCGGTTAATATTGGACAGAGTATTTCTAGGAATTATGAAAACCTAATTTGGAAATATATTACATATCTTGAGAATATCTTCGGTTTTGGAAATTCCTTGGTGTCCAAACTTCCTTGGTCTATAAATACCCAAGTTTGCATTTCGAGCAATCTATCCTAAGAGCCAGCAAAACTACCTTGTTGTGTTATTACTGGTGGAGCCGTCTATTCAGAGAGGAAAGTACCCTAATTAGGCGAAATCTCTTACGACCGCTCGTTTAAAGACTTCTGTGGGATCAAGAAGCTCTACGAGTACCGTTGGTGGGAAACTAGATAATTGCAGTATTATTAGTTTTCGATTTGATTTGATTGACTAACGGTTGTTGAACTTTGATTGCACCTAGTTTGTTTATTCTTGAGAATCTTCTCTTCTGATATAAGATTCACTCAAACTAGATCGAAGTGTCGACGGGATCTTTAGAACTGTTTGTAGATCTAAAGACGTCTTGTGATAATCCATCGTTAACAGACTCCGTTCTGTGCGTGATTGATCACAAGAGATGCAAGTTGTGGTGCAGGTGTTTATTGAAGATTTAAGAAGATTTGAAGACGAAGAAGATTTCTGATTTGGGTTCATAATCTTTGGTATGCACAAAACTTGATCGGCTAGGATCCAACTATAATCGGTTTATCTTTGATAGATTTGATTGATTAGTTGCATAGATCGGCATCAGTATTTAGCATCTTGATAGATCCTATTATTGATTGCATAATCTAAACTCTCATACTTTTGTAGTTGTTGGATAGATTGATCTAAACCCGACAAAGGAGTTTATTAGATTAAACAGAAGAGCATTTGTCTAACTCATATCACTGAGATTGAATAGAGTTGGTACCGAACAGATTTGTTGTTCCTTTACTGTTTGGAAGACGAACCAAAGTAATTGTTCCAGTGCATGCACTTATTGAATGTCGGAAGCGCATGGATACTGAAGAAACTAGGTGAACTATAGGTATAGTTTCTTGGTCTCAACTATACGAAGTTAGGTTGTTTTTGTATAACGGCTTAATTCTGAGAGTATTCAATTCTGGACTAGGTCCCGGGGTTTTTCTGCATTTGCGGTTTCCTCGTTAACAAAATCTTGCTGTGTCATTTACTTTTGTTTTCCGCAATTATAATTGTTGTTATTATAATTTAAAGTAAATTACAAAGACTTTAACTCCGTATAACTTGATAGTGATCCTATAGAGTTTGGTTAAGTCCGAACCTATTATCAACTAATCACACTTTGATTGTTGTATTGTCTCGATCTCGTATCCATAGACGATCACACATAGTGTGAATATCGATTCGTTGTATTGTCTCGACTCAGTCCGTAGACAATCACTTTCGGTAAGAGGACTTATAGTTGGAAAATTTTAAGATTGTGGTATATTTTGGTACCCTCGTCTTTTCATTTATTAATAAGATCGAACTTTCCCCCCTTTCCAAAATAGATGAACATTAAGTTCTTATAAAACGGTCAGATATTGACAAATATTATCCTTATTATCTTACTGATGAGCCTGACTCAGAAGTGGAAAGGATAGCATCCAAAGAAAGTGCTGAAGTTCTTACACGTTTTAGGATTTAGGCTTCCGAGGTTAACATGATGAAAAATAAAGTCAATACTCTTATTGGTAAGGTCAATAAAAATGATTCACGTATAAGGTTGCTTCTCGAAGAAAAGGCTAAAGTGGATATGAAAATTATCTCACTTGAGGCTCGTCTGCTGAAAAACGCTTTGGAACTTAAAAGTCTAGTGGATACACCTCGTACTCCTTGTGTTACTTGTGAATCTGAAATATTAACCTTATCCATGGCCTATGATAAAATTAAGGAGTTCAAAAAAGTGATTGCCAATGGCACTCATGATGTCCTAAAATATTATCCTTCAGAAAGTCATTCTCAAGGAATCATAACCTTAACAAATGATGAACAATTAAAATTCTTTACCAAGAAAAAACTGTTCTGATATCTCTTATGCCAAATCTACTCCTTCTGATCTTGTTAGAACTAAGAAGCTTGTTACTTCTGTAACACAGAAGAACATGTTTGGAGAAATATCGTATTGAGTTTGTGGAGAGAGAGAGATAAACTATATATACATATAGGGACTTTTAAAGTAGCTTCTTTTTCTTTCAGCTATTAATTAAGTTGGTCTACTTGCAATTGTATTAGGTTTTATCCATACAGGTTGCCGAACGAAAAAATTGGTGGTGTACTTAGTACGCTTTCCTTTTTAACAATGAATGTTGCTTTCCAGATTTGAGTTAAGGGCATATATGTTAATATTTAATTTTTCATGATGACCATGAACATGCAATCAACGTACATAATCTGGGACAAAATCAACAAAACTAGTTCCCTACAGTTACCTATTCAATTAATATCAATGGTACCCCACATGGATACATTACCCCTACGAGAGGCATTCGACAGGGAGATCCTCTTTCTTCCTATATTTTCATCATATGTGCAAAAATCCTATCAACCAACCTAGGCAAGTTGGAAGCCCAAAATATTGTAAAGGGGCTAATTAAACATATCCCAAAAATCTCCACCTATTTTTCATCTAATGTATGCGGATGACCTCTTAATCACCTACAAGGCATCTCAGGAAGGCAATGCTCATCTCAGAAGACTTCTTCAATCCTACAGTTCTTCAGCGGGTCAGGAAATCAACGCAGCAAAATCAACAATCATTCACCATCCAAGACTGCAACAAAATCAGCTAGACGTTATTCAACAATTTTTTGACATGCCAGCATCGTCAACTCCACCAATATACCTGGGAGTTCAGTTTAAAAATGGGAGAACCTCTAGTCACATCTTCGAACCATTACTTCAGCTTTTGGCGAGGAAAACTCAAGGATGGATGACTAAATGCCTGAATCAAGCAGGAAGGTTAGTACTCATTAAAACTTCCTTAATTCCTACCTCAAACCACCTTATGCAAACACAATTATTCCCTACTCATATACACAAACAGATAGATCGGATTGCTAGGAACTTTTTCTGGATCCATGACTCAACGGTTAAAAGACTTCACCCAATAGGATGGACCAAACTAAATAAATAAACAACAAAAGGGGGTCTTGGAATAAGGAAAAGTAGTCACCACAATAAAGCCTTATTCATGAAAAGAATATGGAACATACATAACCAACCTAATTCCATTTTCTCCAGATTATATAATGATAAATATATACACAATCAACCAATCTTCCAGGAAAACACTCCAATTCCATCCTCTTCCAGCCCACAATGGAAACAAATGGCATCTCTCATACCTACACTACAAAAAATTATTTTCCATCGTATCGGAAATGGTTTAAATACGCCTATCCAAGCAAATTGGTTATCTCACCACCAAAATCTAAACCCCGACCAATGTTACCCAATCCAATCAGTTTCTGATCTCATTGACCCATACATCCATAACTGGAATCCTGAACAACTGAATCACCTCCCACCTACTGCTATCTGAAACATAATAAACATCCACTTTCCCTTAAACATGCCTCAGGATAAAATTATATGGACACACTCAAAATCTGGAAACTACATTATTGCTACCGGGTACACTTGTTTAATACAACAACAAGACACCCAGCACCACTTAAACCCCCTACCTCCCATAAAATTCTTATGGAACTTGCCTTGTCCATCAAATTTAGCTTTTCTTGTGGAAAGCTATAAACGAAGTCCTCCCGACTTTCTCTATTCTACACCGCATTAACATCACAAACTCCAACCAATGCCCCAGATGCAATGCCGAGCCAGAAACAGCAGAGCACATGCTTATTCACTGCCCAATGCTAGCAGCATCCTGGAACACCCTAATATCTGGCCTATCAACAAACCAAACCAACATCAACTCCCATATCACTATAAATAATCAAAACCATTACCCAAATTCTACAAGACGCAAGCCATAACCCTTACATTTTAGCTTGTTGTTTCCTCTTCTGGAACATTTGGACGTCCAAAAATGATTTAGTTTTCAAACAACCCCATAAAGCATCTTCGCACTTACCATGTGTTTTGGGGTAAAAACTGATTCTGCTGTTTTTGGTAAATTTGGGTGTGTTGATGAGAAACGAATTCAAACCCTAAACAAAGGTACTGCAAAGGAGTACTTTTAAGTTTGAGAGATTAATCTGTAAGACTCTGGCCTAAACCAAGAAATGGTCATTCCAGATTCAATTCGGTCATAAAGTGAAGGAGAAGGGTTGATCTTAGGGAGGGAAGCGAAGAAGGTGTTGAGATTAGAATTTTGAATTATGAAGGTGTGGTTGTTTTATGACTTGTATCATAATGTAGAACTGGCTTGCAGAATGTAAGCTATCAGTTCACGGTGTTTTCTGGATACTTGTGTTGTGTTTGAAATAGGTTAAAATCCTATTTATACAAGTCATGTTCGAGCACACCCTGATCTCGTAGGAAGTGGAGGTGATAAAGCAATGGAGAGGTGGGGTTGTGTAAAAAGTGGTGATCACCACGTTTCCATTATGAGGGAAAACTGGTCACACTTTCACCCACTACTCGCATTGCTGTTAACCGTCCGTTCTTTCCTGACACTTTATCGTAATGGGCGTGTTGCACGCCGCACGTTGTAAACCGCCATACCAATACCCCAATGAGCATCCCCAGTTTGTGACATGTTTGATGTCTCGAGTAAATGGGTCAAGTAGCGAGACTCGCCGCTAAAAGCATCACATAGTGCTTTTAGGTCAAATAATAAGATTATTTGTGAAATCAATATTTATAAAATATTGTTTATAATCGATGTATATAAAGAATCGCTTTTAAACAAGCAGCTAAAAATAACCGATGTGCAGGAAGCATCGTTGTTTTAGAGCTCGTCCAAATTAGTCGCGAGTTGAATGCTTAAAAGGAGCATGACCACCCTCTTTCATGGAGTTGGTAGGAGCTATGCTCGCATCCCAGGGAGTGGCCGATCAGTTTCTATAGGAGAGTGGCGACTGGTAGTCATTCTAAAATCCTATCGGTTGATCCAGGTTGGATCTGGACCGCTTAAATCGGCTAGCCAAGTTGAGTGGCTGAGACGATTTGTGGGAGTTAATGACTGCTGTTGAATCATACAAGTAGCGCGAATGGACACCTTTGAGTGATGGTTTGGGGATCCTATGAATGAGTCATGACTTGGCCGATCGTTCTCTGTGGAGGAGGGGTGGCCGGTGATCACGACGTCACCCTGTTGGCCATCTAGAATCCGATCTAAACCGTCCGATCAAGCTAGCGAAGTTGGACAGACGAGATGATTTGCGGCAGTTGTATGCTGCCGTTGATTGTATTTTAGGGTTTGAAGCCGTGCAGCCACCTACCATTGATCCAAACGATTTGTGGCGTTTGCCACTGATTTGGACTGACCGATTAGGTGTATACACAGATGGGTTGCTGGTGAGCGTGCAAGCATATCGTTGGCCCCCTGAAATTGGATCTAGGTCGTCCAACTAGGCTGGCGAAGATGGGCGTCCATGATTGATTTGCGGCAGTTGTGTAATGCCGCTGACTCAATTTAGGGTTTAAAGAGCGCGTGATCGCCCTACATTGGGCAAATGGTTTGACGCGCTCTTGGATTGCTATGTGTAGTTCGATCAACCAGGTATGGAGCTGGGTCGACGGTGAACGCGTCAGCACCTCTTTGATCATTCGAAGGAGTATCTAAGCCATCCAACTAGGCTAGCTAAGTTAGGCGGTCGTGATATTTTTGAGACCGTTTTTGCCGGTCTTAGCTCGTTTGAGCTCATCTTTAAACAGCGCGATCACCCATGTTAGGGTTAGTGTTCAAAGGCATTGCAGGTGTACTAGATGGAATTTAATCGGTCAGGATATTAGTGGGCCCACCGGTGGTCATCATGATGATCGCCTAGTTCCGCTAGGAGTAGGCTAGGCCTGTTGAATTGTGTGGTCGTGATCGTTTTTTAAGACTGATATGGACAGTCTAGATTTTCCTTAAGGAATTTAAACGCGTTCGATCGCGCTAACTTTTAATTAAAAAAGTGTGTAAACACGCTGATCTCTTTATCAGAGAGTGGTGTAGCCTACGTGAGTGTTTTTCATGCAGGTATCAATACTGACACTTCGGGAGATGCATGCTACTCCGCTACGAGTGAACATTAATCGTCATGTCATGCCAATATTGAGAGTTCGACTGGGAACATAGCGTAGGAAAATACCAGGCAGGTCAATGCATTAGTGAATAATGCCGGTGGGAATAAAATTCACATAATATTTGGGATTGCTGCTACACGCACCATTCTGGATAAATTTCATATAAATGTACTGAATTGCTCAATACATATGTAAGTTGAGAGGTTTGAGCACTCATCACTTTTAAATGGCTCAACCTCTTTACAGAGTGATGGCGCATTGAATATACTGAATTGCTCAATACATATGTAAGTTGAGAGGTTTGAGCACTCATCACTTTAAAATGAATCAACCTCTTTGCAGAGCGATGGCGCATTAAATATAGGGTTTTACAATTTTATCCCTGAACTAAAAACCACCATCAACATTAAGTACCCTGCTTAGTACGTAACAGTGACATTGTTGCGGGGTAAGCATTAGATGGTGACAAATAAAGATAAAACTTATGAGGCAAGGTAGACAGATGTTACCAAGATAGAGTCCGGATAGGTATTTGAGCAAGACATGTTTAACGAAGTATCAAAGAACGCGGTTATCGTCCTCCTATCATACGTCAATTGCCTCCAGGTAGATTTCGAAATTTGCTAAACTCCATTGCGCCCAATTGCAAGAGGCCTTGACTTTAAGTTGTTTGGTGTCTGTACCGCTGAGTCACAACTAAAATGTTCTTTAAACTCCTGAGTATTGACTGGAATGAAATTGGGTTCATTCTGATTCTTTATGTCATAGGCTCGTTCTTTCCTTTCTGATGACGATATGCTTGGGATGCTTGTATAGGAAAAATCTTACAGAGCCATTGGGTGGAGTAGACCAGCTGAGATGCATTTCGCTTCCGACGTGCTGCTACCAAGTCTTCAAGGACTACGTATACACCCTTTGAACTATCTTCTGAATCTTGGATCGTAGTACGGAATGGGTTGTAGATGCGTGCTAGATCCGATGGCGTGGCCAGATATGTAAAAATGTCTCTGCGGCGTACTTTTGGAGTCTTTGATGCACGTGTACATCTTCATGTTGAGGAATTACTGCATCTTGTAAAGCTTTGACAGTGGTGATACTGATATCAAAACTAACCTGGTGGAGGGACGTGAAGACATCCCGTGCTGGCAGTCCCCAAGTGTAATTATCCTGAGCCCATTTTCTTCTGAAGATGTACTTCTATTGCATTTTTTGGTAAGGTGGTTGATGAATTGATGAAGGCGGCAATCTTTTGGATTCGTCATTTGTTGATCAATGAGTGGGAGTCGTATTTGATAGATCTGCTGAGGCGTTGAAGCGGCTTCGGCTTCTGAAGAGGACATTGAAGCGTCTTCTGGAGAGAACGTTGAAGTGGCTTCTGGAGAGAACTCCAGTGAGGGCGCAATTAACCCTTGATTTCGAAAAGGGAGTTCTTCCCATTCTTCTGAGGCGATACGATATGGCAGATGGGAAGACGGCACACCAATAGTGCTGGTCGGAAAGTCGTGTTTTCTCCTCATGGAAAAGAATACCGCTTCTTCTGTTTGATTTTACCTTGCAAATTACATGCTTCTTGAAGATTTGTGGCGCGCCAACTAGGTATGTATGAGCATGAACGTCGTTTCTGAAGAAGTAGTTGTGCGCTGCTTTCCAGTTTTGTGAAGGGGTTCCAAAATACGAAATTCGTAGACTGAAAAGAACAAAGTTCCTTCTACGGATTCCTCGAGACTGTCTCAGGGCTTGGATTCGAAAGAGGCTTCTCTTCAGGGCATGAAAGACGTCTTCTCTAAAAAGGGTGTACTGTTGTTGGAAAATTTCCCTTGAATATTTTGTCCCTACTTTTTCCTTTGCCTATTCCCCCTTTGAGTATGTTCTGAAAGATAAGAGATGCTTCCTCTGTAGTTTGATTTTTCTGGCTTTGAGCTGGTAGGTAATTATGTTTGTGTTTGAGGGTTTTGAGTTTATTTGAGGTTTTGTTTTGACATGATTCAAGGGAAATGAGAAGAAATAATACTTCAATCAACTGATAAACTGAAATCCTAATGATGAATGCAAGCAGTACAATCATTTTGGAGGAATTACAAATGTTGCATTAAAAGGGAAATTGCTAGAGGAAACACTAAAAGGGACGTTGGGAGAAAGGGTGGTATGGCATCTTAGGTATTGAAGGGTTTGAGCCACAGGGTGTGCATTACTACGCCTTCTAGTTTGTCTGCATTGATGAGCTTGCAGTAACTTCCCAAAATAACTTCTTCCACTAAGTATGGCTCGCCTTTCCCTTCTGTGGAATAGGTCGGAGCAGGTTGGGCAGCAACTCTCACTACCATATCTCCAACTTGAAATGGGTTTGGACGTTGCGCCATTACTTTCCTAAATTCCTCATCCTTAATCGTGACAGCTTCTAAACTCTTGATAAAACATTTGAAAGGACCTGTATCCCATTCACATCTCCTAGTGACGTCTGGGTTGATAATCGGATCGAGTCCCCAAGCCTTGGCGGAAGGAGGAGTGACTGGTTGCAAAAAGGGTTGTTCAATAAGACTTACTTGTGTCTGGAATCTGCTAACAAATGCTGATGCGCTCTCTCCAGGAAGCCGTGTCACATTCGCAAGTTATTGATAAGGTAACAAATAGTCTTCAAGATTGAACGACCTGTTGGAGACCCTTTCAGGTATAGACACTGGTAAAGGGCATACTCCTAGCTTTGCTTTGTTATCATGTATCCATGAGCGCCCCAGGATCATATCATAATTCGGGTACTCTTTAACCAAATGAAATTTGACGTGTGTTAGAGCATCTCCCACCTTGATTTCGAGATTGATGTACCCGTAAGCGTCTCTGGGTTCTCCTTCTGAGTTTTTGATTATGGTTGGCAATGGACAACTTCCTCTTTTGAAATCTTTGCAGCTCTCAGCATCTTGATGGTGACAATATTGAAATCAGATTCCGCGTCAATCAATGTGCTGTCAAACTCGACATCCTTCAAGTGAGCGGTGGTTAGGAGTCCCCAGTTGCATCTATCGGTCGTGCTTTCCAGGAAAGATTGGGGTTTGGGAGCGGCTTCCCTGACTGGAAACAGACGCTTGCCTGATATAATACGGTTGAGGGCTGCAAATATGTCTTGACGCTGCGCTTTGGAGAAATACAGAATTTCATATAAATGCTCCATCATAGACTGTACGGTTTTGTGGACGGAGTCCCCATAAATCATGCAGCTCCTGACGGGAAGAGGGTCTCTGCGAACTCTTTCAGTGTGTAATTGAAGTTCCACTGCATCTACCTTTTCTTTGAAAATGCGCTTCAATTTGTTGCATTCATTGGTTGGATGACTGACGAACCTGTGGTAATGGCAATATTTAGGATTTGCCACTTCTTCCTCAGTTGGTGGGCGCCTGATAGGAGGTAGTTTGATGGCATCATCTTGAATCCATATTTCCAGAAGTTCAATTACTTCCTCGATCGGGAACGGGAAGTTTGGAGTAGCATCTCCAGTTTCTTGTTGTTGTGCAGGCGTCTTAGTCGCAGCTTTCCGGGTTTGAGTTGTCTGCTGCACTAGTGCCGCACGTTTGGGTTATTGATAGTCGTTCCCCAGATGCATTCTCTTTCCACCCTCACTAGTGATTGTCTGGAGGTTGGATCTTTTATTGGAAGAACGCTTGCTTTCCTGAACATATTTACGAGCTTCTTCATTCTTGGACGGTTCGGATCGACTGAGTAAAGCAGCAGCGGATCTCTTAGCAGTTTCTGATGCAATATGGGAATTGATATTTTCCAGGAAGGACGCACATAATGAAATCACCTTTTCATTGCGAGGACTCTGATGAGAACATGATAAATCCCACGAGTCTTCTTTCTGAGCTTGAGGAAACATCTCTCGACCTTCATGAGCAGACAAGTTAGGTTGGTGGCTACCTTTCCATTCAACGTGACCATAGGCTTCATATTCTTCACCAGGAGTAGGAATATGAATCTTGGAAGAAGGACTACTACCATCAGTATTGATCCAAAATGAATTGTTGGTGGCGTTTCCTACAAAATGAATACGTGTTGGTTCCTTTGATAGTTGATCTATGAGGACTTTCAAAAGCGTAAATACTTCTTCCTGTGTCTTGACAATAGTTGCTTGATTCCTGACAATATCATTCAGGATTTTCGTCAAATCGTGAATAGTTGTCATATATCCTCAATGCACAATACAGCACAATTACAGAGAAGGAAATCAAGCAGCAGATGAACTGGTAAACTATGCGGCAGACGGAAGTCAGGAAGAAAATTTATCAACTTCAGTCTGGGACCAGGCTATCCCACAATTTATTAGCCAAATCCTATTTAATGACTTCGTGGGTACAAAATACCCACGTGTAATAGCTCTTTAGTCAGTTTTTTCAGTTTTTCTCATGCTTCAAAAAAAGAAAAAAAGAAACTAGTTCCACTACTACTAGTACATTCCACTAGAAATACAGAGGTACTATCTGCATTGGAACATGGAAAATAAAGAACACAAATAATCCGGTGAATAACAAATGTAAAATAAAATGAGCATTGGACCTAACTATAGTCAAACTCATGAAAAATGAACTGCTATATTTCTTGAATATCTTCTAATACTGACTTAGGTTATGGACTTTCTTGCTACCCAATTCAGATTTTTATCATACCCAAACAGCCTAAAATCTTATTGGTGGAACTTCTTTTGTAGCTTCGGCTTTGGATTTTCTTGCTGCAGACATCTCGGTTATACCTGGAGCTCATTCGTCAATAAAAGTTTTAGTATCGTTGGTGATATTATTATTTTTTTCACCCAACTAGTCTCCCTTGGGTATTGTGCCTATAAAAAAGAAAACGTATGACCTATTAAATACAAAAGTATCTATAAGACTCAATCCACGCGTAAAATACATAATTTACAAGAAAAATAGCAAAAAAAGTATAAACTATAGATAGTAATTACGGTGTATTCTTCACCTATCGACTCCCGTGTTAATTACTATTAAAATTAATTTTGATTTGGTACTGTCAAAGACCGTCAACTTCGGTCCCGGATCCGAACTCTAGTTTCAAACACAAGCATTTGGCTTTGAAGGCTCACAAGATGACAAATTCGGGTCATCGAATAGCAATCAACAAAACCCCTTATCCTACTATTTTTGTTAATAGCCAGAATGCTCTCAATCGATTATATCAATGATTAGATTAACTAAATTAAGTAATATTAGCTATTAGATTAGACTAATAATTCATTCATAATTAACGTTTCAAAATCAAAAATCAATTTGTTTTCAAAAACCAAACCATAAACACCACCTACAGTTCGGAAACAAAAACATAGAAAGCATCTAGTTTGGAAACCAAACAGTAAGTAAAGCCTACGGGGAGAAAACCACATCGTAAGCACTATATGTGGTTGGGATTCCAAACAGTAATCTACGTATATAGTTGGGACTCTAAACCGCAACCAAATTGAGGGTCCCTTATGGTGGAAACTAAGCACCTATTTCGGGAAAATTTGGGTTCAATTTTTACCCTGATAATTTCATCTACGTTTGGAAACTGATTTTGGAGAATCTAGTTTCGGAAAATCTAATCTATTCATGCGATAAAAACCAAAGTAAAAGGATGGGTTTCTACCTGATTGGAGGCATTTCTGGCGGGTTAGCTGGTGTTTGAATTTTTGCTTTAATCGTCGTTGAAGAAGAAAAAATTGGAGAAGAGGAAATATAGACGATGAAGGAGAAAAAGAAGAAGAGAAACCGATGGATTTTAGTTTTAGGTTAGATAGATTTACTTTTTGGTTTTAATTAGGTTAGTTTTTTTTTTTTTACACGATTAGCGGCGGGATTTGAGGGAGTACGATCCCTGGCCAACTGGGCTATTCCATGTTGGTTAATTTAATTAGGCTAGTTATTAAAGGAGAAAGGTACTTTATATTTTTGTAATAGATTAGGTCTCCCTTTACCTGCATATATGATATTTAAATCCATAGGAACCCCTCAAAACCAAATGCTCGGAGTCCCTATATTATGATTCCTTATTTAACAATCTCCCTCCTCCCTCTATGCAAAACCGTCTTTTCCAAAAAATTATCCAAAAGTTCTCTTCTTCAATACCTTTCATCTCCAAATCTGGATTTATTCGGATCTTATCAGATTTTCCGAGTGGATTTGAGTTTTGACGTTTTGTAATTATTATTTTATTTGTGATTTTAGGTTTTATGTTTTTTTTCTTCTTCTAGTTTTACTGTTATATCTCATGACTATTTTATGTCATGTAGTTGTATTTATACTCTCCATTAGTGCGATTTCCTTTAGCCTTCAGGCGATTCAATTGGAATCCGATGATATATTCAAGTATATCTTCGAAGACAATCAATTTCGGTGTGACGATGATCAAGATTCAGTCAAACAAGATCAATGACTACTGTAATTGGTTATGATAATGATGTTTAGTGCAAATTATCCTTTTTATAAAGGATTTTCTCTCAGTGGAGAAGAAGAAATTTTCAAATGGTGGATGCAGAATCAAAACACCATCCCTCCACTTACATCGATTACTTTTATGATCAACAATTATATTATAGTTCTTATGTTGTTGTAATATTTTAATATCTTTCAAAATCCTCGCTTAATTTGGGGCCCCAAAAAACAATTGGGGGCCTCACACTAGAAGACAAAAAAGGTCACTAAAACCTAATCTGAGGCACCCCTTATCCCCATATTTTTAAATGGCTAAACTGCATGTACATAATTAGTGTTAATAATTAATTAAGTTTAGTTAATTAGTGTGATTAGATTAAAATCAGATTTTAGAATTAAAATTGGAAAAAAAAAATGGAGTTTTGAAGAGATGAAGAGATGTCGTCATCTCAAAATGAGGGTGCTAATGAGATCTCATTGATCAAAATGAAGAAACCAATTCTTAAATGAAGAACACGAAGAGTGTATACCCCAACGACTCTAGAAAGTCGTCAATTAATTGATACCACCAATGACGACTCAAACCTGTAACTTTTTCAGGTTATGAAAAATCGTCATGGTAATATGATAAACCCTGAAGACTCTAACAAGAGTCGTCACCCAAAATTTTACACACAAACGACCCTCAAATTCCAAATGACGACTCTATGATAATTGGTAACGACCCTCAAGTTCCAAATGACGAATCTGTAAGACCTAAGTTGACGACCCTTTCAATTTTTGGGACAGAGAGGTTGTTTGTTTTTCACATAGAATCGTTAACTTTTAAAAAGGGGTCGTTCGCAAAGGATCTTCATATATTTTTATATTACGATAACGACTCTAATCTAGAGCAAAAAAGGATCGTCATATGTTTTTATATTACGATAACTGTAACTGAATTTTTTCTTTCTTCGAGTCGTTAATGGAGGAGAAGATAGTTGAGAAAGAGGGAAAGGGGAGGAGAAGAGAGTCTGATTTTTTTGTTAAAAGATGGAAATGAATCGGGGGTTTAGGGTTAATTTTAAATTTTATTATTAGTGAAGGGAAGAATAGTATTTTCACTACATTTTGGAACCCCCAAAAATAAATGGAGTGAGTATAAATTTGGTGAGGCCTCCAATTATTTTTTGGGGCCCCCAATTAAACGAGGTTCAAAATACATGTCGGATGTTTATAAAATTAATATATTTGAAAAACTCTTTTATTATCTAAGTAACGTGTACAATAAGTCAAGAATATTAAATTTTGTTGTATGAAATTTTTTCATTATCACCACTTTTTTTTTTTGGTCAATCAACAAATTTCAATTCATTCAAATCAAAATAGTGATTACATGTTCACTTACAAGATTAACAAAAACATCAAAATACATAAATAATATCAAGATAATCAATACAAATAAGGATATCAACTACAAGTAAATCGAGAAGAGAAAGAGCAATAAACCGCAGAGATACCCAATTTTTGATTATGTATAAGGGAGAGATGATGATGGTATATTCCGGAAATAATTCCGACCATTTAATTTGATTGTATTCTTCCTTGAAAAGAGATGCTCCTGAAAGGAAGGAGTATTTTTCCCATAAACTTATAGATCGAATAGTTGATGTTTTTGAATCAAGAGTAGCAAGCCACGAACCAGCCATCAAAGATTGAAGAACTCGCCCCACAACGACGAAGAAAAATCGCCCCAAAACGGCGAAGAAATATGTCAAAAGACACAAAAAATGATGTAGAAACATCTTATTTAACAAACTATTACCTAAAACTAGAAAATAAAAGGAAATCCTTGCTCAGATCTGGTCAAAGGACCAGATCTGAGCAAGAAAGATGTAAAGACTCAAGGGTTTTTTGTAGAAGGGAAGAGAAAAGAAAAAAGAAAAAAGAAAAAAGAAAAAAGAAAGAGAAAGGAGTGTTTTTTTTTTTAAGTTATTATAAGTACCACTACGGGCATTTTATTGAAAATAAAACAAGAAATCTTTTACAAGTCGGTGGTAGGAAGCCTAGCAACAAGCTTGGCACCAACCCCTTTTTGAATAACAATGCATAATCTATGGAAAAGGGCACTACCTATCTTATGATTCGCATCATAGCTGGTAAGGCAGTTCCTTAACCTTTTCAGAAAAGCAATTGTGTCATCACCTAATTCCCCTAGAGTGGAAAATGCGAGCACGCCAAAACCATATCCATGTGTGGAGCATTTGTCAAGGTACTTGTTCCGTTTGCGGGTGATTGCCATGGAAATTGCATGCCCAGGAGTGAATCTGCGGGTATTAGCGCTGGTAAAGAGAGAGACACCTGTGACATCGAAGCAAACATCTTTCCCACCTTCCCAATTGAGCACAAGGATGTCTGCTGGCTTTAGATCCTTGGCCGAGTTAGATCGAAGTCCTAAGGAGGCCTCTTTTCTGGCGGGTACCCCAGCTTTGTAGCATATGTCCGCCAAGACATCTTGTGCAATAGCATGTCGATATTTAATCCCCACATCCTTGGCACAGTGTAGAGCGTGATCTCTAAAGGCATCCAAGGGTTTATTGCAGCTGGAGCATAGGCTGTCGTCGTTGAAGAACGGTATGCCGAGGCGATATTGGAGTACAGCACGGAATTGCTGAGGCCAAACAGCTTGGCCAAGCCCACTAATCGGAATTGCTTTGGGAAAGTCCATGGCATGGGGAAGCCTGTTATTGTGCCATAGGAATAAGTCGTGCTCTGTTAACGAAAAGTCTGTGGGTAGATTATCCGAAACAACACCAAAGTATTTTGCTGCCAGTTTTTGCATGAACTGGGGGGCAGCGTCGTCAATGTTGCATTCGGATGAAGATAACCCACAGGCCTGTACGTAATCCAGCAAAGCAATTTGGTAATTGTTGCACGAGTCCAAAACATCAGGGCATGACAAAATGGTGGTTTGGAGATGTCAGGTCTGGAGACACGATGAGAGATAGCAATAAGCACCAGCGTCAGTCATTGTAAGTATGCCAAGGCCACCGAGTTTGATGGGTAAAGTTGCAATGCGTTGCTGCATAATGCTGAAACCTGAACCGTCACCAACGATTAACTTACGTAAATAATGCATGAGGTGCATGTCAAAATTGGACGATGCAGGGTGTATGGCCTGTGTGCAAGTGGTGCGTAAGGTAAAGTATAGTTTCGATACGCTACAGCAATTGCGTAGCAGTAGCAGCTCAGCTTGCGGACCCTGCAATTTCTGGATTTTGGTCATTAATTGCACTGTCTTATCAACTCTGCCTTGAACCATGTCTTGACAAAACTGTAGGTCAAGGCTTACAGGGACTTCTAATAGCTTCACGCCCAAAGTATGTTTACTAATCTGTGCTGGGAAGACTTCTGCCTCATCTCTCCGAGGATCATACGTTGGCCAGAACAATTCAGTTTTGGATAAGTTCAGGTGCAAACCTCTACACAGTCCCTCTGCCTGTAATATCTTCAAATCTTTAGAGACCTACAAGGTGTCACCTGCAATAGTCCTGTCGTCTAAATATCAGGCGTGAAAAGCGAGAGAACATTGAGATGCAATCAATTCTGCAATAGGATGTAGAGCTAGAGCAAACAATAATGGACCAAGGGGGTCTCCCTGTTGGACCCCCTGCGCTGAGGAAAGGGCAGAGTCATTGTAATAAAGTTTAGCCGGGGATGAATAACAAAATTCAACCCATTTTAAGATGATGGGGCAGTGAGCTCTTACTTCCCTGATCAAAGTTGGCCTGTCGACCATGTTGAAGGCATTGGAGAAATCAATCAATAGCATTGTCATGTTAGAATCATGGCCTTTCAACTCTAGTAACTTGTTTGCTGCATGCATAATTCCTTCGCCTCCGCTTGGAATGCCAACTCCAAACTGAAAAGTGCCTAAATAGGCCGTCATATCCTTGCAAACTGAAGCGGATGCTAGTTTCGAGCATAGCCTACGCCAAATAGTTCCTACAATTATAGGCCGTAAGCCACCTCCAGGTTTAATCAAAGGGGTTAGAGGCGCACTCGCAACGTATTCTCCAAGCACAGCAGTGCACTTACCATCCATCCACAAGTTGACAACACCAGCGAGTGTAAAAATTCATCTGCAATGGCAGCGGCAGGGCCGCTCATGGCGTCAAGTAAGTGTTGCGCTCTGAGGCCATCTCTTCCGCAGGAGGTGCCATTGGGGAAGCTTTTAATAGACGACTTAACAGATGTGGCATCAACAGATAATGCATCCACTGAGATACTCTCAGTAGGAATCACTGGAGGTCTTGCATATGGGTGTTTAAGTTGCATCTCATGTAATGTAGCAGGGGTTGAAGGTGCAACTCCATTGGATTGAAGAATACGTATGGCCGTAGAATAATGACCATAACTTATTTTACGCCTACAAGCCTCAATGTTGGTGTCCTTTTTCCTCTTCTTACTAGATGACTGCAGTCTGGTTGTTGGCTTGGAAAGATCAAGCAATTGTTGGGTCAAATTATAACAGCTATGTGGTTCATTCCATCTGACAAGCACCTGGTTAATCGATGCAATCTGCATCTTTTTACGTGTGCCAGACCGTTCCTTAGCGGAACACTTTGGCACGTAGAGAATCAGGGTGCAGGCAAGTAGAAGGAGGAGTTTCAGCCAGACTTCCAAATTTGTGGGTTTAGTAACAACATCATCTAGAGCAGATTTAAGGGAACGAGCAAATTGTAACCTACACGGTGGTGGGATACTTATGATTGTTGTGTTTCTTCGTTGAAAAATCGTGTCGAGCATCTCAACTGTAAGATTGAATACTTCATCGGCAGCAGCAGGCGAAGGTGTACCAGATGAAGAAGCACCAACACTGCCCTGAGGTTTCATTACTCCATAGATGAGAAAGTTTTCATGAGAACCATTGAGAGGGCCAGCAATGACTTTCGAAGCATGAGATTCAGATGTGCAGGGATTCTTCCAAGCATGAGTGCGTAAGCACTTAATGCATAGCCACATTTGCATATCAGCAAGAACCCTCTCCCAGGCAACAAAGCAATCAACATTGTTCTGTATCCTCTCTCTACATATCTCTTTGTCTCTATCTGTTCGAAAGTGTCTGTCAGATATGTGCCGATAAAGCGCGCTTTTAGCATAACCTTTGCCATTAACACCACCCTGACAGCCATTGTAGGATTTAAATGGGCAGTGAAGTTTGTCTCCTCGTGAAGATGAGATGGAAAGGTCCTGGAAAGATGATGTAGATTGGGGCAGAGTCTCGGTATCTGGTGCATGGGGAATTAAGGAACGAGGAGTAGAAGATCTTCTTCTTCTCGTTCTAGGCATGGTTTTCCAGAAAATATGAAACTGTAACCGCAAAAAACTGAAACAGGATCGTGAAAAGGTGGAAAACTATGACTCGAGAATTGCATTACAGATTGTAAGAACAACAATAACAGTGAGAAGGGAGAGTACAATGAAGATTTGGTAGAACGCTGTGAAAATGGAAGATCAAATTCTGGTTTTCAAGTCGCCAGAAAAACCGCCTCCAAGTCGCCGGAGTGTCTCTCTCCTCGACTAGTATTATTATTATAATTTTTAAAGGTAAAATTCATACATGGTAAAAAAGTAATAATATATTATTATTATTATTGGATAAAGAGTATTACATTAACTAGTTGTAAGCCTAACAAGCTAAGCTCCAACAACATACTACTACATTAATTGAACAGATTGTTGTGCTAGCCTACCAGCGAGCCTCATGGGTAACCTAGCAAAGGGAGCCGAAGCGGATGGGGGCTGAGATTGTGTCACAAGGGGGCAAACTAACTCTACCTTCCATGTTAATTTCTGCAATATTACGCCATTAGGGGCTCAAATCTGGGACCTCCTGGAACGCATGAAAATTCTGGAAACGGGGATGACCAGCTGAGCTAGGTGGCCCGTTTTTAAAAAGGTAAAACTCATACATGTGTTTTGACTAGTTAAAGAGGCATTTCCCCTTCTTTCCTTCAAATAAAAGATTCCTTATTTAAGTGGCAGACCCATCCATCATCAAGGTTAGGACTTAGGGCGCGATTCATTCTAAACACTGACGCGAATGAAGTCAAGACAGAGAAAGAAAATTGGCGCGAATTCGGTAAAATTCTTCTTCGCAGAAATTGTGAAATTTTGGTGAGGTTATTAGGGTTTCATCCTGATTCAGTATGTATGTATTCTAGGGATATTTGTGGGGATTCGAAACATCCGTAAATTCTTTTGTATGAATTTCTTATTGTTATTATTTTACTTGGGTTTTTCAGTATCAGAAGGCATTCATTGAATTCAATAGATTTTCTTAATCTGACGGAGAATATGGAAACATCATCATCACCATCTGGTTAGTGTACTTTTTACTTGATATTTGGATTGGATTGGTACTGGATATTAGGGTTTATAGTGCAACAAAATCCCTCTTATGGCTATGCTAGTAGTTTCTTTAGATATATGAGGCATCACCATCTCCATCATGAAATTATCTGTTAAAATCTCATTTTATTTGCTTGATTCGTATGTAATTCATAAGTATGTTGAATCAACCTTTGTTTGAAGCTTTTATATATAATTTGGTGATGCTTATTTTACTGGAGGAATTATGCTGCTCATCTATTTTAGATATCATTGTTGACGTATTGCGTTCACTATGTCGCATCCCACTTTCATTAACCATTTTATATGCGCCCTTCCTGAGTATATTGAATCAACCTTTGTTCTTCTTCTCCATTCAGTTCGTTTCATTATACTTTTAAGTATGATTTAAGTAGCGTTAGTAAATCTAAGTTTTACTTAAACCCTTAGCTAATATTATGTCTGTCAAATACAGGGTTTACTCAAACTTGTAACTGATGTTGAGATTATGATTAAACTGATATACTCATCTGGACTTTCATTGTGTGCAGTTTGACACTGGTTAGATACTTTGACAGTGATACGAAGAGATGAATCACATAAGCAACTTACCTGATGATGTATTAGTCCGAATTCTGTCGTTTGTTCCAGCAGAACAAGTTCTTGCAACCAGCATCTTATCCAAGAGATGGACTTTACTTCTTACACTAAACTTGGATTTCATTCAATTTTCTGAAAGGTTTGACAATCTGTCTTTGGATGTTCGAAAAAGGCGGTTTCTTGAGTTTGTGGAACATCTAATTTTTCTTCGCGAAGCTGAACAGTTACTTAATCTCCGATTAGCATTTAACATTAATGAGTTCAAAGACTACAGTATGAAACTTGGTTTGTTGGTCAGATCTGTGATGACAAGTAATTGTTGTGCACTTGATTTAGATTTTACATGTCGAAATGTATGGTGTATACCGTTTTTATATCCCGATAACCATGAAGTGTGTACTTTGCCTCCATGTTCTTTCTTCCCACACCAATCAGTCACTCATCTGACACTTACCCACTGTGAGTTTATACCCTCTCTGTACAAGAGCCTTCACTCCATTAAGATTGTAAAGCTTAAAAGTGTCAGACTAGGGGAGGGCGCAGTGTATGATTTGGTCTCTAAATGTCCATGCCTCGAAGAATTACATCTAGTTACTTGTGAATTTCGTTCTTCTTCTTTTAAGTTACATGTTCAGGAATCAGATCTCAAGTGTTTAGTGTTTCAATCTTGTTACGGCACAAAAGATATGGGATTTAAGAGTTTCTCTATTAATATTCCATCTCTTTTGCAATTAAAGTATGTAGGATGCATGAAAGATCCCTTCTCTATCTATGACTCAGATAATCTTATTGAAGCAGATATCATAATTTGTGACCTCGAATTATCTAATCAACAGAAGCTGCTATTTTTTGACCTGTTAAAGAGTCTGCATAACATTAAGATTTTAAGACTCTATTTCCAACATCTTCAGGTATGTATGCGGTTATGCCATTTCAACATCTTACAATATTGTATGTTGTTCATAAGTCATTCATCTCTAAAAGCATGATATCCTATTCATATTCTTTTTATTTTTCTGTTTTGACCCCATAGGTTCTCAGTGCAAATAGTGGGAGTAGTTTGCTAACTCCGTTCTGCAATTTGAAGCATTTAATTGTAAGCATATATCCCGAATTGGTTGATGAAGAGCTCCTGGGACTAATGTGTTTGCTCAGGAATACCCCTTGTTTAGAGAAACTCTCTGTAGATTTCCATCTGTACATCAAAGTGAGTTTTTATGTTACATTCACACATCTGAAATACAGAGCATTCATGGTTTTTTTGTCATTGATAATATTCTACCTGGTTCTGATAGTGATAATATCCTATCTGGTTTTGTAGGAGTGCAAGGATAAAATGATTTCCTCAGTTTATAATGTGGATGGAGGAACATCTTTGGAGCCACATTTACTTCCTTCTGACTGTGTATCTCATCTTATGAAGATCGATATAAAGAACTTTCAAGGCCTAAATAGTGAAATGGGGTTCGTAAGATTTATGCTTCAGAAATCACCATGCTTGAAAGACATGGTAATTTTCATCAGGTCAAGATATGAGATTCTAATTAATGGTATGGGAAAAAGCATTTTAATGCTCTGCAGAAGCAAAAGGACATGGCTATTGAGAATCTATTGGCTTGCGCACGGGTATCTCCAGATGCTCAAATATTCTCAAGTAGGTGATTTTTTTATGAGCGCACATATTCAGATGAATGTATTCCTTTTTGTGTACGTACCTGAATGTTGGAAGGTATTTAGAGTTATTATTACCGCTTTATTTTAGTTTTGCTGTACCTATCATTTTGAATATGACGTTTATGGCGTAATGTAAAATTGCTTTCTAAATGTCACAATGAACTGGCTGATTCATATGTGAAGACTTTGTTGTGAAGGAGAATAGATTTGATCACTTTTGAAGGTACTGATTTCAGTTTCCAGGTGCGCAGTTCAAGTGGCATATCATATTCAAAACTAGAAGTGATGAAAATAATTTTTCTTAATCGGTAACATATTCTTTCAATTAATTGTTGGCAATGAGCCATGAGGTATACGTACTTTTATCGGTTGTATGGAGTTGTGACAAAAATTAGCTGCATTTTGCTGGACTTGGCACCTCAAGTGACAAGTTTCCCCTCCACTTTTTTTTTTCCTTATTTTTTTTTTGCCGAATTCCATTCTTGGAATATGTCTGGCAATTTCTTCTGTCGTGGAAACCACCCTCAGATTTCAGTTTCATGGCAAATGACTGCTGTTTAGGAAAAAAAATCCGAATCTGCCAGCTGATTTATACTGTTTTCTCTTGGTCAAACCAATACGAGTGGTATTTGTTTGCAAGACCAAAAGGTTTCCCTATAGTTTGGTATTGTCTAATACCCAAGGAGCAGCTAATGACAAATGATTTTTGTTGTATAAAAGAAACAAATTGGTGGGTCATGTTTGTTTTTTGTTTAGATCACAAACTGAAATCCGAGACACTTAATTACTCTCCAAATCTTGATTAGACTTTTCTCCAAGTCATTGTCTGCCACCAAATCTCAAAGATTATGTAAAAGATATATGGCAATAGATCCTGGAGCAGATTAAGATGAGTCTTTAGATTTTGTTATTACACCTTCTTAATAAACTAATCATTCAAACTCTTGACTTGAATTGATCAACCATGAGAACTCTCTCAAATGTCTCAAAATCATTACATATAGCTTAGACATTTTAAACTTGTTAATGTTTTTCATAATTTCATTCAGGTTGTTGAATTTGCATCCTCTTAGCGACAAGTGCCTTTAGCACTATTCAAGATAAGTGGGATTCTTTGTTCGTGATGAAATTTTGTCTAATCCTGATATCACAAACATAAGTTCCAAATATCACCTTCTTTTTTTTTTGTCGTAAAAACATGTCCTTTGAGTCAACATGAACAAGTGGAAGAAGTTTCTATCCGCCACTCTACTGATCTCTCGTTATACAACCTCCGTTTTTGGAAAAGAGATATTATCACCTTTTCAATTTGGCATATTTTTAGGCTAAAATAAAAAAGTGAAAGTATCTCTTTTCAAAAAACTGGGAGAATATCATAGAATTCACTTTTTACACAAAGTTACTAATATGCGATTGACAAAAAATTAAAATTTTCATACTTGTTAAAATAGGGGAAGAATTAATGACTTGGTTAGAACGACATTGTGATGAATTCAAACCTAAATTTTTGATGACATATTCCTCTTGTAAAGCTCTACACTCCAAAATTGAGTGCATTCCGAGATGTATTAGATTATAATCTACCATTTTGAATATCAGCTGTTGAAGATTAACAGTTGAAATTAAGATCTGTGGATGGTAAAGTTTCGTATTGGGGAATACTCTCATTTTCGTTAGGAATGTAGAGCTTTGTAAGAGGAACGTGACACCAAGAGATTAGCTTTAAATTCATCACCATTTGGATTTTGTAAAAAAAATGGTGTCATCATGCCATGATAATGTCATTCTAACCATGTCATCTGATCCTTCTAAACCACATATATAACATGTTTGTATATTCGGGAAAAATTCTATGTAATTGTTGATGATGGATTTTTGACGAAGGTTATATTCGTAAAATTACATCGAGAATTATATCTCTGACCATGTCAGAATGCGTAAGAGGTTATGTCTTCGCTTTCCGCAAGAGAAACGAATTGCAGTTTTATGACTGTTCGTACCCAAAATTACTTTTAGGCACTAAACACGATGATTTGATGTTGATCATGATGAATTACGGCAAAAAAAATTTTGAAAACAAATAAGAAGACAAAGGTTTAACGTTGTTCGACAAGTGATGCCTACATCCACAGAGGAATCCCATAGGGAGAGTATTATATTGATATGAGATTACAATTATTGTATGGTTAGTTAACCTAGGATTCCCTTATCCTCTTAGGGTTTAGGATACATGTATTTATAGAATTTATGTAACCCAAATTCTGATAACTTCATATGCAAGCAACTTGGGAAACAAGACTTCTGGAAACTTCTGGAATCTTCCGTCACGGGCCGGCTAGACGGGCTTGATTACGGGCTCTCCGTGTATAAAATACACGGTACAAACATCGCCCCCTCTTAACCTCCAACTTGTTGGGGGTTAAGAAGTTTGTTTTTCCTTCTGCGATGACAGTTGATGACGTAACTCGCCCCCAAGCGTAAGTAGAGATATTACAAAGACGCCCCCAACTGTGATAACCTGCAATGAAATTTGCTCACGTGCTAGGCGAGACTTTTTGCCAAGTATTGTACTTTTGATGCTCGAGAGCTAGTCGAGTCTTGAGTGGATGTAGTGTGCTTGCGGCTGGGGCAAGGATTTTTGCTCGCAACGTAACAAGGCTGAAGCGCTCGCTTCTCGGGCAGGATGGTTGTTGCTTGTGTTGAGTACGAGTCTTTGGACCAATATCGGGGATTGGGCTCGTGGTCGAGACGGGACTTTATGCTTGCCAAGGTGCAAGTCTTTGTAATCGCGTGCAAGACGAGATTTTATGCTTGCGAAAACAAGACTTAATTAAATGCTCACGTGTAAGGTGAGGCTTTAGGTGCTTGCGATGTGATGCAAGGCTAAATATTGAAGGGTCTAAGCAATCCTCATCTCGAACTCGATCATGTCGCTATCAACGAAGCTCCAACTCAATCACGTTGCTGCTCCAAGTGCATGTAAAAGTTTCTCGAACACATGAATTTTTGCTTCCATGTTATAGGGAATTAAAAGACGATTCAACGAGCCAAAAATCACTCAAATCGGACTTAAAACGAAGAAGTTATTGACGAAACAAGATTTGCACGAAGCACGCATGCGTCTGACGTGGCAAATGACTGGACACGAGGGATGATGCGGAAGTTGCTGACTGATCAACATTGCTAACGTGGCATCGAACGTGCTGACATGGCATGTAATGCAGATCCGTGCGTAGACATTTCAGCATGGATGATGACGTGGCAATCTTGCTGACGTGGTGACTAGCTGACTAGACCAGGTTGATGATGTGGCACTTTTTGATGACGTGTCATCTGTTGGGTGTCTTTGATTAGCGAGCTGCCGAATGACGTGTATAGATGATCTGGAAACTGGTTCGACCCAAACGGTGTGAACCAGGTTGGCCAAAGATACGTGTCGCTCTTCAATTCGTTTTTTGTTGGTTGAACAGGTTTGGTGAACCTAAAACTGAATCCGTGGATGGACTGATCCTATGGTCCAGATTTCGTTGATCTGACGGATCTGGTTGGTTGGATCTGGAGCTGTATTAGAGGCTAGATGAAAGAAACCTTTGGCAACGGTTTCTGTAACCCTTTCGCCACGCTTTCTTCAACCCTCTTTCGCAACAGTTTCTTCAACCTTCGTAACGGTTTCTTCAACTGTTTCGCAATAGTTTTTCTGAAACCTTTTTTTTTATGCTGGTTTTTGCATGGAATCCGTGCACGATTTCTTCCGCACCTTTCTCAATGGAAAAACACGATTGTTTTACACGAATCCCCTTAGTCGGTGCCAATGTTCGTACCCAAAATTACTTTTAGGCACTAAACACGATGATTTGATGTTGATCACGATGAATTAGGGCTAAAAATCGATTGAAAACAAATAAGAAGACAAAGGTTTAACGTGGTTCAGCAAGTGATGCCTACATCCACGGAGGAATCCCATAGGGAGAGTATTGTATTGAGATGAGATTACAATTATTGTATGTCTAGCTAACCTAGGATTCCCTTATCCTCTTAGGGTTTAGGATACATGTATTTATAGAATTTAGGAAACCCTAATTCTGATAACTTCATATGCAAGCAACATGGGCAACAAGACTTCTAGAAACTTTGGAATCTTCCGTCATGGGCCGGCTAGACGGGCTTGATTACGGGCTCTCCGTGTATAAAATACACGGTACAAATTGTTAGAGCACTGCTCGGTAGAACTCGCAAACGTTGCTATCTCAAGCTTGTTTGTCAATGTTAGTGATCAAAACTATAAGTCTTGATTTCTAGTCTACTTATAGTAATGTCTCGGACTAGGATAGATTGTGTAGTTGAGCATTAGACTTCGCGGCGTTCATCAAATGAAGACGAAGAACTACTAAGGCGAGCTTGTGGAACTTCATCAACAAAAGGTGTGTGGAAACTAAAACTCATCTATCACTTGGAAAGTATTTTTCTACTCTATCTCCTATATTGAGACAAAAGTCGTATTACTATATAGTTGTCGATTATATACATTTGAGATTTCGAGCTGAGTTTAACTCGCTTACATATTTCTCAGAATATGTGTTGGTAAGCTTTTGCTTTAACCAAGTTCATCTTATATTCTTGACGAAAGTCAAAAGATGATCATGTGAAAATCGCCGAGTAACATCTTACATGGTTTGGGTGATACAATCATTTGGTGTAGACTTGGAATGTTTCGTTATGATTATTTCAATAACTTGAAAATTGCTTTGATGCTAATAGTGTGTGAAAACGGCTATTGTCATCCTCTAAGAAAGTTTCAATGATTGAAATAAAAGTTTAGAATACTTAACCATCATTGGATTATAAACATAGTGTGCTTTCTTGCATGTATGTGATCCATGACCGGAACTAAAGTATGCATACCCGTATGCGTACTTGTAGTTGTGAAATTACGTGTACCAAGTACACATACCGGTACGCATACTTGCGTAAGGTATAGGTCCTGGAATTTCTGCTTGGATTTGGAAGTGTACTAAGTATGCGTACCCGTTTGCATACTGGCGAACCCAAACTCAGACCGGCTACTTAGGTATGCATACCCGTTTGCATACTTGAGTGGTTAAAGTTATAAAATCGGTTGGCTCATGAACTAATACATTTATATATTAAGGAATGCATTCTTTGCAAACCGTGGCTATAATGTTCATGAATTGATTCGAGTGAATCAAATCGATTTTGCTTCAATTGTGTTCTTGTATACTTCTATGAGAATATAGCAATTGAACAACTCTTTAACTAGTTTCATTTAACTCATTTGAACTAGTTATGGTTAAGATGAATAAGGTTGATATGAGAGTGTTCATATAGCTAACCTCGGTTAACTACGGTTGAGCCAACATGGTGTACACGTTTAGGTACGGTTACTAAACCTAAATGAGGGTACATTTCATTTGTGTATAACAAGCTAAGTTCGATCTAACAGTTGAAAGATATTAGCTTGAATCTAATCAGGTTTTCATCTAACGGTGAATATAGAATGCTTTGTTACCAAGGTAACTTAGATTGCAAACCCTGATTTGAAAACTATATAAAGGAGAACTCTAGTAACTAGGAAAACTAATCCCCACACCTCCTGTGTGATACTAGTTGTATAAGCTAGAGTCAATTCTCCTTTAACCTTAGGTTTTTCACGAAACCCTGTAGGTTAACGACTTAAAGACTTCATTGGGATTGTGAAGCTAGACCCAACTATTTTCTCTGTGGTTGCGTGATATGATCTTGCTGTTTCTATCGTGTTTGAGTATTATCTTCTTTAAGATTGGCTCGAGATTTAATCTCCGATAGCCAAGATAAAAAGTAGTCACAAACATCTTCGTCTCATCGTTTGTGATTCCACAATATCTTGTTTCGCTACCATACGATTAAGATTATTGTGAGGTGATTGATATTTCTAGGTTGTTCTTCGGGAATATAAGTCCGGTATATCAATTGGTTCTTGTTCACCTTGAATTATCAAAAGACGGAACAAAACTTGTAGGTATTTCTGTGGGAGACATATTTATCTATTCCTATAGACTTTTCTGTATGAGACAAATTTGTTTATCAAGTCTTCGACTTTGGGTCGTAGCAACTCTTGGTTGTGGGTAAGATCAGCTAAGGGAATCAAGTGTGTAGTATCCTGCTGGGATCAGAGACGTAAGGAGCGCAACTATACCTTGAATCAGTGTGAGATTGATTAGGGTTAAACTATAGTCCAGTCCGAAGTTCATTGGTAGTAGGCTAGTGTCTGTAGCGGCTAAATACATTGTGGTGTTCAAATCTAGACTAGGTCCCGGGGGTTTTCTGCATCTGCGGTTTCCTCGTTAACAAAACTCTGGTGTCTGTGTTATTTCTTTTCCGCATTACATTTTGTTATATAATTGAAATATCACAGGTTGTGCGTTAAGATCGATCAATTAGATAATCCAACCTTTGGTTGTTGATTTAAATTGATTGACACTTGAACATTGGTCTTTGGTACCGTTCAAGTTATTTCTCTTATTTTCAATCGGGCTCGCAAATTCCTATTTGCTGATTGCAGATTGAATTGAGAGATAAAGATATAAAACTCTTTGATATACTTTTCTCTAGATTGAGTCTAACTGTCTAGTTGATTCTCTTGAAAGTATATTGGAGTTTTTCTATTCAGATATCCAAACGAAATATTGGGTGTGGTTGTTAGACCCCCGTTTTTTCACAAACAATGACCTCGATACATGACGGCAATATCAGAGCCTCTTGCTCAATAATACATGACGGTATCTCAATAATACCGTCATGTATCTCAATAATACATGACGGTGATATCATAGCCTCTTGCTCAAGAGCCCTCGATATTCCATGTAGTATCTTAATAATACATGACGACAATATCAGAGACTCTTGCTCAAGAGCCCTCGATATTCCATGTATCTAATACTGCGCAATTCAGTATCCCTTTCCAATATGTGCAATGCATTTAAAAGATGTCTGGCGCCACAATCATTCCCAGAATAATATTTAGAATAAATATGATGCTGATCACATCATATCTGAATCAATTAAATTCTCCTAGACGTATTGCATGCTAGTATAGACAGACTAACTAATTTTAATGCAGCATTCACCGGTGAATACTTAGAAAATTACACTAATAAAATCCTAGTAATTACTTACTCCGATCCATGGCTTTCCTGCTGAATTCCATGGAATAGTAATGAATATTCACCTTTCTGGCATAAGGGGGAACCCCCGAGTAACCTCCGAGAAAAGACACGGGTGTATTTAGTAATAATGCTCGATGAAGCGTCCAAAAACATGGAAGAACAAGGATATGGAAGTTTGATCAAAGAAAGAAAATGAAGAGAGATAAAATAATAATAAAATAATCAAAATAAGGGAAACCATGGGGGTGGCCCACCATGGCCAAACCGTCCGACCATGTCATCGGTTTTGGTTGGTCCCCCTCTTTTCTATTATTTTATAATTATTATTGTATTGAACTTAAAATTTTCATTACTGGATGAAAAGGTTCTTACAAGTAGCTAGAAGGGAGCCTGGCAACAAGCTGTGCACCAACTCCCTTTCAAGTACTTCCTCTTTCTATCAAAATTTCTTATTTCCATATCCTTTCAAATATTGCTCCATGGACCATATACTTAGCAAAGCAAGTGTTCCCGTAACCATCATGTCTTTTTACCATGAGAAGTGTTAAAATAGTATTATTTTAATATTTTTAATGGTTGGTCTTTCAACCAAATTAAGAGTTTCAGTTAAACCCATATTCTTCATAAAAGGACCAAAATATGCTTGATGGACTATTGGAAAATACTGAAATTCTCAGGATTGGTCGCACCTCCTTCAATGATTAATGACCTAATTAATCATCTGCAGTTCATATTTGGTTCAAACTCTCTCCCGTGACTGGGAAGATGATCCATTCACCATCAAATGGTCCCACGACTACCAAGGGCTAGTTCCACACCCTTTGGTCGGTCCCTCCTCTCTCCATGGTTAGGTTTTTCTACCTAATGCTCAGTCAAACACTATTTTAATAATGATTAAACAACAATTAATCATCATTTTACCAACTGCTCTGCAAAGGACTTTGGTGAATTCTCAGTTGAGCACTTAGACACTACATGTTCGGTCCATCACCTCATGTATCAGGTCCCTCTCATCCATGGTGGAACTTCATTCCATCATTGGTAGATCATCCGTCGATAAAAATTAGGGTTTTGAATCTAATGCTTTCCAGAGCATAATTCTGAACAGGTTCGAACACTAATAGTTTTTATATTGATCCAGCAATCAATATCTAAATTAATGTTTAATATTCGGTCTAGCTACTAATATTTTATTGTTTCAACTATCAATTGCTCTGCAAAGCAATGTTGATTCAACTATCAATATTTGAATATTGATCCATCTATCAGTATTTCATTGGTCCATCAACCAACACTCAGTTGGTTCACCAACCTGGTTCGACCATTTTTTTAATATTATAATCTTTGTTTGTCATTCGATTGACTCATGTCATATGAATCGAGATGAACCTTATATGATCTTTCAACAATAATTATTTTTCATCTGACTACCTGTCACTTGACATATTATAATGGTTTATGATCGATCTAGCAATCTTATAAATTTATGCTCATCAATCCAAGTCATTCAATTATCATAGTTGCTGCAGCTAGCATAATGATGTATCACGGTCATCAGTGACCTAATTCAACGTCTATGGTCCACAGAGCATGTTACTGTTCCAGCAAGCACTTAATGCTTCATCCACCTTGACCTTGAACTATGAACTGTTCAGCTCATTAGTTAAGACTCATAGTCTTAGGTCAAAGGTTGACCATAGAAAGCACATTTGCAAAGCAGACTTACTCATGAAACATCAATTCATATCACATGTGGGGTATATCACTAGGATTTTGGTGTGCCGGCCTACAATACATGCGATGTGCAATACATCCATGATGAGAAATGTGAGTAAGTCGTGCTGACAATTAAGGAGTAAATGGAATAGTGGATGGTCAATCAACCAAGTCTTCCACGCAAAGTGGAAGTGGTTTTTGCACGTTCTCCCACTTCCTCATTCTTCCACTTCCTTGAACTGTCACTTCTTACAGGAGATCAATGTGCTGCAATAAATAGGTTCTTTAACCTATGATTTGATAACTTAACAATGACATCCAAGTAAGAGTCATCACTGTCAATTATCAAACACTTACAAAGAATTTCTCTCGTCTACATAAAAATTTCCTCTTCAAAGCATTTCAACACACCATATCATCAATTGATCAATATTCATTGATCTCCACACATTCTTAGATTCCCTCCCTCAGACCGACCCTTCTCCTCCTCTTGTGACCAAATTGAACCTGGAACGACCATTGTCTTGGTTTAGGCTAGGGTCCTACAGATTAGTCTCTTGAACTCAAAGTACTCCCATGTAGTACATTTGTTTAAAGGTTCAGACGATTTGATTCACTGAGCACTTGCATCCTCCACCACTTTTACCAGAAAACCAGCGAGTCGTTTTTACTCGTAACAATAATATCTGCATAAAAATAGACATGAACATCCAGTATTCATTGTAAAACAATTTTTTTTTCCAAAATTTATGTTGTTAAAAGAGTACAAAAAGGAAGTATATGTATAGCACATGTTTTCCTTTTTTTTTTTTTGAAGAATGAATTTTATTAATAACTAGAGAGTGATTTCGCGTAAGTATATGGTACCCATAGAATCGTTTAACAGAATTTGATTAAGAAAAATTGGGATTGTCTGGTCCCAGATTGTTGTTGAAAGATTTTTCGGTGACTGTCATCTGTTGCGTGATTGGATGGGTCATCTGCTGTCTTGTTTCTTTCCCTATAGTTATGCTAGATTGCGCAATATGGTGATTGGTGTGTTCTCTGCTTTATTTTAGCGACCATTTCGGATATATGCCAAAGCAGTGTAGTGGGATAGGCTATGAATCACAAGATATTTTCTGAATCTATCTCGTGAAAAACCTTTGGCCATTGTTTTTATGTCGCCATTTTGGAATCCAGTAGCACGTAACAGGGTTCAGCTGATATATCAGTCATAATTCCTAGTGGTTGTGCTAAAGTCGTCACTATTCTTAGCTCCGAATCCCTGTAGATGAAACCTGTACCTGCAATTCTTGGGTATCCTTAACATCCACATCAATGTTGATCATAATCTAATCCATGTTAAGGCTGGACCAGCCCAATGATATGATAGTTATTCTTCTTGTATCACTTGATGGTATAATAGTCGATAGAATGATAGGTATCGCATGAGATAGGGTCTCCTTTTTCTAAGAGTACTCTTTTTGTTGTTTAAGAGCCCAAATTAAAATGCTTCCAATGTTGTTTGCTTGTGGCGGTATGTTAGCTCGTTTTTGCCTATCCATAAAGATCAGAAGAGAAAACAGAAGAGTAATGGTTGAGGTTCAGGATGTCTGTTGTAACAGTTATGGAATGTTTGTTTAGGGAGTTATAACATTTGGAGAAATGCGGTTTGAATTTTGGTTGTTTGAAATGCGAGTGGGAAGGATGTTCCAGGTTGTAGGTATTATTAAGTAGTGGAGGAGCAAGTGATCAACCGATTCTATAATAGAATTGCATTGGGGATAGGTTGGAGTTGGTGAGTTGGATGTGGTTAATTTAGGATAGAGATTGTCGGTACACCCTAGTTAATTTCTTTCCACGAGAAAAACTGAATTTTTGGTGGATGTGGTTTGGTCCAAAAGAGTTTAATGACTGAGAGGGGGTTGTGGAGAGGTTGTTGATCCTCTTGGGTTAGGCATTTGTATCCGACTGCACTAATGTACTTTCCATACTTCGAATACGCCAGATAATCGTGTCCCGAGGGATGTCTTGAGGGAGGTGGATGCTTATGATTTTTAGGTTATAAGTGGGGGTAGGCTTTTTAGTTTATCATGTATCTAGTTATGAAACAATGGGTCAATGATATCTACTGGATAGGATATCAATGTACCAGATCGTTATTCGAAAATGTGAGATCCAGTTAGCCTAGATAGGGATTGTTAAACATTTGTGATGCGGTAGAAGCTAAGTGTTGGAAGGTAGATATGAGGGCTTCGAATTATTCCTGATCCAGTTAGAGTAATTTAAAGATGTACATGTATTCTTTATTTTTCTTGAAGCACCATGTACATGTATGAATAAGGGTTAACTTTTTTTTTTTTTAATGATACGAAAGCATGAAATATTATTAAGGAAAATATAATGCAAATCAATTGCCTGAACAACTATGTCTAGTGGATTATCAATTCATTCAGCAGTAACCCTAAATTTCCTACTAAAATTTGTCAATTTATGAGCTAACGTATTACATTATGTATTAAGAAACTTATATTTCCAACTATTAAAGTCTTGTATCTTGACCGCGACATCAGCCAGAATATCTCAATATTCCTAAGAGATATTGTTGGTATTGCCTAAGTAGAAACATGTAATGCTTATCAAGTCTGTCTTTGAACGAAATATGAGACATTGTTGGTGCTGTCTGAACGAAATCTAACTACTATGATCTTTCGTGTCGCTCAAATATAGCGAAATCCCTTAGCTACACTTTTAAGTTAATCAGATCAAATCCACCCTTTAACTAAGCGAAATTACATGGAAACTGAGTTTCAGTTGAAAAAATTATTTTACAAGTATAATTTTTCAACGGATACTTAGTTTCCATTTGAGAATTTTCAAGTTTAATCTTTGTTTTTCACTTTTGACTCTTTCATTATACTAAAACTCCCTTTTCATAATATATCCCCATTTTTTTCTCTTAATTTTTTTTTATCCATAAACAATATTTATCTAAATCATCGGGAAAAAAGTTGGAAAAAAAAGGCGGAAACTCACTAGTTTCCGTGTGATTAAGCTAAGGGATGCCATCATCCATAGTGAGGTGCACCTTATACGCATTTTTCTTAGCTTCAAATAAGTTATAGCTAAGGAAAATGCGTTGCCATTGTGCTTGGCCTAATGGTAGCATTTTTCGCTTGGTTATAACTGAAGTACAGTGAAGTCCAAGGCATCACTTGCCTTTAATGTGGCGAATTCATTTGGCTTTGCTAAAGAGAGGAACAAATTTGTTCCTCATTTAAGCTAAGCAATGCCTCACGGGAACTCAACTTTGGTGTTCGTATTTTGGTCAACACGAAAACTAAGTTTCTGTAACAATACTTAATAAAACTAACAAATTGAGTATTTTTTTGGTTATTAATATTTGTTTGACCTTTTTTTTGTTACATTCCTCTCACACCTGATCATAATCTTCCATTATTCTTAACTATATTTTCTCCAACTTCAGATCTCAATGGTTATTTTTTCAAAAAAATCCTGATTTCCTCTATATAATAAACCATTAATTCTAAAATATACCTTGTTCCAATCATTATCTCTCTTCTACTTTATTACTTCTTTGATTTTCTTATCCTTCTACTACTCAAATTCCCTTCTTTTAATTCAATTCCGTATGATTTATAATTTTGTTCCACAAGAAGAAATTGATCTTACAGTTGCATTCATTTATGTGGGACATGATAAAATTATTGGTGCGCAACAGGTAACATTTCTTTTTTGTAGACGTATTCATGAAGTCTTCGTCTCTCGAATTGGAAATGCTTATGAAATGGACGATGGTTCCTTGAAAAATAAGATGAAAGCAATCAAAAGATGTGAGAGAATTTGTAACTATTCTTAGCACCATATATCGACAAAGTAGAAGCGATGCTTCATTCGTAAGTTTTACAATTGAGTCAAGTTTTTCCGGTGATAACAATAATTAACTTATTATTTTTAATACAATACTCTGAGGGTCAGAACAATTTCAAAATCAAACAGGGAAACTATTCAAATATGATGCTTGTTATGAAATGCTGAGAGGAAAAAAATCCTTGGATTTGATTATCAACTCACAGTCGCACAAAATAGTGCCATGTTTGCCGGCCATCAAAACTTTGTACCTGTCCAAGATGAGATAAAAGTACTACCTAACATAGAGACTCGTTAGGACTATATGTATCAGGCGAGGCCAATAAGGACTAAAAAAGAAGCTAGGCTGAAAAAGGATCACGGGCATGACATTTTCAGGGTTGGTGTTTTAGATGGAAGAATCAAATATCTATCAACAAAGTTTACATATCAGGCGAGGCCCATCAATGCTTAATTTGACCTGGACGGAAACTCATTTCCATATTACATTGAGTTTCCGTCTAGTTAGGCTAAGTTAAACCCCTCATAGTGATGAAACCGATAACTTTTTTTTTTTACTGCAATTAAGCTAGAGCGAAGTGAAATGCCAAACCATAATATTTGGCCGTTGTGGTTATAAAAAGAGAAATTTAATGAGAAATGTTTCATCTTAGAACGGGGGTTTGGTACTGCAATTTTTTTAAAAAAGCTTATTTTCGTTCTCAGAACGGGGGTTTGGTACTGTACTGACACATTTAATTAAAAGAACTTTTTGTTTAAGAAATCGGGAAAAAAAGGGTCCAAAGACTATTTCTTGGATTTGATCTTAGCGGCTGGCTTTCCAGTGACTTCTCTAGAGCCTAAGGAGTATCCCAAGAAACAAATCTATAGACTAATCCCAAATTGCTGCTTTATGTTTCATTTGGATATCTAATCTATTATAATATATATTAGAATATATGTGCACGTTTGAAGAAACTTCAAACCAAATTTTATAATTTTAAAACCTGGAAGTATCTTTTAACAATTGTCTATGAAAATTTTCCAGGACTATATGCCAACTTTGTAAAAGCTAGAACTCTCTTCAGCAAATTTTGTACAAAAATGTTTTTAAGGTTAAGTCTTCATAGTTCGGGTATGTCCCATTTATGAAGCACTGATATGGAAGCAAGAATACCAATGCAGGTAGGTAGGTAGGGATGTAAAGTGTCTCGTGTCAGCACGTTTATGGCATACCAGGATACGTTAAAATTTGAGCACAACACAGCATAACATGCAACATGGCACAACACGTCATAGTATGGTAGTTTCATGCATTGGGTTGTGCAAAACGAATCGGTACACTGGGATAACACAACACTCGATATTATTCTCACATGATCTTATATTTTCGACTATAATTATTTTATGATTGATGTGTTCCTGTTACAAAGATCTATATTTCTAATAACCTTTTTATTCCCCTCATCTCATATATTTATTTTGTTTGTTTGATGTCTTCATTTCTCTTGCTTTGATCCATTAATTAGGTTAGTAATTACAAAGAAGACATTAACCCTATTCTCTATATAAAAACAGAGTTTTTTCGAGCGACGTGGTTAACCGGAGTTTCTGGTTGATTCTGGCCCCACCATTTAGAATTTCAGTCAATAAAATTTCAGAAGAATCTTTGGACCCACAAAATATTATTTGGCCAATCACATTTTACAAAATAATTTCCAAAAATTACTAAATTTTATTTAATCTAAGAAACATATCAAAACAAATATGTACAATTTTAACATTACAACAAAAAAAAAATGATTCATCATGATAAAATAAAATATGCAATGTTCATCGTGAAAATAGATCAATCATATGATTTAAAAAAATCAATCATATAAACGAAAAAAAAAAAACCAATGTCCAATGTCCATTTATAGTTTTTGTAATAAAGTCCCCCTAATTACTTCTCCAAACTACAGGTAAAAGAAAAATGCTTGCAATTACCCTTTCTGAATACCTAAAAAAAATCATAAGCATGAACCTGATTAAAAAAAAATAGATCAGCGATTAGAAAATACCTGATTTTAGGGAGTCACGCGTGAATAGAGTGAAGGGTTTGTTAATCCTGTACAAAGCAACAAAAAAAATCAATCGTTAATTCTATAGAATAACCAAAATACAAAGTTATTAGTAGAAGATCGAGCTAAACAATACATGCAAAACGTTGGTGAACAATACATGCAAAACGTTCAGAACAGAAAAACAAAAATTCAATAGATCAACAATGAATGAGCTTAAAGATTATTTTTCTCAATATTCTTCATTCCATAAAAAAGTAATGATATTTTTCTATAATAGAAACTTGAAAATCTTAATGAATATTTTAGGTAGCATTCCATTTACTTGACATGTTAAAGGTGTAGGCTATTTTGGGTGTATCTTACAGGTAATGGGCGTATTAGCTATATTTGAAATTTAATAATTTAATTGGAAATCGTATGAAATCAAATAACAAATCTTCTAAGGAAGATTCTTTTTTCCTTTTTACATTGATTTCTTTTTACCATTAAAACTCTGATTTCTAAAGACTCTGAAGATGGCATTTAGAATTGCTCGATGTCTCTCCATATAAGACGTTCGACCAAATGCTAATTTTTCCACCGCTTCTTTCTTCCGTTCGTGAATTTTTATTGTTTTTTATTTATCGTTCTTTTTAGACGTTTTTTTTTTATCTGATTCTGATTTGGGTTTTTCTTTTTGCTTTGCAGATATCCTGTTGTCGATTGGGTTTCATTGAGGCATGGCATTGCTTCTCTCTTTTGAAAACTGTCGGGGCTTCATTGAGGTAAGTAGCTCAATTTTTCTTTCTCACTTTTGAATAGTGCTGATTTTTATGTTTTTTTTTTGTTAGTTGGATTTTCAGTGCGAATAATTTTATTTTCATGATTTACGATAATTCTTGAATATAAATTTCTATTAGTTTCTTCGTTGAAGAAGATTAGGATCATCAACTATGAAACAATTTAGTCCGTTAGAGAGTCTAATAGGGTAGAATGAGTATGGGTAAATATGCCAAATTTAGAGAGTCCGTTCGAGCCTTTCGTAATGCAATTTTTCTGGTAACATGCTAAATTTAGTTGTATAAAAGATATAAGGTAGTAGCCAATAATAGACAATTACATTTCGGTGTGAATATGTGGAAAAAATGGCTGATATTGAAGATATTTTTTCTTGCTCATTACAACTGTGCATGTGGCATTTGATAGTCATCTCTTGCTTGCATATTTCCCCAAAATCGGTTTTAGTTTGGAACATTTAGCTTATATATGCATTTGATCATCCTACTGAGCTTACTTGAATTTACACAGTAAGATTCTTAAATTCATGTTCATTTGATTTTACTCTTTGATGACATTTATAATTTCTGTTGTAGGGCAGTTGATCATGATGGGATTTGACGACCTTTACGATTTCTGTTGTAAGGCAGCTGATCATGATGCAAATGCAAAGACTGGAACTGTTGAAGGGATTGATGGGGATAACATGAGGTATTTCTTATACCTCAACGCCAATTTCGATTCATTTGCATGATATTTCTATTGGTAAGAAAACTAAAGTCACCAAAACCAGCAGTCTCATAAGAAGGGTTCGCCTGTAACAATCTTGAAATACCATCCGACCAAAGAAAGTCTTGGTTATGATGTTTAATTTCTGAAGCTATTAACGGATGCATTTGCTTCCTACGACTTTCTGTACTTGCTAATTGACTTTCATGTAATATATATTCGACATTTTTTGGAGAATTTTGGACATTGTCCTCTTTTTGTGTTGGGGTGTTGCTACTTATGGTCACGTCTCTATCTGATTACAGAACTAATGAAATATAAGTAATATGTTCTATTAATCGCATTAAGATGCAACCAAAGATCTAAGATTCTAAATTTCACATGCTATTTCTTATAATGCATACTCACTTTTACTTATTTGATGGCATTCAATGGGAAGAAATACGAGAAAATTAATATTTTAAAAGTTGCTTCTTTGGTATATGCTCGAATTTAGACCCACTTACAGGACTCTAGCGCTTGATGTAATTAAGTGCAAAAAATCCACTTAAGTTTTAATCTGTTGGCTTTGGTGACTTGACCTTGATATCTTTTTTCATATTAGGAAAGTAATACTCCCTCTTTTTTTTTCCAAAAAAAATGAGAAAGTAAAGCATCTCTTTTCTAAAAAGGAAGGAAGTATCATTTTTAGCAATGAGCTCATTCTCCAGACTGTTTTTAAGTGTTCTGATTTATTTGTATTATATTATCTTTTTTTCCTTTCTTAATATAATGGTCTTCAATGGATAAAAGTACTTCTATGCGTTCCAGTTGGTCAGTTTCTCTCTAACTCTTTTTCATTTATCACGAGTGGTTAATGCTTACTTATTTTGACATTCTATCAACTTAAAGCCTATGGGGGTGCTTATGCAAAGTAGGTTGTAAATACGATACCTTTGAGTCTGAGTACTCTAGATGGGAAGATGAAGATATAGAGGTGCTAATCTCATGCTAGAACAATAGGTTCATGTAGTTAGTTCGCAACCACAACTAGCAATTATAGTTTATAGAAGATCAAAAGTTATAAGTTCCTGCGGGTGCTCCTTATTTTGTCTAATTGACGTTGTGCTCATTTTTCTTTAAGAATAATGTTTTTCTGTTTGCTTTTATATTTTCTTCTTAACACAAATTACCTGCTACCGTCTCTGATTTTGGATAACAGGTTGATGTGGATAGACCTGCCCATGAGTATGTATGGCTAAAAAACTGAAGAATAAAAGAAAGGGGGCAGAGTTGTCATTTGTGATACTTTCGGTAAGCTAATATGTAACCAGTGTATATGGTCTCATTAGCTCAGTGTAGCCTTCACAAAAAAATAGTTGAAAATAGTTAAAAAAAGTTGAAATTCTCGGGATTTTTAGATATAGATAAATATTATTTTCAAAAAAAAATCTTATTATCTATGGGTTGGTTTCTCTCTATATAAAGCATCCCACCAGAAGCCAAGTCCCATCGTTTCGTCGGCGCTTCTCTCTTCTGGTTACCATATTTTTTATTAATGATTTTGTTGTCCGATCAGTTTTGATTTTTTTTTACCTCAGTTCTTTGTTTTGCAGGATAATGCGTATGTTTTATGATTACCATTTTTTTGATTAATGATTTTGTTGTCAAATCATCTTTTTTCTTTTTTTTTTCTCGGTAGGATTGTATTTTGTTTTGCAGGATAACATGTGATGAGTGTAGAAATCTATTAATAACTATCGCGTGGAAAGAAATTCGAAGGCATGAAGAAATTGGTATATCTCTTTCTCTCTTTCAAACGGTTCTTTGTATGATTGATTCTGTTTGTATGGGATTGTACACGTAAGCTTATGTGCAATACTATAATGGTTTCAGTTAACTACAAGATTGACAGTGTCAAACCCTTTCTGATGATTGTTTGATTTTGTGATTGTTATCGTATTTAATAATGCATATATTTTTTTTCTGCGTTCAATTCTGTGATGCTTCCCTACCATAATTCATCCTCTACTCCAACCGCTGCTGGCAGAATTCTCTTCTCCATGAAGTTTTGTTCTTCGTTATATTGCACTCATGTAAAAATGAAGAGTCTTGCGCAGTCGATTAACCATTACCTTACTCTTTGAGAGATGTATATCTTTTTTATAGAACCAGATTTTTTGTAGCTTGAAAGGTCCCAATCTCTGAACTTAAACTTCTATATTATTGTATTCCTTCGGTCAAAGTCATCAGGATATGTTAAAACAGCAAACTATGCTTAAAAAATTAAAATCAATCCAGGATTTAGAGTTCAGAACATTAACTATTAAAGAATCGTGAGCATCCTCACTATCATTGTTATCTTTAAGATTATTGTCACAATGTCATTAGCGCCATTTTTCTCACACTAATAAAGTAGTGTTAACAAATATCTAAGAATGTGTGTACTGGTTACATCCTTGATATTTTCTTCTTAGTATTTGGAACTGTTTTTTATTCTTATTTTCCTTATTGCTTTTTTGTTGGCTTTTTTGTAAGTAGATCATGGAACTGGGCATTACTGGCTCATGTTGGCTTTTTTTGGTATTGTTTCTAATGCTCATGAAGGAATCAATTTAATTTTGTTGTCTTTTTAATTTTTCATAATTTTGTTACTCATTTTCAGCAGTTGTTGTTACAGTTAATGGTATCTCATATGTCTTGGTTTTCATATCTGTAATGATGCTTATGAGGAATTTAAATCTGAGTTCCGGGATGTGGACGACTTGGTGGGGGTGGAATAGGTGTGGGAAGCCTCGCAGTTCTAGGGTGCGTGTTAGTTTGGCGTTGCCGTTCGTGTGGACAGTGGGGGTGCATTTGTTGTAGGTGTGGTGCTGGTGCCTAGTGGTGGCACAAGAGATTTTAAATTTGTTTGTTTTTTTTTTTTTTTTTAATACTCCTAAGTTTTTGATAATATTAGCAAAGTCTACTTATACTTAAATGCAAGAGTTTATGCAGTGATTTTCATCTCACTAATTATTTACCAAAGATTTTTTATTTCGCTTACAAATTTATATCGTTCTCTCTGCTACCAATCCATGCTCGGATTAGGTTTGTTCGAACAATATGTAATGAAACGATGGATTAAAAGATACTTGCCAGGAAAGTACCAATGGATGCCCAATGTGGAAAGCAGCGTTTTTTTAGTAAATCATGCAACCCTTAAATATGATGACTCGGAATAGTTGAAAAGAATAGTTGAATGAATTAAGTCTATGTAACAGCTTGGTGATGTCTTATATCTCCATTCCCAACTAGCTATACACCCTTGTTGTAGTCGTTCTTAAAATAATTATCATAGGTGATGGGAACCTGAGCCATTACCTAGCCATGGCCTATAGAGCTTGATTTTGATCGCACATGTACAAGAGTGTTCTTTTTTTTCTTTTTCTTTTTCTTTTTTATCGCACATATACAAAACTGTTGATACACGTTAACCTAGCAATTCCGATATATTATAAGATGGTGCAACAACAAGGCGAGAACAAAAGGTGGTGGTCGGTGGGTAGGTTTATGGAGGAGGAGGAGCAGTAGTAGAAGTGGTTATGATACTTTATGTTCACTGGTAAGTAAGTTGTATCTTGGTTGTTTGGGTGTATAAAAAAAGTTAATGGATAATATTTAGGAGATACAAAAACTAATTTTAGTAGGACATAGGATATTTGGGGATGCGAATTAATGAGGATGGGAAATAGGAAAAATAAGGGTAGTAAATAGGAAAAACCAATTATTAAGTTATTCATTGCCCCAGATTTTGGTGTTACACCTTTCTTAACAACTTATGCATCTGCAATTAGGTGGTTTTAGGATGTGTGTGTAACCCGGTAAATTAATGAAAATTTTAACATCCTAGAAGCTATTTATATATTTTTTCTACATCATGCATACAATAAGTAATAAGAAGGTAATAGAGTGTATAATTGCCTAATTTGTTGTTGATGACATAATTATGAAATGCAGATCTTAGTCAATAATTACCGTCAAGCTATTAATAATTTACTTTTCAAAAAAGAAATTAATAATTTTACTTTGAAACGTATATCCTGATAGTGTTATGTCTAATTTTCCGTCAAATAGAGATCAATATTTTGTAACTTAATATTAACTTAATTCCTAAAATTCAAGCAAAAGAAAAGTATTTTCGGTTGAATATGATTTTGTTCCACAAAAACGTAAATAGTTTTTACTATGCTCTCTTAATTTCTATATGGTTCTTTTAAAAATAACTAAACACTAGACATGAAGAACGTATATGTTCAGCTATTATCTCAACAAGACAGTATGAAAACTATAAGCAAAAGGTTAAGGAGCTAAATATAAAGTCATGATACACTTAATGGTTTTTATTTTCGAACTGAAAATATAGGCATGTCCACGTAAATCTAAGATTGCACTTGCCATATCAATGAACTATGCAGGTAATTTTGTTACCATTATCTCTATATTTTGTCTCCCCATTTAGTATTTGATTCTGTTTTTCTATATTATTTTTCGTTTGATGATTTCCATCTAAAAATACCTTTAGGTTTTTGCGGAGAAAAGGAAAAACTAAATAAGATCATTGAGCAGCCAAACAAAATCCATGCACAATCTTCATTCTACCTAAATTACAGGCTTTGAAGATGTTACAAGTCCATGACTATTTATTTGTTTTTTTTACCATTGCATTAACTTTTTATTAATTTATTGAATGCTTCATGGAGTGCTGAATTTTTTTTAGTTTTTTTCTAAATATTATTGGTTTCTAATTAAATTCATTTTAAAACATGATTTCAATATTACACGGCCGAGAAATAGACCCGTGGTAGTTATGTCAAGGATTCCAATTTGCAATCGATTTCCAATTATATTTTAATAGCTATGTCAAGGATTTGAGATCCGTCATGGAGATCATTATTGTCTTCTCGATGCAATCATACTATGTATTTCTTGCGTAAAAAGCGAGAGTGTTTGTACCTTTAGGAATTTTTAATTAGGAGGTCTTGCTCAATACTGGTTATTTCTTTATCCAATGATTTCGGTATCTTGCAGAAACACCAAAGTATTGCACGCAGCCTGGATCAGTAGCATTAAGCAATACGAAAGAAACAAAGCCATCAAGAGGTAGATAATATATGGAGCTTTTCATTTCTTTTTTCACTCTAAACTATAAAAGAACTCTTATTCATGTTTGTTTTTCGCAATGTGCAAATTACTTAGAGGTTACATTTCTTAAGTTGTGCAATGTACAAGTGATGAAAGAACGCTTTACATCCCAATGATCGTTCCTTACCATGACAGAGAAGAATCTATTTTAGTCCTTTTCTGTTCATTTTATTTCCTTAACACCTACTCTGATATTAGATCATTTATTTTTTTATTTGTAAAAAAGGCATCATACTAACTGATTTGTTACCAATTTCTATTATATTTTGTTATAACAAGCGCGTCTGATATTTCGTAAGCAAGAAAGAAACAGACCCGTGCATCGCATGGGTGAGAAACTAGTCCTAACTAAATGCAGTGTGATGAGAGATTGATTATCAAACACTAAACCACATAAGGGTTCGAATCTACCGTTCAGGGTTCTTACATTTGCATGAGCTTGGAACGGTGTAATGCAGAGATGTAGTGCGGTCAAAGGCAATAGTCAAGAGGTGGATTCAAAAGTTTGGTGTTTGGTGATGGACCAAATTACACACTATAACAACTATATGTAATTCACACGATTTATAAACGGGATACCAGTATTATTTGGGGGGTGATACCATTTCATATAGGACAAATAAATATTAACAGATCCTGACCGTTGGATCGCTCAATTGGTATCATCCCCGCCAATAGTGGTATCCCCCTTTATCAATCGTGGTAATTCATATTGCCTCCAAAGGGTTATAATTAATGAAAATTCACCTCCTTAGGTGTGCGTTAAATACGGCCGTGTACTACATTATTGACCAACATTGACCGAATTTTGTTTAGCTAAATATATTTTGGCCATTAAATATTTAATTTGAGTTTTTTCTTTTTGTTATTTTTATAAAAGAATTTAAAAAAATGTTGTTATTCTAATTTTAAAAGACGTTAAATACATTTTTAATATATTTTTCTATTTCATTTTTATTCTACTTGTCATTAGTTTGTTCGAATACCATCTTTATACATGTTATTACATTTTATATTCATGTCAAATACTTTTTGTTGTTAAGCAAAGAAAAAAAAAATACCTAAACTACATTCTCCTAATGTCTGCACAAAGAGCAGGCATTAACCAAACTGGAGGAATAGACCACCCCATATGGCCAACATTAGTTTTTGCTCATTGGGCAAGTTGATGAGCCACATTATTTTCCATCTGATTAACAAAGCCAAAAGTAAAAAACTTGAATTTAGGTATTAGGGTTTTGATGTATTGGAATAGGTGATGTGTTCTTTGATATCCTAGAAAATATTTCCTATTTATTTGCATAATTACTCCAGCATCATCACTTTCTACCAAAATCTTGTCATCCTTCCTTTCCCAAGCAAGTTTTAGGGCATCTCTAATTGCACTTACTTCTGCTTCCTCTGCAGAAAAACAAATCAAGTTAGTTGATTCGACATGGATAAAGAAATTCTTAGAATCTCTTATAATTATTCCTTTGCCTCCAATCCGTGAGTTGGGGTTCCAAGCCCCATCAATATTGAATTTTAGCCATCCATCTGGTGGGCTCTCCCAAGAGGAGTCATATTGTTTCGCAGTGATTGTTGCAACAGAGGCTTTATTGGCAGTTGCTAACCTTGACTTTTCTCTGGCCATAATAGCCACTGGTTCTTTTGTTTTGTTACCATGGAGAATCTCATTTCGACTGTCCCATATTGACCATAAAAGGGATACAAGTAATGGGAAGTTCTCAGATCTTCTAGAAGAGTTATTGAATGGATGAAGTTGGAGCCAAAATCTAACCCATTGTTGAAGAGTATGATTTACAAACTGTTGTGTTTGGACATTTATCAGAAATCGGACTCTTGAGAGGTTTTTGCAGGTAACCAAAGAGTGCATAATTGATTCTGATTTTAACTTGCACTTAGGGCAGCTAAAATCAGAAATGTGGATACGGTTATGAAGAATTACATTAAACGGTAAGGCACCTTTCAATGTCTTCCATATAAAAATTTGGACTCTTGTAGGTATCTTTTGTTTCCATATTGCCTTCCATAAGTCTGCATTAGAATCATCCCCTCTTACACTAAGAGCAGAATAAGCCGATTTACTAGAGAAATTTCCATCCTTTGATGGATCCAGATTCTTCTGTCAATAAAAGATATCGAACTCAGAGGGATTTGTTCAATCAACATTTTTGACTGTTGATCAAACACGTCATTCAATTTTACCACGTTCCATGAACTCGACTCATGATTTATCAGATATGAGACTTTGAGATTCTTATCCGGAACCGTGTTAGGTTTAGGTGTCGCAGATCCTTTACCAGGGATCCAGTTATCACACCATGGGTCGATAAATTCTCTTTCACCGACCACCCAAACAATAAAAAGCTTAATCTTACTCATTGTTTGGTGGAGGTACTTCCATGTCCATGAGGTAGTACTAGGTCATGCAACGTTGAGTACATCAACATTCGCAAAATATCTTGCTTTAAGCACTTTTGCCAGGAGTGAGTTAGGGTTTTCCACCAATCTCGACACACTCCTAGATAGCATTGCCAAATTGTTTATTTCACTTTTTCTAAATTCTAACCCCCTTCAGCCTTGGATTTACAAATATTTTCCCAAGCTAAAAGATGCAATTTTCTCATCTTTGACTTTGGGTCTTCTCCCCACCAGTATTTATTCAAATGGGTATCCATTTTATGACACATGATTTTGAGTATTAGAAATGTAGCCATTCATGCCAAATACTAAGTAGTTTTACTTGCTTTTCCGGAAAAGATGTACAGTTACTTTTTTGTTTTCCCCTAAAAATTGGTCGAATTGAAAAGATGATAATAACTCTTTTTTAGAAACGGAGAGAGTATTAAACTACATGTAGTTTATGAAAAAGCGGGGGTCTAACAACCACACCCAATATTTCGTTTAGGCAATCTCTATGGACAAACTCCAATATAATTCCAAGAGAATCAAATAGACAGTCAGACTCAATCAATGGAAATATATCCAAGAGTTGTATCTCTGTTTCACAATGTAATCAGCAAATCAAACAGATAGAAATCCGCGAGCCTGATTATTATGTGAAACAACTTGAACGGTACCAAAGACCAATGTTCAAGTGTCAATCAATTTATATCAACAACCAAAGGTTGGATTATCTAATTAATTGAACTACGCACAACCTGTGATATTTCAATTATATAAACAAATATAATGCGGAAAAGAAATGACACAAACACCATAAATTTTGTTAATGAGGAAACCGCAAATGCAGAAAAACCCCGGGACTTAGTCCAGATTTGAACACCACACTGTATTAAGCCGCTACAGACACTAGTCTATTCCAAGTTAACTGCAGACTGGAATGTAGTTGAGCCCTAACCAATCTCACACTGATCAAGGTACAGTCGCGTTCCTTACGCCTCTAGAACCACGCCAGATTCTGCGCACTTGATTCCCTTAGCTGATCTCACCCATAACTAAGAGTTGCTACGACCCAAAGTCGAAGACTTGATAAACCAATCTGTCTCACACAGAAAAGAAAATAGCTGGGTCTGGCTTCACAATCCCAATGAAGTCTTCAAGTCGTTAACCTACAGGGTTTTGAAAAAACCTAAGGTTAAAGGAGAATCGACTCTAGTCGCAACCTGTATCAACCATGAGGTGTGGGGATTAGGTTTCCCAGTTGCTAGAGTTCTCCTTTATATAGTCTTCAAATCAGGGTTTGCAATCAATGTTACCTTGGTAACAAAGCATTCAATTTTCACCGTTAGATGAAAACCTGATTAGACTTAAGCAAATATCTTCCAACCAACAAATCGAACTTAGCATGTTACACACAAATGAAAAGTGGCTTCATTTAGATATGAGTAACCGTACCTAAACGTGTGCACGTTGTTAGCACAACAATAGTTAACCGAAGTTAGCCATATGAAAACTTTCATATCAACCTTATTCATCTTAATCATAACTAGTTCAAATGACTCACATGAAACTAGTTCTAGAGTTGTTCAATTGTTTATATTCTCATAGAAGTACAAGACACAATTGAAGCAAAATCGATTTTGATTCACTCGAATCAATTCATGAACATTATAGCCACAGTTTGCAAAAGATTGCATTCCTTATTACATAAATGTATTAGTTCATGAACAAACCCGATTTTAGAACATAACCTTCTCAAGTATGTGAATGGGTACGCATACCTAAGTGGCCGGACCAAGTTTGGGTTCGCCAGTATGCTAACAGGTACGCAAACCATCCAACCTCAGTTAAATTCCAGAACTTGAAACTCAAGCAAGTATGCATACCGGTATGCATACTAAGTTCCCGGACTTTCATAAACCAACCACTACGCATACGGGTATGCATACTATGGTTCCCGGACTTGGAATATCTTGCAACAATTAGCATACAAGTACGCATACTATGCTATATCAATCATGGTTATTTGTTCTAAACTCCCATTTCAATCATTGAAACATTCTTAGAAGACGATAATAGCTGTCTCACACAAACTATTAGCTTCGAAGCAATTTTGAAGTGATCGAATGATCAATACGAAACATTCTGAGTCTACATCAAATGACTGTCTCACACAAATCATGTAAGATGTTACATGGCGATTTTCACATGATCATCTTTTGACTTTCGTCAAGAATATAAGATGAACTTGGTTAAAGCGAAAGCTTACCATCACATATTTCGACAAATATGTTAGCGAGTTAAACTCACCTCAAAATATCAAATGTGTATAATCGAAGTCTATATAGCTATACGACTTTTGTCTCAAATAGGAGATAGAGTAGATACTTCATGACTAAAAGAGAACATATATCAACTTTGTTTCGATGATTTCACATAGTCGAAACTTAATGTATTCATAAAGGAGTTTATAAAGATACAAGAAAACTCCTACAATATTCCACAGCCGCACTCCCCACAAAGATTTTTCAATTAAGCACAACTTCAATTAAGAACTCTCCCCCATAAAATGTCATTCCCGAAAGAACAACAAGAGTGACCTTACTTTTGCAAGAAAATAAGGATTTCTTTGGACATTAACAAATCACATGAAACATGAATTTGTATCCAGAAAACTCAATTAAATTAACCACACGAGAACCCATGTGTTTTGGGGTAAAAACTGATTCTGCTGTTTTTGGTAAATTTCGGTATGTAGATGAGAAACGAATTCAACCCCTAAACAAATACACTGCATAGGAGTACTTTTAGATTCGAGAGATCAATCTGTAAGACTCTGGCCTAAACCAAGAAATGGTCGTTCCAGATTCAATTCGGTCACAAAGTGAAGGAGAAGGGTTGATCTTAGGGAGGGAAACGAAGAAGGTGTTTGAGATCAGAATGTTGAATTATGAAGGTGTGGCTGTTTTATGACTTGTATCAGAATATGGTTTCTGGATACTTGTGTTGATAACACTTGTGTTGTCTTTGAAATAAGTTGAAATCCTATTTATACAAGTCATGTTCGAGAACCCCTGATCTCGTAGGAAGTGGAGGTAATTAAGTAGTGGAGAGGTGGGGTTGTGTAAAAAGTGGTGATCACCACGTTTCCAATATGAGGGGAAAATGGTCACAATTTCACCCACTACTCTCATTGCTGTTAACCGTCCGTTCTTTCCTGACACTTTCTCATAATGGGGGCGTTGCACGCCGCACGCTGTAAACCGCCAGACCAATACCCCAGTGAGCATCCCCCAGTTTGTGACATGTTTGATGTCTCGAGTAAATGGGTCAAGTCGTGAGACTCGCCGCTAAAAGCAGCACATAGTGCTTTTAGGTCAAATAATAAAATTATTTGTGAAATCAATATTTATAAAACATCGCTTATAATCGATGTTTATAAAGCATCGCTTTTAAACAAGCATCTTAAAATAACCGATGTGCAGGAAGCATCATTGTTTTAGAGCTCGTCCAAATTAGTCGCGAGTTGAATGTATTAAAAGGAGCGTGACCACCCTCTTTCAGGGAGTTGTTAGGAGCTACGCCCGCATCCCATGGGATGGCCGATCAGTCCCTATAGGAGAGTGGCGACTGGTAGCCATTCTAAAATCCTATCGATCGATCTAGGTTGGATCTGGACCGCTTAAATCGGCTGGTCAAGTCGAGTGGCTGAGACGATTTGCGGCAGTTAATGACTGCTGTTGAATCATACAAGTAGCGCGAACGGCCACCTTTAAGTGATCGTTTGGGGATCCTATGAACGAGTCATGACTTGGCCGATCGTTCCCTGTGGAGGAGGGGTGGCCGGAGATCACGGTGTCACCCTGTTGGTCATCTAGAATTCTATCTAAACCGTTTGACCAAGCTAGCTAAGTTGGACGAACGAGATGATTTGTGGCAGTTGTATGCTGCCGTTGATTTTATTTTAGGGTTTGAAGCCGTGCGGCCACCCTACCATTAGGCCAAACGATTTGTGGCGTGCCACTTATTTGGACAGGCCGATTAGGTATATGCACAGATGGGTTGCTGGTGAGTGTGCAAGCATCTCATTGGACTCCTGAAATTAGATCTAATCCATCTGGCTAGGCTACAGAATATAGACGGTCTTGATCGAATTGCGAAAGTTGCGTAACGCCGCTTATTCAATTTAGGGTTTTATAAGCGCGCGATCGCCCTACTTTGGGAAAGCGGTTCGACGTGCTTCTAGATCGCCGCATATAGTTCGATCAGCTGGGGATGGAGATGATCCGCCGGCGATCATGTTGGCGCCTCTTTGATCGTCCGAAACACGATCTAAGCCGTCCAACTTGGTTGGCTAAGTTGGACGGATGTGATGATTTTGAGACCGTTATGGTCGGTCTAGCTCGTTTGAGCTTTTCTTTCGCAGCGCGATCACCCAGGTTTTGGTTAGCGATCAGGGTGATGTGGGTGAACTAAAGGGATCCGATCGGTTGGGATGCTAGTGGGCCTGTCGGTGGTCATCATGATGCTCGCCTAGTTCTGCTAGGAGTAGGCTAGACTTGCTGAATTGCGTGGCCAAATCGTGTGGCCGTGATCGTTTTTTAAGACTGACATGGATAGTCTAGATTTTCCTTAAGGAATTTAAACGCGTCGATCGAGCTAACTTTTAATTAAAAGTGTGTCGACACGCCGATCTCTTTGTCAGAGATTGGTGTAGCCTACGTGAGTGTTTTTCATGCAGGTCTCAATACTGCCACTTCGGGAGATTCATGCTACTCTGCTGCGAGTGAACATTAACCGTCATGTCATGGAAATATTGAGAGTTCGGCTGGGAACATAGAATAAGAAAATACCAGGCAGGTCAATGCATTAGTGAATAATGCCGGTGGGGAATAAAATTCACAGAATATTTGGGATCGTTACTGTATGCACCATTCTGGGTGACATTTTATATATATGTATACAAATATATTGAATTGTTCAATACATCTATGAGCGAAGAGGTTTATGCACTCATCACTTTTAAATGGCCTTTATTCCTTTGCAGGATGACAGCGCATTAAATACAGGCTCCGGCATTAGTGAGTAATGCAACTAGGAGCTTAAATACTCATTAGGCTCTATACTAGTGAACAATTCATCTAGGAGATTGAGTTTCAATATAATATGAAGAGAGACATAGGCACTCATCAGATTCTGATATATTCTTCAAATTCTTTGCGGAATATAGACATATCAAGGTCTACTACTTCTGATGCTGGGTCAGGTAGGCAGATTTTTACAGTTTTCGCCATATACTAAAAACCACCATCAACATTAAGTCCCCTGCTTAGCACGTAACAGTGACAATGTTGCGGGGTAAGCACTAGATGGTGACAGATGAAATTAAAATGTAAAAGACGAAGCAGGTAGATATTACCAGGAAAATTCTAATCGTCCTTCAGCAGCGGGATCACGCGGCCAGTGGCCTACGTAGTAGCATGTTGCTAGCTCATCTATAAGTATGAGTGCGGTACGCCCATCCATCTACTCTCGTTCATGGAGCAAGAAGAAATACTTCTTCTGTTCGAACTCTAGAAACTCCGTTCGTATGAAAAGGGGTATCGACCCTCTTCTGTTTTTTGTTGCTCGTCCGGCTCCGTGCTTTCGCCTGCAGCAACCGGATCCTCTTCTTCACTGTCAGCAGCTCCATCACAAGTGTGCTAATCGTCAGCGGCAAGGTAAGTTCATCTTGTCTTCGTATTTTAGTTGTGAGTGTAATATCCATGAGTAGTTGATCAAACTTGGATATTTAGCATGGTGTGAATGACGTTCCTTGTTAGAAGTGGCAGAGCAAGCATCAATGGCAACAAAGAAATCTCCAATAGTTATAATCAGCAGCAAGGCGAGCCAGGAGAACTCAAGGTAGGTGCTCTTTTCTCTTTTACACATGTATCCAACAATACCATCGATCTTCTCCAGAGTGTGTAATAAGGTTCTGTCTCTAGAAGAATGAGTATCTAACCCCTCCAGTGGATTTCAAAATTTACCAAACTTCATTGCACGCCTGGGAGAGATATATGAAATATATGTTCAACAATGATCATGTCAGGGCCAATCTCGAAGAATGTAGCTGCGTTGTTGATCCATCTTTGACTTTAAGTTATTTGGTGCCTGGAATGCTGAGCCGCAATTAAAATGTTCTTTAAACTCCTGAGCATTGACCGGAATAAAATTGTGTTTATTCTGGATCTTTAGCTTACAAGCTTATTCATTCCCTTCTGATTGTGATGATGATATCCTGTGGATGCTTGTATGGTTAAAATCTTCCGGAGCCATTGGGTGAAGTAGACGAGGAGAGGCGTTCCGCTGCCGACGTGCTTCTATCAAGTCTTCAAGGACTTCGTTACAAGCGACATCCTTTGAACCATCTTCTCAATCTTGAATTGTTGTATGGAATGGGATACGATGAGCAGTCCCCAGTTACACTTCTATTTGGTTACTAGAGCTGTACTTTTTGAGCCGACTTGGGAATACAATGTGTTCTTGCAAGGATTTGTAGATGCGTGCTAGATCCGATGGCGTGGCCGGATATGTGAAAATATCTCTGCGGCATAATTTTGGAGTCTTTGATGCACGTGTACGGCTTCAACGTGTTTGCATGCTCTGATACCAATTGAAAAAACCGGGGGTCTAACAACCACACCCAATATTTAGTTTAAGCAATCTGTGTGGACAAACTCCAATATAATTCCAAGAGAATCAACTAGACTGTCAGACTCAATCAATGAATATACATCCAAGAGTTATATCTCTGTTTCTCAATGTAATCAGCAAATCAAACATATAGAAATCCGCGAGCCTCACAATAATCTTAATCGTATGGTAGCGAACCAATATATTGTGGAATCACAAACGATGTGAGGAAGATGTTTGTGACTACTTTTTATCTTGCTTATCGGAGATTAAATCTAGAGAAAATCTTAGAGAAGATAGTACTCAATACGATAGAAAACAGCAAGATCAGAACACGCAACTACAGAGAAAATAGTTGGGTCTGGCTTTACAATACCAATGAAGTCTTCAAGTCGTTAACCTACAAGGTTTTGTAAAAACCTAAGGTTAAAGGAGAATCGACTCTAGTTGCAACTAGTATCACACAGGAGGTGTGGGGATTAAGTTTCCCAGTTACTAGAGTTCTCCTTTATATAGTCTTCAAATCATGGTTTGAAATTAATGTTACCTTGGTAACAAAGCATTCAATATTCACCGTTAGATAAAAACCTTATTAGACTCAAGCTAATATCTTTCAACCATTAGATCGAACTTAGCTTGTTACACACAAATGAAAAGTGACTTCATTTAGAAATGAGTAACCGTATCTAAACGTGTGCACCTTGTTGGCTCAACAATAGTTAACCGAAGTTAGCCATATGAACACTTTCAGGTCAACCTTATTCATCTTAACCATAACTAGTTCAAATGACTCAAATGAAACTAGTTCTAGAGGTTTTCAATTGTTTATATTCTCATAGAAGTATATAAGACACAATTGAAGCAAAATCGATTTTGATTCACTCGAATCAATTCATGAACATTATATTATAGCCACATTTTGTAAAAGATTGCATTCCTTATTATATAAATATATTAGTTCATGAACAAACCGATTTTAGAACATAACTTTCTCAAGTATGCGAACGGGTACGCATACCTAAGTGGTCGGACCAAGATTGGGTTCGCCAGTATGCGAACGGGTACGCATACCATCCAACCTCAGTTAAATTCCAGAAATTGAAACTCACGCAAGTACGCATACCGGTATGCATACTAAGTTCTCGGACTTTCATAAACCAACCAGTACGCATACGGGTATGCATATCATGGTTCCCGGACTTGGAATATCTTGCAACAATTAGCATACAAGTACGCATACTGTGCTATATCAAATCATGGTTATTTGTTCTAAACTCCAATTTCAATCATTGAAACATTCTTAGAAGACGATAATAGCTGTCTCACACAAACTATTAGCTTCGAAGCAATTTTCAAGTGATCGAATGATCAATACGAAACATTCTGAGTCTACATCAAATAACTGTCTCACACAAATCATGTAAGATGTTACAAGGCGATTTTCACATGATCATCTTTTGAATTTTGTCAAGAATATAAGATGAACTTGGTTAAAGCGAAAGCTTACCAACACATATTTCGACAAATATGTAAGCGAGTTAAACTCAGCTCAAAATATCAAATGTGTATAATTGAAGTCTATATAGCTATACGACTTTTGTCTCAAATAAGAGATAGAGTAGATAGACTTTTGAGTGATAGATGAGTTCAAGTCTCCACATACCTTTTGTTGATGAAGTTCCACAAGCTTCTCTTAGTAGTTCTTCGTCTTCAATTGATGAACGTCGTGAAGTCTAATGCTCAACTACACTTTCTATCCTAATCCGAGACTTAGCTATAAGTATACTAGAAATCAAGACTTATAGTTTTGGCAACTAAACTTGACAACAAGCTTGAGATAGCAACGCTTGCGAGTTCGACCAAGCAGTGCTCTAACAATAATGCATGACATTACTACTACATGTAATAGGTAATACTTTACAATGGTACTATTGGTGTGCCAACCGAATGCTAATCTTTTTAAGGGTTCAAATGACCTTCTAGATGAAAATTACATAAAAATCCCATTGTATTCTATAATTCTTGTCCGATATTGTCACCTATTTAATAATAGAACTTTTGTATCCCCAAAAGTATAATTATCCAACTCGGTTCCTTTTATGTTAAGGTCTTTCCCAATTGCCATTGTCATTCATTAATCCTACAGATGATTAAGGGTATTATAGCTTCTCCAGTAGTATGTGTATGAGGACAAATGTCTAGTCCAAATAAGATACACATTTGTTTTATCTAAAATCTTCTTGGACCATGACTTCTTAAACCAAAATATAGATGATGATGATGTGACATAGCTTGGGAAAATATCCTCTAAGTGAATGTCTAGAACTATACATTCACTTAGAAGATGTCTTCCCATCCTAGTCACTTTTATGTTAGTGAAATAAATTAAAATAAATAAATAAAAAGATTGTTAACTAATTATTAGATGACATCTAAGAGACCAAGAGATTAAAATGGAGTTGGGATGGAGATGAATATTTGTGATTCTTAATAATTAGGAATTTATATCTATATAAGAGATATTTTTACCAAGAGAACGTCAATATATATGAAACAAGAACATCAACCATTGGAGATGCTCGTAGTACATCCAAACAGTTAGAAAATATCTTACTTTTAGTTGAAAATAGGATTTAAGATCAGATATTCCTGAAAATCCATCTCAAACGGTAAAGTCCTTAAATTTAATATTGATGAGGGGGAACCAGAAAAAGTCTAAGAAATTGTCTTAATTGGACCTTCAGCTAGAATGTCCATACATTTTTTCCCTTTTTTCTCCATAAAAATTATTTGAAAACTAGATAAAATACTTAAAATTTTATCCACATAAAGGTTAAATCTATTACATTAAAAGAAAAGGTCTAAGTAAGACCTCCCATAGGATTTACACCAATTGTTGGAGATGTTCGTAGGATTTGATGTTGTGAACATTCTCTTTGCGAGTATGTACGTGACATTTGAATTCCGTCCTCTGATCTAACTTTGAGAGTTATATAACGAGAAATGTGATTCTAAACACGCATGATAATTGAATCATCTGTTAACTACTCAACCAATCAGATGAATATGTTAAATTCACATGCTTTGGAATAATGTGTAATAGGCTCTGCTTTTTAAAATATATACTATTTTTTATCAAATTATTGCCAAAAATATAAAAAAGGATGAAGAAAATTAAAAGGAAAATTAATCCCTCGATAATCTTTCCTTTTATTCTGCTGCTAACCAGGTTGATGATCAACAATACATGTCTGTTCCAAACACCAGTTGTTATTAACAATGCTAATTCAATTATACTATTTTTTTTTGTCCTTTGACAAAAAAACATTAATGTATCAATTATTGATATAAACATATCATAAATAACGACGAGGAACATATTTAACAACTTGAACATTGTACTACGCCTATATAGATTGTCAGTATTCTTTTTGGATTATACCTTTATAATTTGACTGAGAGAGTGAATACATATACACTTTTCTTTTTTTCTTATGAAGATATAGACACTATTCATTACCTGGCTAGTTTGAGACCTACCAGTAGAAGACAAAAATGGACATTTTGAAGTAAAATAACAAAAACCTTTATCCAACTATTTTAGTTAATGGCTCATTTTTCCATCATTAATTGGTGTTAATTCAATTAATTAATAAATGCTTAATCTTGTTAACTCAGAAATCAACTAATGTTAATGATCACCAAACATGAATTTCTTTTAATATTTTTCTTTTGTAAAATCATCAACCAAGAATTGTTCGATGTTCATGCTCTCGTAGGCCGATTTTGGTTGATGTTCATCATTCACAAAGAAAATACGATACCGGTTATAGCTTCAAAAACATAAAAAATTAAAATTTTCTTTTACCCATAATCAGTCGATATGAACCTTTACATCTACCGATTATACGGTGATGTTGAAAACATCAAACATATTTCAAATCCATACTCACGATATGAACCTTTACATCTATCGATTATCTGCTGATGTTAAAAATATCAAACATAATTTAAATCCATACTCAAGTTAAGAATGAGTATGACTTCATACTCATTTCCAGATCGAGTATACTAAATCATATTCTATTTGTCATACTCATTTTTAGTTCGGGTATAAAATCATGCTTGTTTGGGTTTAAAATCATACTTACACTCATTTTCAATTCGGGTATAATTTTCATTTCAAGTATAAAATTTATACTTGAAATCAATTGTACATCACTCAGCTTTAAAATGAGTATGATTTTGTACTCATTCTATGATCTTGTATTAACTGAAAAAATAGGTTAATCAGAACCAGTCTGTATAAGTGTCCACATTGGGGGATTCCGGGTTGATGTTCTTCAACCACAAAGAACATCAAGAACAATCTGTCGATATGTATGTGAATACCAGCTGATTGTTCAAAATCCGCTAATGTGGACATTCATATCAACCGGTTTTGGATAAATCCAGAAAACCTAAATTTCTGAAAAATTTCAACTTTGAATGTATGAATTCATCAAAAACCTAATTACGAGGAACGAGTTGATAAAAAAAAAGTACCTAAGAGTAGGGCTCTCAATGAGTACCCATTACCCGGAACATGTGGATTGAGATCTGGTTCCGGTTCTAAAATCGGACCCATTAGCAACTTAGGACGACATGTATTACTATTTTGGACTCATTAAGATTTCAGGTCCAATTGGGTAATAACCATCATGTACCCGATTATTCACTCTTTATTTCATCATTTTAATAAAATTTGAAGTATTTTGCTAGTTTCCGCTTTGAATTCTTTTCTCGTTTTTCATTTTCATCCATATATCTAATATTTATTTAGAATATTTGGACGACCGAAGGGAGTCCTTCTATGTGTTCACTATGGAGGCCAAAAATGCAATTGCATGCAACGCTTTTTTTTTATTTTTCATCGCAAAAATTGAATGTCAATTGGTCCTTTTTCTACGAAATTGAATCGACAATTGGAGAGTCATCAACCCCGGCTATGGTTAGGCGCAATCGAAACGATTGGAAGTCGAGCCGATTAACGGTAATTGCGGCGTGAAAATTGCAAAAAACCCGTCACCTATACTTTTAATTTTGATCTTGACCGTTGATTACCATCAAAATTCAGCCACACGATCTAAAGCTGTCGTTGTTATTACAAAATTGTTACATATAAATGTTACAAAATTGTTACAAAATAAGTATCACACAAATGTTACACTTATAAATGTTATTAAACCACTGTTGCAAAAATTGTACTGTTACAAAACTGTCACAAAAACCCATCACCTTACTGTTCCACCGTAGCACTCCCAAACTTCAGTCCGCCCCCCACCGTATTGCGGTAATCTAGTAATATAGAAATCTTGATTACAAAAATAATTAACATTCAAGCCAAAAAAAGAAAGATATCAATTTTTGAGGTTTTTTTTTATATATATTTTTTTATTATCCAACGGGTACCCGAATTATTATAATGTACGATTTTGGGTTCACTAATTTAGGAACCGGACTCGAATTTTATAAGTAAGATCCGGATCCAATGATATCCGGGAGGACCCGGACCCGTTAACACCCCTTCCTTCAACTCTGATTCTTCTCAATCTATCATGCACGAAGCTATACCGCAGAGCTGACGATAATCGCTGGAATCAAATAAGTCCGCAGGTATTAATCCTATGGGAAAAGAGGAGAAAGTTGATCTCGTCGGTGGGAAACGAATAGTTTCTGTAAACCCTGTCTGTTCGTGGAGAAAGAGGAGAAAAGCAGCCGATCCGGTCCAGTCAACCCGGTTCAATCCGGTCTGGTTCAACCCAGTCTGATTCAACCTGTCCTGTCCTGCTCCTGTTCTGATGATCTGGGTTTGGGCCGTGCGTGAATAAGGTCGTTCCGGTTCTGTCTATATACAGCGGGAACCAAAGTTTGAGGTATGTAACTTTGAATCTACTTGTTGGGCTTATGTATTTGTTTATAGAACATGCTTAGTTCTAAATTTTTTTCTTAAGATAAGTCCATATCATATAGCCGGTCAATTTAAACTATGACTGTTGATCTTGATAAAGAATTTTGGTTTTATTGTTATTTTGTTCTCTTGAATATGATATTGGTTATAATTGAATGTTGTGTTTTTGTTCATTTGGTTGTACCAACTCGATTCCAATGTATTCATTTGGGGTTTAGAAGTACTTGAGCACCATTATTGCGTACTTGATATTTTCTCCCCGAATTTAAATGTTCCATGGAATGTAATCCACTCGCTCGACTATTAAAGAGTAGGTAGTTTCAAAAGATACGTTGCAAATAAAATCACATGTTTTTCAATTTTTTTGTGGAAGAACTCATAAAAAGTGATATGAGTCAGAAAATTTCCATTTATGTACTTCATCCATGAAACTAACGAACCAGTATATGTTGAAGTATGACAACAAGAGAATTATCTTGAGTAATCTATTCAACCTAAAGTAAGTGGTTGACATGTGTAGTGAGATTCTCTTGGCCTGTTGAGATAAAGAAATTTCTCAAATTAAGCTAAATGTAGCAAAGTTGAAAATGGAAAAAACCCCGAATGAGGTTCAGACGTATCGATTCATACGCTTGTTGGCATAGTGAAATATGTGTAGAGGAACATATGTATCATGAGACAAAGCTGTACTTTTGTCTTCGGTAGTAATACCGAACATGGGATTAGTTAAAATGTAATTCTAGCTCCCATCATAAATGAAAGAGTTGGAAATACACCTGGTTATAGGTGTTGGTATATGCAACGTAATGCGTGTATCATAGTAGCAACCAATTTCTAGAGGAGATCATGCTTTAGACATCAACTTTAATGACAAGCATAATTTTGCTAGGCCAATTGACTATTTAATTGAACTAGATCCAATGTCTGCGCTTATGGAATGAAAAGTACATCATTCCCACGAGACATAAATTCTCTAAAGCACTTGACATATATCTGGATGAAACGTAACATATATTCACTCTAAAGTAACTGAGTTGAATCCATCTTTTGTTATGTAATAAGGCCACACCACTTATTAAATCTCTCAAGACTTAATGTCTAACTGATAGTGGTTTTTCTTCCACTAATTTAAGGAATATACACTAGTTATGACTACGATGATTGGGATCATTGAGCGAAGCACTGTTCAAAATTTGTTTCCAAGATGGAACAAAGTCACAAAAGCTCTATATGTACCGAGATATAATCACCTTGTTAAATTCCAAAGAAACCCATGCAAGTGGATATCATATGGAAACTCACAGTGATGAGAATGTAATTGATTGCATCTTTAATTTATATCTCTAATGCATGTGGAAGGAAACACATTTTAGAGAAGCTAATGAGTCAATTTAGTGAAATGTAAATCACTATAGTATTTGGATTATTGAATCCACACTGACTCCGACGATCAAATGTTGGGAATTGACTCATACAGGCTTTGGGCATAACCATAAAGCCACTTTGGTTGTGACATGATGATCGTTTTGAAAGGACTCATACGAACATCAATTTATTTGAGTGAACAAAAACGGGACAAAGATTGACAGAATGCGAAATGACGGCATATCTCTCAATAAGTGTTTTCTAAAGAAAGCATATCGCTCATTTCACAAAGTCTTCAGTAAAACAGGATATAGACCATCTTAAGATGCAAATGGTAAACAATCCATTTTACAAAGAAAACAAGGTGAAATTTAGAAAAATATTCATGGAGAATGCGGACCATTAAAGTGACTTATGGCTCTGGTGAATGTTTTGACATTTTGGTCTAGTTATAGTTCCCAAGAAATTTGCGTTTGGCAAACTACTAGCACATATTTTACATGTAAGGGATCACCACCCTTGTAAATGCTAGCGAGTGTACATCAAAAGGAAATGATGGTTATTGCATGTTTAATAAGATCAATGTAGAGCATCTTATACCCAATGGTCTCGTAGAGACTACCGTCAAAGGTTACAGATGGTGTCTAAGGAATATGTTATGTGTACCAACCTACCTTCTATTTCTTTTGGGATATGCAATATTACATGCATCTTTACTTAATTTGTTTTCGAACCCAATATTAGTCAACCTTTTCTGCGTACCAGTTGGTAACTGGATTTAAGCCTGACATTCGTGTTCTTACGTATTTTTGGTTGCACTATATATGTGCCATTACGAATCCACATCGTACTATGATGGGTCTTCAAAACTGTTAACTAGTTATGTTGGAAGTGAATTCCCAACAATTATCCACATTTTAAACCTTTTGGCAGGAGATCTCTTATCGCTAGATTTACGGATTATCTCTTTAATGATACAGTCTTCCCGTCGTTAGGGGGAGATAATAAAAAGTATTTTCTAAGGGAACGACAGGAATTTTTGTGGTGTGTTCCCACTGTGTCTCATATTGATTCTTGTACTCCACAAATGTAAATGTGAAGTGACAAAGAAAAGTCGATTTTCAGAATGTACACTGATGTCGTTAAAGTGATGAGATCACACATACCAGCTGCAAACCTACCTGCAAGGTTACGAATCCTCAACAAGGGATATACACCATAGACTAAGGTGTTGCAACTACACTTAGTGGAAGTGTGGTTGAGGCTGTGGCTCCATAAAGGAAGTTGGAGAGACCACTTGGTTCGATCAATCCTCACCTTAAAAGGAAGTAGGTGAGTAAGGCACAACTTATTTATATCATCAGAAATCATCTCACAAGATTGTCTCTGAATATGTCCATGAATCAAACTGCAGGACGCTCCGAAGTGTAATGATTCCAGATAACAACGACATCCCAAGTGGATTATGAGAATGCGCACGAGTCAATGGAAATATCATGCGAGCATATTGATGATTAATTTCATATACACTTGCTTAAGGAAATAGAGCAAGACAAGATCAAACCAATCTCATTGTTGCTTAATGTCAACGAAAAGCATATTTGGCCTTTACAATCCAGGTAGAACTTGGTTTTTTGACAAATATACAGGTATTTGGTGTGGTAGTGCTAACCAACTAAGTGTAAAGCCTATCGGACATACATGATTAATTTGTCACAAAGCATAATGAGAAGAAAGCAGTCTTAAAGTATAAAGACTCTCCTTGTGGCGCGAGGTTTCTCACAAAGCTCTGGAATTGTTCTCTTGTAATGAACGTTATAGCGTTCCGCTACTTAGTTAACTTGGTAATTTCAAAGGGACTTGAAATGCAGCATATGTATGTGGTTGTTACGTATCTCTGAAAGAATCAAGAGATAGCAGATATTTACAAAAAGTACTTGATAGCCTTTTTGTTTCCCAAATCAAGTGACTTTAAACCACAGAGTGCGTTTACAGTTAGATAGAACGCTCACTTTCAGATTGAAGCAATCAGGCGGATGTGGTATACCCGTCTAAGTGGCTATTTGATTTGGAGGGGATAGACAAGTAAGTTATTTTTCCTTGCGTATTCACAAGAAAGTTCCTGATTTGGAATTGTAGCTATCTATGTCGATGGTAAAGACGTAATGGGTACTCTTGATGTAATAAGAGACCTTAAAAGCTATATGAAATTCGAATTTGAGATGAAAAATCTGGGGAAAGCTCGGCCGAATACTGAGCTTGTGGTATATTATTCCACCAGTTTGCATATGTCTAAAGTTGTCAGGCAATTTAACAAAAACATGCATCCTGATAGCACTCCCACGATTAGTCGAGGTTCAAATGTAAGTAAGTGACCATTTGGTCTAAAGGAAAATGACGAAGATGTATTGGGAGATGAAATTCCCATATCTAAGTACAATAGACGCATTGTTGTACTTAGTATATTAATGTACTCGATCAAATTTTGCATCCTCAGGGAACTTGTTAGCTAGATATAGCTCAGCGCCAACGCAACGTCATCGGAATGGTATAGTGAATGTAATCATGTACTTAAAAGTAACCATTGACATAATTTTTTTTTATCCCTGCAAAGACATAAAAAAGGAATGCTAATGAAAGTGCAATCCAAAAGTTGTTGATTATGAAGGAACAATAATCTCTTCTCCAACGAAAGTAATCGTGGGGAGATATGGTAGACTATTTTCTAAGTCATTACCGATATTCAGTTTCAAAAAATACATGACTAAAGGAACTGTCTGGAACAACTCTGAAAGTAATCAGGGGGAGGATCCAAGGATATGATGTCAACATATTTTACTTCGAAATTGAAGTTGTGTTGTACTCTTTTTCCCTTCGATCGAGAATAGTTTTTCCCAAAGGGTTTTGTTACTCGACAAGGTTTTAGCGAGACAACATTAAAAACATCAAGTATGTTGAACGTTGAAGAAATAAAGATCGCGTTGATATTATTGAAAATATCTGAACCAAAGTAATGAAACGCGATAGTCTGTTAAGCAACGTAACTTCCAGAATCAACAACAGGGTCTTATAAACATTCAAGTCACCAAAGTAAAGTGTGATAAACTCGTTTTGACTGCATTAGACTAATGAAAATTGTCTAACATCAGGGGGAGCATCTAATGGTGTGTTGAACTATTTTCCTTCGCCGAGATTGCTTTTTCCCACAGGGTTTTGTTACTCGGAAAGGTTTTTAATGAGACAACAACAAACACTGGGAAGTAATTTCCCAACTAAGGCTATTGTCTTTCCCACGAGTATTTTCCGCCTTAGGAGTTGTGAAGCAACTAGTCAACTTCAACGGAACAAAGTGATCATCTGCAACTTATCGCCTTTACTTGCATCTGTCACGTTGTACTCTTTTCCATTCGTCAAGGTTTTCCCCCAATGGGTTTTCCTTGTCAAGGTTTTAATGAGGCAACATATTCGAGTCCAGCTATGTTATAAGTTTGCTTAATATTGTACTATTTTTCTTTAGTTCAGGTTTTGTCCCTCTGGGTTTTTCCTGACGAAGTTTTAACGAGGCAATTAACTTAGACTAGTCGGTCCTTGAAGATCGTATTGCATGTGATGAACTACATGTAAAGTACGAGATAACATGTGAAGTAATACATGTGAAGAGTTGTACCAAGGTTTTATCCCACTGGGTTTTTACTTGTCAAAGTTTTAATGAGGCGATTGATTTCGGCATGAGGCGATTGATTTCGGCACAAGCCATCAAGGAGAGGACGTCATTTGAAGAAATACATTCAAAGCACTATATGTGAAGCACTATGCAGTCCATCTAGTTACCCCTTTATATGTATATAATGTAACATATGTAATAGAACTACTAATCTCTCTAATATGATGGTTCTCCTTCTTATCTCTACATCTCCTTCCTTCAACTCTGATTCTCCTCAATCAGGATGATAATTTTTGTGGGAGTGTACTAATTCCATATAAAACAATAAGTTTTGAATAATCAACTTTGAAGAGGGTTTTAGATAGTGTACCAATTCCATATAATAAAATAAGCTTTGAACAATCGGCTTTGAAGACGGTTTTAGATAGAACACTACCGTGTGATTGAAGAGGAGATTTTTTTTTTTTTTTGGATTTTTTTTTTTGGAGGAAACTCTTTTCATCCTTCGAATGCATTTATAATTATATGTTCTAGGTAAAAACATTAAAGAAGAAATTGAACCCCATTTCCTTTTGGCTTTTGGACTTCCTTGACCTAGTTCTTTCTTTGATCTCCCGTAAGAAGTATGAAATTTGCTGACATATAGATGTTGTGCCACGTCAGGAACACAGTACAAAGGGTTTTAGAGTAGGAGATAATTGATAACTCAAGGGTATAAGGATCTCTTAATTAATGTGGCTCTTAATTGGGATATCCTTCCAAATCTTGAAAGATCATATTCTTATTCTTTCCATCAAGTGTGGAGGATTGTCCAATCCAATACAGCCAACAACTACTACAAAATTCTAGCAATTGGGGGGATATCATTCTAAATCCCAAAGCATGAGTAACCCTTTGATGATTTTCTTCTTTTTGGCCTTTCTAGTTTTAAATTCTAAAAAAATCAATCACACTATAGCTTTAAGTAGTGAATCTCCATTACCCAACACCCAACAAAAGCCTTGGTCCAGACATCAATAGGTTCCAATTCCCATTCCTATCATATATAATCCTTGATTAATAGAAATAATTATGCCAACACAATGAAGAAAGTACCCCCAACAAATTTATATCATGTTTGGATATACATTTGAAGTAGCTTTTCAATTTTTAAAAGTAAAAAATTATACTATAACTAGATTGGATATAAAATTTCAAAATGAGTTCTACAAGTAAAAAAATCGATTTTTTGTGAAGCAAAATATGATCATTCTGGTATCCAAACGTACTATTATAATCCTTTTAACTTATTAGACTGTTCACGCGGCATTGACTAGTTCCCAATGGGAAATGAGACCCAGTGAACCGGTTCCTTCCTAGATAATTTGGATTGTATACGAAAATCACTAGGGCTACATATAAAAATGCAACAAGTGCTACCAAATTTGACCCAAAAGTGCCCGAAACTATAAGTCTACAGAAGATATCATCAATAGAATACAAAAAGGATTGTTGGACCAATTAAGAAGAGACAGAGGAAGAAAAGAAAGAAAAGGATCTTAAGAGTGGTTTTTAAAGTGGTTCACACAAGCAAACCCACACGGCCATCACATTTTTTTCTTGCCTTAAACAAATCACACACCGAATAAATCCAAACGTGTGGCAACTAACAATAACTACAAATAGGATTTCGTAAGTTGTGTGTGACCTGACCCTATCTAATAAGTGACCCCTAAATACAAAATGTATGCATGCATCACGTATGACAACCCCTTTGCAGTGGTCCTCCTCTATACTCATCTTCCCATTATTATCAAAATGGTTAGCTCTCTAATCCTTCTCTAGTTAGGTTAGGGAAATTAAGATTAGGGGTCAATCGAATCGAAATTATACAAAAACAAATACTCGTATTTTTTATCAAGTGACATTTGATGCTGATCAATTCATTTTATTTATGACGAGACCGATACTAATATCATGTTTGGATAGTAATTTAGAAGTTACTTTTCGACTTTTAGAAGTCGATAAGTCAGAAATCAGTTTGGCTATTAAATTTTAAACCGACTTTTAAAAGCAAAAAATTAACCCTTTATGAAGTTATAACGTATTTGGATACCCATCTTAAAGTATTTTTTGACTTCTATAAATCAAAAAACAAGAATTAGTTTGGTGTAAAATTTCACAACAACTTTTAAAAGCAAAAAAATTGGCTTTTTATGAAGCAAAATATCTTTGTTTCTGACTTCTGTTTTTGACTTCTGCTTCTGGAGAAGTAGAAACACTTCTGCTTCTGGTTTCCAAACGCGTTATCTAATAGTTTTGACTTTTGCTCCTACAGAAGCATAATCATTTTTACTTCTAATATCCAAACACGGTATACATGGTCAGTCTGATCCCGTAACACCAGTCCCAGTGATGGTATGCCTCTCCATTATAATGGTTAGTCTAAGCCTCCACAATTAGTGAGAGAGAGAGAGAGACGATTAAAGAGATAACGAGAGATTGAGGGGAAGGGGGCTAATTTGTAGGGAAGGTAGTAATGCCTTATCAACTCAAAGAAAGGAAAGAAAGTGATGTCTTTTTTAACTTTTTTTTTTTGATAGTGAGAATTGTATACAAAGCATAGCCCAAGAATATTTAGACCCCATTCCTACCGTCTCTTAAAAAAAAGAAAAAAAAAACTAAAAGAATTTAAGGAAATCACTATTTGATATCATCAAATCAACAAGAATTAGTAAAAGATCTTAATAATACCCTCCTCACCTCTTCTTAATCAAAACCCCACAAACCCTAATCCCACACAACAACCCCTCTAATAAACCCCCCCTCCCCCCCTCCCTCTATTTCATAATAACCTTCTTCTCTTTTTCTCTCATGGGGGCACTGACCCTTTTCTTCTAAACCCCAAATCCCCCTCCACCCCCGTTACATCAAAACGGAACGTCTCTAGTCAAAAAAAAAACCACAGTTATTATCCATGTCAGACACAATAGACGACGGTAAATCTACAAGCGTTGCTGTAAATAACGGCGCGGAAGGTACCAATACCATCACTACCACCACCAGTAATACTACTGCAGATGAGGGAAACAGACCACCAAGATTACCAAGATGGACAAGACATGAGATACTTGTACTGATACAGGGAAAAAAAGTTGCAGAGAATCGGGTCCGTAGAGGTAGAACAGGTACTGGTTCTTCTTCAGCTTTTGGTTCAAATCCGTTGGAACCGAAATGGGCTTCCGTTTCTACGTACTGTAAACGGCATGGGGTTAACCGTGGTCCGGTGCAGTGTAGAAAACGATGGAGTAATCTTGCCGGGGATTTTAAGAAGATTAAGGAATGGGAAAGTCAGATTTCGGAAGAGACCGAGTCTTTTTGGGTTATGAGGAATGATTTGAGGAGAGAAAGGAAATTGCCTGGTTTTTTTGATAGAGAAGTTTATGATATTTTAGATGGTGGGGTTGTTGCACCCTTGGCGGCCACCGGAGATGTCGTCGAGGAGGATGTAACGGTGACGGCGACTCAGGAAGATGGTGGGGGAAGAGTTGTTGGGGAGGATGATGGTGTTGTCCAACTGTCTGGTAGCGGTGGTGGTGGTCAGGATGAGAGAGGAGGAGGAGGAGAAAGTCATAAGGAGACTTCTTCAAAGATGGTTCCACCTCCTCAGCCTGTACCAATTTCAGCAGGTTCAATTTCTTTTTATTTCTTTTGTTTTTCTGAAGTATTTTAATTTTTTATTTGATTTTAAGGTTGGGTTTAGGGAATTGGGATTTTTTTTTTAATCAAAATTCGATTGTTGCACGCTCTCAGGCGAGCTTCCCGATCGTTAATGAAAGTGGTTTTTACACAAAATAAGACATTGATTGTGGTGTTTTTATGGATTTTCGGTGGCAATTTTGTTAAAAAATGGAATCCTAAAATATTGTTGTGTTGATTTTTTTGATGCAGAAAAGAGATTTCAAGTGGCATACAAAGATTCTGCCAGTCAAGGTAAGATTTGTTTTCTACTATTTTAACACTGCAAAGTAGACCAGGTCATTTTATTACTAGTTTGAGGGAGTCAAAAGAGTTAGAGTTTTGGCATATACTGCTATAATGGAAGGCTGTAGGAGTTGCTCATTTCAATTCGCCTAATTTAACAATGAGACACTGGTACAACCTTGTGGCTGTCGCAGTACATGACATTAATCTAGAATGCTATACTTTGCTAGAACACTATTTTGTGCAAGTGTGCTCAATATCTGTATACAACAGCTAACATTATCATGTGCAAGTACTTGCTCAATTCTGCAAGTGTTGGGCACAAAGGTCTTAGTGTTGGTGTTTCGACGCGTCAACAATCTATATAGAGTGGAGTGTCCATGTAATATAGCTTTAAAGAAGTCAGGATCTAATTTGGGATTGATGGATTTTTTGGCATAAGAATAGACGTAAGTCACATAATGAGATTTTGTCTTCCTGCACTTATGCCCATCTTAGGATTTGTAGCAGTGTAGAAACTCTTAAATAGTTATGCATTTGAGTGATCTACTACTTTCAGTGAACATCGATTTGATGGGTCTTCCTTGTTTCCTGTCTTAGACTCTAAATAGAGGTGCTTGTTAACTAGTAATGATGACAGTTCTCATATTAGCAGTCTCATGGAGTTAGTATGTACCAAAAAAATTCTTCCTACTGAAGAGGCGATTTCTTACAGTTTGGAATAGCTAGATTACTCATTGTTTAAGGAAATTGTATCTTGCTGCAGGCCCGACAAATGAAACTCAGGCACAAACCTCAAATCCAGATAAAAGAGCATTTGTAAGTTCATCAGAAGACGGATCTAAGAGGAGGAGGAGATCGTCACCTTCACCAGATAGAGGTCGGGGTGGTGGTGATGTGGAGAAGGATCAGCTCATCAATATGCAGGAACATTTGATTAAAGTTTTAGAGACGAATAATAAAATGCTGACTGCGCAACTTGAAGCTCAGAATTTGAATTCTCAACTGGATAGAGAACAAAGAACAAACGATACCAACAGCTTAGTTGCTGTCATTAGCAAACTTGCTGAGTCTATCTCCAAGATTGCAGACAAGTTATAGCAAACAAAAAAGAAGAAGACCACACCCGAGAAATCTTCATTGTCAGAGGAGGGGGGTGTGTGTATAGCAGAGTTAGAGATTGAAGGAGAAATTTTAAATACTAGTTTGAAAATTTTCTTATGAAACAAAATATAGTAGGCATCAATCATATTCATTATAGATAGAGAAAAATTGGAGGGTGGGTTTGGAAGATTTGAACTTTTTCTTTTTCTCATTACAGTTTATATTGGTTTTTGAACAGATGATTTGAGTTCTATTCTTTGCACAGTTTCTTTTAAAGTGTCTTGTATTCCCTTTTTTTTTTGGTTCTTGTTTGATGTTATAGGGGTCATACAGAGTTTGGTCATGGGGTATATTGTAGAGAAATGCTTCTTTATAAGGCCTCACAGAAAACCAACATGATTGGGATTTAGAGATATCTTGTTGTCGCAATTTTATGTTGCTATGTGAATGCTGTTTTTATTTTGCACCACGGTGCCGTGCTGTTTGCAATTCCGAGGTGAATGCTTCTGCTGGATCAAAGATATTCACAACGGAGTCTATCTTGGGATTGCCAGACCATCGTTTGTGAGAGTTATGAAAAAGTTGATCAAGCGGCACAACCCTTCAATAGTTACACTGCTTGAGACTAGAGTTTTAGAAGAAAATGTTTCTGAAATTGTTAGTAAATTGGGTTTTAGTGATGAATAAACATGGAAAACGTAAGAAACTTGAGAAACAGAAACAGGAAAAAAAAAACAAAACAAGAAGAAACAAGATTTAGCCCGCAGTTTACCAGATGTTCCAGAAGGGATAGTTTGTGACATATTGAGCAGACTTCCAGTGAAATCACTCATGAGGTTAAGTGTGTGTGCAAGCAATGGCAATCACTAATGCAGAAAGATCAGTCCTTCATTGATTTACACTTTTCCAAATCGAAAACAACACGTCGTGTTTCGCATTTACGTATGGGGAAGATAAAGCGTGAGTTTAATGATATCAATTGTATGATGTCAATGGAGTTATTTTTTTCGTGTGAAGAAGATGATGACGGACGGACGTGTAGCAGCTGTTGGAGCTATGTCATTAGCACCACAGAAATATTGGAATTGTGTTTTTCATACCACTAATGGGTTGTTGTGTGTCCTGAATCGGATTGATTACTGTGTAGCACCAGAGAATCAACTCAGTGGGTAAAATCAACATTTGTCAAACAACAACAAGAGAAAAAACAAGAGCTATACGAAGACTTTGATCTGAATATGTTCGGTTTGGGATACGATCCTGTAACGAAGGAACACAAAGTTACGTTGTGGAGTTGTGGAGAAACAAAGGAGCTGGTTTGCGAGGCCTTAACTGTAGGACAGAATTCATGGAGAAGGATTGATGTTGTGGACCTCCCACCTTGAAATTGATTTTACAGGTTCCAGGAGCTAGGGTTCTATATCTCGGGGCAGCTTCAGGAACTACTGTCTCTCATGTCTCCGACCTTGTTGGACCGGTAAGTGACATAATTTGTCTAGTTCAGTATTATTTGTAAATTCCAAAATTATGTGTTCTGACTTTTGAATCTTCCCTCTCTTGATAGACTGGAGTGGTGTATGCTGTTGAGTTTTCACACAGAAGTGGAAGAGATCTAGTTAACAAAGCAAAGAAGAGAACAAATGTTATTCCCATCATTGAAGATGCTAGGCATCCTGCTAAATACAGGATGTTGGTTGGCATGGTTGATGTTGCCCAACCTGACCAGGTATTTGTGCTACACTAGTATCTCAATTTGCATGTTTATGTTAATATTTTCAGATCTGATGTTCTCCATAAGTTGTGTGTATAATTAACCCCATAACTTGTTTGTCTTGCTGTGGTTTGCACGCAAAGTTGTTGTTAGTAGTGTTGCAGAAATACTGCCTTTAAATTTTACGTCATTTAACATGATGAAAAAAAAGCAGGGATTTGTTGACAGTGTGAACATGTCTCTCGTTGATGTCAGGGAAATTTAAGTGAGTCATTGTTATTGGGTGAACCTCTTTAAATGATTTAATTAACAGAAGGTTCAGTAAACGATGATACATTCTTGAAACTTGATAACTGTTTCATCTGTATGAGTGTCATGTAATTTACCGAATCAACTGTTTGAAGTTGCATTTATGGGTGAGGTAGCTTTCTAACTGTGAGTAAAAGTTTTAAGTAGTTTTTTTTTTCCCCGAAAAGAGGCAAGCCTCAAACTTTAATATTCATAGTTAACCGATTTAAAATCGGCTGAGTTACACAATGAGTTACATAATTGATTTGGAAATTTTTAACAACCAGACATCGTCCAACTCCTAAAAGACATACAATTTCAGATAACCTAACCACACAGTTACAAATCAAAATCTGAAGAAAGTCTCTAACCATTCCAGCTCGTTTCCTGAGTAACATGATAAGTTTAAGTGGCCTAGTTAGGATTAAGATAAATTCATCCCAACCTTTTAGCATATCTATATATAGTAGTGTTGCCAGGATCAACAGATCCAACCACTTCTCAAGGGTTTTTTCATAAGTATAGTAACACAACTGTGGTTTAATAGAATCCATATATTCCACCAGTAGTCACGGTTTTCATCAAACATAAGGTGATACAAGTAAAAAGGAAAACCAAAATCGGCTCTTTTGGGTCGGAATCGGGCTAGATCGGTCTGAAATCTCAACTGAATCTGTCTTTTGTAACCCTTTGTTGCAGGTGTCTTTGTTGTTGCTGGTGTCTTCGGTATCTTTAGGGTTGCTGGTGTCTTGGAGGATGCTTTTACTGATGTTGAAGGTCCATGGATGTGATTGAACCAAATTGAAATTCCCAAATGTCAAAACCCAAAAGAGAGAAGAAATTAAAACTGAACCAGGAAATTAAAAAAAGCCTAGAACAAAAAAGAGGAGGTAAACAACTAGTTAGGTTTGATCTATAAATCAAATCTGCAAAACCCCAACTTAAATCTAATATCCTAATATCAGAGAAAGAAAAAGAGATGATTGAGATTCCTAAAAACAGAGAAAAAAGAGATTAAAATAAGTAGATCTGAAAGATCAGAGCGAGAGAGAGAGAGATCAGCAACCCCTAAGGGGCTGATCTGAGCAGAAGAGAATCAGTGAGGAGTTTTCTTTTAAAGAGAGTTTTGAGAGAGCATATCATTCCTCTTCTCTTTGCTATCGGTGGTGATTAGGTTGATTACATGCGTGACCTTCTTACACTACGGGTGATGTAAAATCGAGCTTCTGATGCGGATGTAAAATCGAGCTATGGAAACGATGATTATGTAATGATCTTCAAAATTCATACAACTGCTCCCGATTTTCATAATCATAATCAATACTAATATATACAAGTTGTACTCAACAGTAACTTGTCAAGCTATAATATTGAGATTACGAGTCCGAGCTTCAACATAACCACATGCGAATCGAAGTAGTCCGGTGCCACCCATAACTCTAACTTCTGGTACCAACATGCTCCTCCCCATTATACCTATAGTACTGCCATTATATTTCCCAGTCGTAAAAACAATATTCGCAATCGCAAGTACCACGGGTTCATCAATGCCACCAAAAGTATAAATTCCTTGAGCTCGTCCAAGACATTTGGAACTTGGATCTGGTCCTGCTGTTGTTAAACCATCGTCGAACACCAAAATAGCACCAAACCCAGTTACTGAATCCTGTGTCGAATTTGCACCTGCTACTTGACCTTCCACATCATACAAGACTTGATTACCATCTCAATAATAAAGTTTTAATTTATAATAACAAGAACAATAATCTAGTTAGAGAAAGAAGCAGCAGACCCATTAAACAGAAAACCTTTACATTACTAATCTAGTTTGGAGTAAAATTATAATACTCTAGTTTAGAATGGAACTCGAGGTAATCACTTAGTCCTGGCTCCACAACAAGGCGGAGGAGAGAAGAACTCGAGGTAATCACTTAGTCCTGATCCACAGCTGCAGCTACATCTTGTTTGTTCCTGAAATTGAAGAAACATTTACAAGTTTATCAGTGATACCTAGAGAAAACTCTGACAAACATGAAGGATTAACAAACAAAGAAAAGAACTTACTCCGATTGCGCCTCCAAATCAAATTCAACCTCTCGGGTAGCAACTGGAGGTGGCTCAATTAAGTGGATATTGGCATCACTGGGTTGATGCAAAATATTAGTAACATTATAATAAAATAGAGGATAGTTGGCACTTAATAGAGCAACAACAGAAGGTCTATAGTTCCATACCAAAAGAGCTGTGTCCAGCTAGATACAAGAAAGGCTTTTCAAAGTTGTAGTTACTCTTTGCTGAAATCTCATAGTAAGGGAGACCATTCTTCCTGTGGAAAGTAACGTCCTTTTCTTTCACTTGCCTGTTCTTGACATCAACCTTGTTTCCACAAAGAACAATTGGGATATCAGCATTACACCTACAATAGAAACAATGTAAATTAACCTGCATTAGCATCCCATATCTTAAAAGAATCTCACTGTGATTAAGTTGTCACCTAGTCCTGACAAGACAAGACAGACCCAAGGTTCACTACATTTCTTCAAACTAAACAACGGTTAACAATAGATGAAACAAACCTGCGGATATTTTTGTACCATGTTGAGACATTATCGTACGTCACACGGGAAGTAACGTCAAACATAATTATAGCACAATCTGCATAGTTACTACATAAAACCAAAGAGCTGAAGTTAAGTATGGGAAAACAAGATATCCGGAGGAAAATCAAGACAAGAATCAAGTTGGATCATATGTGAACACATGAAAAATCTGGAAAACAATACCAGCAATAAAGTCAGCAGGTGGTAAACAACAAGGGATCAAATTAACCCAAAATTAAATATTGATGATGTACTAGGGAAACTAAGCACTTGCCCGGAAGGTTGAACTATTGTGTGGGCGGAGTGCAACCAGTACTTGCAAGAAATGTTGTATCTTAACACTTGCAAGCACGTGTTGTATCAGTGTTTCATGCTCAAACTTGGACCAAAATAACATTTAGACAGTAGCCTTCTACATCTTAAGCCCGCACCCAAGCATGGAAGACGGATAATGCAATTTCACAACATTGAATGGTCATCAAAATCAGAAAAGCTAACATAAACATCAAAGAGCTTAACTCAAAGTAGAACATGTAGAACATAAATGGTCATTGAAATCAGAAAGCGCATATTTAAATGATAAATTACAAGAAACATAGAAAAATATCCTAATTCAACAGTAAGAACATCAATTATCATAACACACTAAATACAAATCACAGCAAAATGAGAAAAAGAAAAGTATACTTACTAAAATGGATCCCTATCCTCATGGAATAAATCAATCTCCTGGCCAGCCGTATCCCAACAGTAAAACATAATCTGTCCCAGTTGGTTCGGAAATTCAAAGGACGAACTTCGACACCAATAGTAGCTATAAAAACCCAAATTCCAGATATCCAAATATATCAAAATAAAAATAAATAAAGGAAAAAAAATGAAAATAATAAAACAGATTAAGATATATATACTTACGGTCGTATTTCTTCCTGAATTCACCCGTAAGTTGTCTCTTCAAAAAAGTAGTCTTTCCTGTTCACATACCAGCATCAAATCTCATGTTAAAACCCTAGAAATTCACCTAAATAAAAAAAGATGCGCCAAAACAAATAAATCGATCGATTCTGGAAGAATCAATTACCAGTTCCACCATCGCCAACGATAATTAGTTTGTAACTAGGGTAACTCACAGGTCGCTGACATGCAAGCGCCTATTAAAAAAGAAAAAGAATCGGTCAGTAAAACATCGCCGCCACTTTAACCTTACAGATGCAAAACTAGAGATGAGAAAAGATAAAGATTTACCATGATCACTGCCTCTGGTTTTTCTTCTCTTTTTCTTCTCTGGTAGATAAAGAGAGTTCTGGTGAGATGAGATACAAAAGGGAGGAACAAAGGTTTCCTGAAAGATACATATAAAGGAAAAAAAGATATTTTGGTTTGGTTTTGGGGTATCGCTTACTGCGATTAATATTAATAGTCAGATTAAATCTCATTAGGTAAAAATATTTTGGTTGGCTTCTTGAATGCGGACTTGACAAAGGCTTAGGGCACTCACCAAGCAAGTTAACGGAAATCTATGTCTCTTCGGGGTAACTTTATTGTCTAAATCATTTATATTTTCAAAACTTTGATTTTGCATAGGTTTGGATATATGAGCATTTCCCTTCTTTGGTGAAAGCCAACTTCCACATAACAAAGAGAAGCAATGGAATTACATTAAAGATTTAAGTCAGCCTTGGGTTGTGATGGGTGACTTGAACCTGGTTTTCGAAAATGAGAATAGAGTAGCAGTTCACAACACTTTTTCTTCTTCTTTTACTTCTTTATCAAGAGATTCTCCTTATGTCAACATGATATTTGAAGTTGGCTTGGAAGATATGGGTTACACGGGCAGATCATTCACTTGGTCAAGAAATATTCATGGAACTGGAATTCGACGTTCAAGGTTGGATAGGGCTTTATCGGATGAAGAATGGGTTCTCTCTTTTCCAGATGAAAACTTATGCATTTGTCACAGCTGGGTTCTGATCATTGCCCGATAATGCTGGATACTTCTTATTCATATGGTGATAGGAAAAGGAACTGGAAATACTTCCAGTGTTATGAGAGAGATGATACTCTGAAAGCTGAAGTTGCTGCTGCTTGGGATCAATCTGTTGTGGGATCTCATTCTTTTTAATTCTCTAAGAAGCTGGTTTTCGCAAGGCAGTTTATCTCAAAATGGAACAAGGAGAAATTTGGAAATATTCACAGCAATATACATCTTCTACATCAACAGTTAGAACACATACAACAAAACAGTCAAAATTCTCTCAATACTAATCAAATCCTTGAGGTTGAACAGCAGATAAAACATTGGCAGCAAATCCAAAATGAGTTTTGGGGAAAAAAATCAAGAGACCAATACTACTTGGGAATTGACAGAAATACTAAATTCCACCATACTAATGCTAATAGAAGAAGATCAAGAAATCATATTGTTGCTTTGAAACATAGTGCTGGAAACCGGTGTACCACAAAATTGGAGATGGAAAACTTACTTGTCACACATTATAGTAGCCTTCATACTACTTCATATCCACAAAGAAATGAAGATATCCTAAATTGCATACCACGGGCAATTTCAGATGAAGACAACCAAATGTTAATAAGAGTTCCAAGTGCAGATGAGATATTAAAAGCCTTGAAGGACATGAGGCCTTGGAAAGCTCCAGGACCAGATGGGTTCCACCTGGATTTTTCCAAACTCATTGGGATATAGTTGTCAAAGTATGATCAATAGTGTGCAACGATTTTTTCAGTCAGGTTTTATGCTTAAGAAATTAAATGAGACTAATATCTCATTGATTCCTAAGACAAAAAAACAAACAATTTCCTTCTGATCTAAGACCAATTGCTCTATGGAATACTTCTTACAAGGTTATATCAAAAATTCTAGCTACTAGAATATAAAAAAATATGAGTAGAATTATTTCTCCTCTACAAGCTGCTTATGTACTAGGAAGACATATTTCTGATAATATTCAGCTAGCTCAAGAAATTGTTCACACCATGCAAAGGAAAAAAATAAATAAAAACATACTCTTGCTATTAAGTTGAATATGTCAAAAGCCTTTGATAGGGTTGAATGACCTTTTTTTATGGATATAATGCACAAAATGGATTTCTGTGAAACCTTTTGCAAATTGATTATGCAATGTATTGGTACTACAAGGATCTCTATATTGTTAAATGGTGCACCCTGCAATTCCTATACACCTTCAAGGGGAATTAGGCAGGGAGATCCACTCTCACCATACCTTTTCATCATTTTAATGGAAGCTTTTTCAAGACAATTATTAAATGCTGAGCAAAATGGCAGAATAGAGGGGATTATTGGTCTAGGAGCTCCTCATATCTTTCATTTATTCTTTGCAGATGACTGCCTACTCTTTACAACAGCTGATCTGCACAATGTAAATAATATGCTCCAGATAATTGATAGTTTTGGTAATGCTTCTGGAAAACTTGTGAACTTTAACAAGTCAAGTGTATATTTCAGTGCCAAAGTTCCTCAAATATTTTGCAGATTACTTTCTAGAAGATTGAAGGGTGCAAAGAATGAACCTAAATGAAAAATATCTTGGTATTCCACCCATCATAAAGAAGAAAAAAACTGAATGCTTCTCTTATCTGGTGGATAAAGTTAAAGGAATACTATCAACATGGAATGGAAAAACCATGACACAATGTGGTAAGTCATTGATGATCAGAACTGTGACAAATACTATTCCTGTCTACTCTATGAGTTGCTTACAGATTCCAATTGATACTATCAAACAAATGGAAGCACTACAAAGGGACTTATGGTGGGGCTTTGATGAGAAGATAGGTACTTATATTACTTCTTGGAAAACCATAGGCAGACATAAAAATGTTGGAGGTCAGGGTTTTAGGGACCTGGGGATTTTAAATCAAGATCTACTTGTCAGAGCAGCTTGGAGGTTATGCACAAATTTTGAAGAACCATGGGCAAAGGAAATTCAGGCAAAATATTTTCCATCTACTAGCCTATTATATGCTAGTATTAAAAATGATTGTTCCTGGTCATGGAGAGTTGCAACATAATATATACTTCTTGAAAGCAGATAGTTGTTGGAGAGTAGGAAGAGGAAATAAGATCAAAATTTGGCTGGATGTCTGGGTAATTGGAATGGATAGTCCACCAAATCCAAGGCCATATATAATTGACAGTGAAGACTATATATGGGTCATAGAGTTAATGCAATCAGATGGGACAGAATGGAACTTGCAGTTACTTCAACACTTTTTTGATCAACAAATTGTGGATATGATCACAAAAATGAGAATATCTTCTACATTGGATGATAAACTAATGTGGAAACTCACAAAACATGGGGGTTTCACCTTAAAATCAGCCTACAATAAACTTCATGAGAACAGTTTAGGTGATGTTCGGGTCTCAACTGAGATACAAGGTTCTTCTGTAAAATGGAAAGAGTTACGGGAAGTGCATACCTGGCCTAGGGTATAACACTTCTTTTGGAAATGTTTGTCAGACATCATCCCTTCAAGAGAAAGATTAGCTAGGGCCTGCGGATATATCAATCAACTATGCCATATGTGCAACCAGTTTGATGAAAGTACACTACATATTCTATTCTTATGCCCTTATTCAAGAGCTGTCTGGATGGAAATCCCAGGTGGCAGTGCTTTCTTACAAAGACCTCATACTTCTGTTATTGAAATCTTTCAAAGCTGGCTTCTACATGATAAGCAGAATGACACAGAAGATAGTTGGATGAATCTTGCTATGGTGGTTGCTTGGAGTATATGGAATGACAGATGTGAGTCTGTCTTTCAAAAAAAAAAAACCTGATCCAAAAGTCACTGCAAGCAAAGCTGTTTGTTTTGCTAACTATATTGGCAGGTTACACAGGAGTACTGGCCAAAACTAGCAGATATCTCATAAAAATCCGCAGTCCACTGCAGTTTGGATACCCCCCCCCCCAAATTGCCTTTTTTAACTGTTAATTGTGATGGCTCTTTTGATCCCAACACATGACTAACTGGTACTGCTTTCATCTTGCGTGATTTTGCAGGCACTTGGAGGGGATGCGCAGCAAACTGCTATGCAGGAATAAAGGATACGGAGCAAGCTGAATGTCTAGCTTTTCTCGATGCTGCTACATGGAGTAAAACGATGCATCTTACACATGTGGTATTCGAAACTGATCTGAAGAATATCGCGGAATATATTAACAAGGCCTCTCCAGTCATTGCATGGGAGAATGCGGGCATTTTGCTTGATGATTTATGTTTTAAAGTCAGTTCAATGCTGGGAATGCAAGTACATTCCTAGATTATGTAATAAAGTAGCTGACAAACTAGCTAAATTTAGTAGGAAATTTAGAGTAAGCAAGGTCTGGTTAGATGCTCATCCTAATATCATAGAGGATCAACTCTTGTTAGACAATTTACACTCTTTGGCTTAATAAAATCTTCACCTGTTAGCAGCAAAAAAAAAAAAAGGTTCTCAATCTAGTTGTTAGCCGAGAGCATTGAAAAATTTAAAACCATCTTTTTCAAGGCTTCTCTTAAATATATCCCACACTTTTGTTAACCATAGCCCATTTGACTTTTGTCAATTTGTTTTTACTAAAATTCGAAATTTGACCTTTTTTATTGTTATTCGTAGCCCATAAACTAGGTTAGAAAATCAGTGAATAAGTGAGAGAGTGAGTTGAAAATTCAGTGACTCAGTGAATCAATAAAAATACGTTTTAGGTTTTTTTTCTTTTTCTTTTTTGGCTTTCCTGACTTTATAAATGATCGTCGCCCATATTCAAGCATTCACTGACTCTTTAAAGACAACGAGAAGAGGGAAAGTATTGCGGTGTGGTTTTAACATTTTAACCATCATTTTCAGCAATCACTATCTATTTATTACCATTACACTAGCTTTGTAATTATTAACATTGACATTAGCTTTGTAACCTCTGTAGGTGACATGTATTCCACTATGATAAAGTTAATAGCTTTGTAAACTGCAAGTCATTACGAGATGGCACCAGTGACTTGATCAAAATAGAGATATAAAGTGAATCATTCACGACTACCAGAGCCAAAGTGAACATTAGAGTTGGTGGTTCTTCGAGAGGACAAAGTGAATCATTCACTTTGAGATGGCAGAGCCTCCATGTAAAGTTTCTATCCCTGACAATGTTATTTCACAATGGGTCTGGTGATTGTGGATTCAATGTTTTTACAGATACCAGGGCCTCCGTGAAAAAAAAATCCCCTAATAATGTTATTTCACAATGGGTCTGGTGGATGTGGATTTAATGTGTTCACGGCTACCAAAGCCTCCGTGAAAACAAAATGCCCTGATGATGTTATTTCACAATGGGTCTGGTGGTTGTGAATTCAATGTTTTCACGGCTACCAGAGCCTCCGTGAAAAAAAAATCGCATGATAATGTTAGTTCACAATGAGTCTGGTGGTTGTGAATTCAATGTTTTCACGGCTACCAGAGCCTCCGTGAAATTTTCCCCCCCTAACCACTACCAGAGAAAAACGTACAAGACATAGAATGTCAGCAGAACACTGAAGATTAACATTAAAAGTGAAAAATCTGCTTAACTTTAAATATTCTTTCAAGATAAATGTAAACTAGTTTGAATTCAATCCCTAAGGCAAAAGGATAAAAATAACTAAACTAGTTACTTTTTGTGTTTTTTCTTGTTTTTTTTATTTTTCAACAAATTAATGACAGGAATATTATCTTCTGAAGCAGAAAAACTATGTGAGCTTTAAGGGTTATCATAATTTTATATCATCGAGATAAAAGAGCTTTTTTGAAGGGCTTATCGGCTCATTTTCAGCTCCAGAGCACTCTACAAAATCCAAAATAATTCTCATGTTCCGTTTCTGCATAGATATAAAGCTAAAATAAGTAGGGGGAACTTACCTAATAGTCAAGGAAATAAATACAAAGTATAAGTAAAACATATCGGGAGTAGAACTTACTATAAGTGTAGCTTGGGTTTGTTCCCCTTCAATAAAAGCTTTGGCAGGAATCCTAGGAAAAGGATTAGCAACTCGGGTGCGAGACACTTGTAAAGACCAATCCATGTATCCATCTCGCAATCCCATGGGTTTATAACCCTGGATTTTAAAATATGATTGGGCATCAAACTTTTTTTCCATACACCCCAATTATGCTTATTCAAGTATGGATAATAAGACCGGAAAATTTTAGGTTTAGAAACCGTTTTATTCCTATCAAGGAAAACACCTCCAGGAATATCTTGGATGGCACCAAATTGCCTCAACACTATATTTGGATTATGCCTCTCAACAATCCCGAAACATCGAATCGCTCCTATGTAGTGACCAACTTGATAAACCGACTCATCTCGGATTGAGTTATAGAAATCCCATGTTACGTTATCTTCCTTAAGGTCATGAAGTACTTCACACAAATCAGCCAATTCAATTTCAAGGTTTCTTTCCTATTGAGTTGTTAGTTCTGCTACGTACAAAGGCGCTCGAGGTTGACATTCTTCATATCCATTGTTTTTAGTATGCCTCTGAAGAGTCGGGAAGTGATCATTCAGCCACACCTAGTGTAATTAGAGTACATTAAATAGTTTCAACAGTCAAAAAATATTGCAGCAAAATAAATAAAATAACAAATAGTTACCTGAAGAACAGTCATACAACTAGCCATGGAAAAAATCTCACTTCTAGAACCTTGCCCCAACTGATGGTACAAGCAAGACAAGCAAGCTGTGGCCCAAACATTGTAAGAAATAAGCATAAACACTTCCACCTAATTTATCTGATCTAGACAATTTATCAAACACGTGGAATGCAAAATCATAACACAAATACTTCAAAACTAAAAAACTATGATAAAACCTTTAAATTATAAACTCGTTGTATACCTTTAACTGATCAACATAAAAATTCGTAACTAAACAACAAAACCCCATAAACACAAATTCTTCTAATTTGGGTTTCAATTTAATCTTAAAAATTTAGTACAACTAACCTTGAAATATCTTGTGAAGTTGATTTGATTCTTTCTCCTTTAGTTCGTCCCATGATGATTTGGATGATTGATTTTTCAACAAATTTTGAAAATAAACTTTCACTTTTGTTATAGGGAGGAGGTCTTTGGATCAAGGGAGTGGAAAACTCATAGTCAACTCACCTAATACAACCTGTTCACTATTTTCTTATGAGTTGGACAAAGTTACCCCCGCACAAAATCTCTACAGGATTCAAAACAAAAGATTAACCTTTCTCTTTACTTCTTCTTCCGATTAACGAAGAGTAATCATAAACCCTAACACCACGATTTCATCTATGCTTCGTTTATTTTATAACCATCAAAATTTTGAACACTTCATCACGAAAAATATATACATTCGGCAAAGTTAAGACGACAATGATGGATGAATATTTAGATTTTGAAGGTTGGGAACCATTTTCAAAGCCAGGATCAAATGAATCATCTTTTGACATTATGTCTGCAAATGTACAGAAGTTTGTTAAAAATGAAAAATCTCATGTACCCAAATGATTAGATCATGATTCTCTCTTATTTCTATGTATACTTGTCAAAAGAAAAATTCACTCCACTACCTGGTTCCTTTGTACCATGAGAAGAGAAATAATGTATTCACGTTCACGGTAAGAGAAGGAATACCAAATTTCTCCACTACAGCGGTGATGGTGATGTGCAACATTTCACTACCACTTGAGAGATAGTGACATAGAACATTTCACCGCCATTATAATGATAGTGAAATATAAAGTTTCAATGTTCCTTTGTCTTCTTCTTGCAGTTTTGATTGTTTAGTCTTAAAGTATCACACTTACAGTTTTGATTGTTTAGTCCTATAGTATCACACTTAATTTGATTTTAAGGTTGTTCCATTTGCTGTTCTCAAGTAATGAGGAAACTCATCCCGAGAAGGAACATTTTCTAAAACTGATGGGTTTTGGGTCTGGAAAAAGAGATACACACATGGTGTATGGGTGTTGAATTTACTGCTCTAACAATAAATAAAAAAATAAATTTACACAAGCCTTGCCAAGAGCTAAGCAATAGCAACGAGTGCTCTTTCTCTTCTTCTTTGCACCCTGCAACTGGTTCTCGTTCATTCTCGAAAAAGAGACATCTAGTTTTAATGATCACCGGATGTAAGAGAAAGGATTGCTTCAATGGATTTTTTTGGATTTTTGTTCACCCTGGATAGTGTGATAAGTTCGCATCTCATGAGTTTGTACTTTGTACTAATTATTAAAACTCTCTGGCTCCCAATTTATGGCACAATGTTTTTGGTTAATGAATATTCTTAAGAAGTTCGCAAAAACCTCTTCCCTGAATAATTTTCTGGTAAATATCTCTAAGATTTGTAAATGATTATCAAATTGCAAGGTAAGCCTTGAAGAACACCTATGAATAATTTGGCTAGAAACTTTCAGAAGACTTCGACAAATATCTCTAAGGTTTGTTCTCCATTGTTTAGAAAATTTCAGAAGACTTCGACAAATATCTCTAAGGTTTGTTCTTCATTGTTGAGTTGGGAGGAAGAACCGAAGAGTTTCTAATTGAGAATTTATAAAGGGTAAATTTGTCTAAGTCGGTAGATAACTCGGCTCTCTAAGGTTTGTTCCCTCTCCCTTGATCCAAAGACCCCCTCCCTATAACAAAAGTGTAAATTTTTAGGGTCGTGGTTTAGAAGAAGAAATTATGAATACCCTAATTAGAATTTAGTTTTAATAACTGAATAACCTAGTTGGATCGGTTATATGATGAAGGAATTCAACTCGCCTCTAACTAGAAACCATTTATGCTAACTCGGTTTGGGCTATGATATGGGTTATGGTTAATAAATTGAAAAATAATGTGGATTATGATTAAAAGGGGCTATGGTTAATAAAAGTGTGGGCTATATTTAAGAGAAGCCTTTTTCAACCCAAGTTCGAGTAACTTCAATCCAGTTGTTAGCCGAGAGCATTGAAAATTTGAAACCATCTTTTTCAATCCGTACACCTAACGCTGGTTGTAACTTGTACTGCTTTTGATAGATATAACTGAAATGGCTGATGTTGTCTAAAACTTCTCCTGATTCCCGATGTTTTGGATACTGCTGGGAAATTGCATCAAGTATGCCGAGTAACCCAAGTAGTTGTTGAACTGTCCCTTGCTCTCCCGACATAGTGCTCTTTTTAAGTCTCTCTGGATGTTGATGCTAAGTGTAACCACCACAAATAAGAACCAAAAATGGGTTATTGAACTTATTTTGTAGCTTCGGTCAAGGTTCATTAGTCCATGAGCAGTGTCAGGGACGAAGCTTCTGAGCGGACTATGTTGGTTAAATTTATTGTAGAAAAGAAATAAAAAAAGAGACTCGTCTGAGAGAAATGAAGACATTATCTTTCCTGTGGTGCTGTTAGAAACAATACAAAATGTAAAAAGCAACGGATTACAAAGAGCCTTTTCATGGATCCTTCTTTTAACTTGCTTTCCGGACTCCTCAGACTTTTCTTTCATCAGCTAAAACTTAAGGTAAGATTTCCTATACTACATAATGAACACATGTCAGGTCAACTATTCAGTGATATACTTACAACTGAACAGCTTTACAACCGCCTTCTCGCTCTCCCTCCACCACTATTGCTTTTCCGGCAGCTGTAATTTAATCTGCTATTACCGTATCCATCATCCCGATCTTCATCTTCTTCTTCGTCCTTGTACCCTGTTTGACAACCATTCTCCCACCTCTAGAACTTCTGGCAGGTGGACGTTTTCTTTTGATATAAGAAGTGTACATTGAATAATCTGTGGTGCTGCCTTAAATTCCTTTACCGAGATGAAACCAATACACCTGGAGTTAGAATAATGGAAAAATATTTGATGGGGGTGTTTTATGATGGGGGCATGGGGGACAAATCATGTCTTGACACGTGTCTTTGCTATAAATTGATTCCATCAAATTTTGTTTCCAAACATATAAAAGAAATGTATTTTTAGAAAATAATAGTTATCTTAATTGGTGATAATTTATCCTTGATATTTTTGGTAACAGAATTTGTTAAAACAATTAATTGGAAAAACGCATGTCAAGACATGATTTGTCCCCCTTGCCCCCATCATAAAACGCCCCCATCAAAAATTTACTCTAGAATAACGGGATCTTTGAACAGATATGACTAGTTTTAAAAGAAAATGGGGACATTTTTTTACCAGGTATCTTTCCACATATTGTTTTGTTAGTAAGTAGCGGATAGGTTTTCACGTATCTCGCTGATGCTAAGAGGAATGGTTTGCTTAGAGACAACTTCTCCCGGTTTCAAAGGTTCAGTTGGAGAAAATGCCTGTTTGAGAAATTAACCGAAGATATCATATACATGAATGGTAAGTAGAATAAAATTTTAATTAAAAAAGATTGTTTTTGCTAAAGCGCGAGTACCATGGTAAAGAGAAATATGGGGCACTATTACCTGACACGGAGCATCTTTTAGGTGCCTCTTAAGCTTTAAAAGGAGCTGGAGAGCTATTGCAGTTTGACAATCAACCTGTATTGAAATACCAGAGCGTTAGTTCCGAACATTAAAAAAATTGTACTCGTATATTAAAGGATACCTGAATATTTTGCATATCATTTTCTATTAGTCCGCCAGACCCAATAGAGGTCGAAGAGTGACTTTAACAATCCTCAATTGTAATATTACTAGAGACAGGGGATGGTGTTGCATCCTGCTGAATTCTTCCGATTTCACGTGGAGTTGTATGAATGCCAGTTTCCATGAACCGAAAAATCAAGGATTTAATAGTTGCCTCTAGGGCACCAGCTCTCACTTGTGTATTCAAGGATTTAATATCAAGTAAAGGGGCTCATCAGGAGTTGCGGATCGGAAGGAGGCAAGGATCTCTGTGCTACCTAAAAACGAAGAAGTAGATAATTTTAAGATCCTATACAAATAATGTAAAGGATCAGTCATGTGAAATGCGTACTCACTTTAGGAATGGGATGAATGTTTCTTTCAACAATATCCTGCAGCTTTCGAATTCATATTTGTGTACAACGGAGTACATAAACTTGTTCCTGGAAATACGATTCCCTCGAATGAGCCTGTAATTCTATAAACTCCAAGCCTCGCAAAATTAGAGGAGTTGCCATCAGCTTTCCTTTAATGATCCCAGACCCTTTCTCCTTCAAAAATTCAGCGGAACATAGAGTCATTGACTAGATAACGAAAAATGACATCTGGAGTCCATCACCCAAACGGGGCTCTCAAAGAAAGACGGATACCTGCAAACATGATAACCTGAAGAGAGATCATGCTCACTGAACTGAACAGAAAAGAATTTACTAAGAACATCCTGCTGGGTTACTTACAAACCCCTACCAAAATGCACAGCAAGTCTGCGGTACATGTTAGAGCGTGCACCCTGAGATGGTGGATACAAACCTTGACAGCAGATTGACGAACTTGTTCTATCATGTCCAAGCATACTTTCAAAATACAGTCCCAATATAAATTGAACTATTCCTCCACAGATGTTCGTATCACCAGCACCTGCAGCAACTGGAACATTTTGTGCAGTGTCTGCATAATGGGTTGTGGACCTTGTGGTACTACTGGCCTTGTCTGTTCCCATATCACTTTCAGAGTCTAGAAGATACTCATATACATTTTGCAATGGTTGCATCTGGTCATTGAACAAAGAGAATAGGATGAGTGTAGAAATAAAGAGCAAACACGAAAGACGCAATTTTAAGTAGTATTAGAACAGACACAAAGAGCAGGCTTGTAATCTGATATCGAAATCATAGCTTAAGTCGGTCGTCAGGACCAGGTGCTAGTGCGGTCTCTAAGATCTTCCCAATTTCTCATTGTAACACATATTCAGGTTCGGCAATCAAAACAAAACCTAACGCCTACACCCTGCAGAATCACAGGGAACTTCACAACCCATAATTGGATTAATATAAATCTGCCAGATTATGCAAACTTGTAAAGAGCGACTCACCTGCAATAATCGGAATATGTGGGGTCTAACCTGCTTGGCATCATCTCCAAGGGTGTCCAAATGCTTAAGCATAAGGTATTCAATTAAGGTTCCACCTTTTAGCATTACTTTGCTAAGTGAGCATAAACACCTGGAAGTAATAAAACCATGTTTAGATTGTGGTAACGCAATACAAGATATACACTACAAAAAATAAATCAAATAACAAAAACGTACAAAGATGAGTTTGAGACCATGTCTCAACTATTTTTATGTTGCCATAAATGGTAGTAGTGAAGTAAATCACTATTATCCAGCAGGGTTCAGGGAGTGGTTCTTGATTCCGTAAAAAATAAATAAATTGGCATATTGACACTCTACCACCCACTGGACTCTTACCAAGTATATCTTCATCGGTACTTCAAAAACATGAAAACGAAATACTGGAGGATCCTCATAACAACGAAAATCTAGCATAGTTACTACACATCAATCCCGTATCTATACGATTTTGCAGGGGAATATCTTTAGTGTCCTAAGGGATGCCCCAAAACAATAGTACTGGATCAGCTTCGTCAAACTGACTTGTTCCAGATATGAAAACTGGTAAGGCAAGAATATAATAATACTGGCTCAACTCATCATTATCGTGGTTCAAAACCAAATGTATATGAAGGAAGAAGAAATGATCTTACTGCACGTAATGCTTTGGCCCTGATTACAAAAGAGTTCTCCCTTAGACTTTCCTGTAGCAGTCAGCCATCAAGGTATCAGCCGTTGGCCAATCTTAAAAATCTAAGAAAAAAATCTAGAGGATAAGTATACTTACAAGAAGCATGCAGAGAATCTTATCAAATCCTGTAGAAAAAGAATCTTTCTTCCCAAATGCCAAGGATATCTTTCTGGCCGATTCTCTTGTTGATGTCAACTGCAGTCTCGCGAGGTAGTAAGCCAACTTCCCTTGCGACTTTGGATCATCTTTGTACCAAAGACAAAGATAGAACCTGCAAGTAATTGGCCTGATTATCACATCAAAGAAAGTATAAACTATTTCAGAAATCAGTTGCCTGATATAAGAACCAGCGGGCTTAAAGTTGTGCATCATCAGCAGAACCAGTTCCTTGCATGTAATTTAAAAGCGGTTGCTGAACAATTTTAATTAGTGTCATTAACTCGGAAGCTTCAGGAGCACCTTCTGTTTTAAATACGAGAAACATGATCAAAATCAAAAGGGAGCTTTTAGTGTTTAGATTTGTGAGGAAAGAGGTTTAGAGACTGATAAAATACACTCGATCTCACAGAAACAAACCACATGGCAACTTCATGGCCAACATGATATGATATACAATAAAGCATTACCATCATAAGGGTTGTTTTCGTTTGGTTTATGTAGAGCAAGATATGATGGATCACAAGCCCACATACTCTCCATAATCTGATGCCTAGAGAAGTCCAGAACTCTTTCAATGACCTGGTATCGACAGAATATGAGGAAAGACTCAGAACACTTTGATGAACTCGGTCGAATAAGCTAAATCAAGTACATAACATGTGAAGCAGCAAGGGACTATAAAATTACTAAACAAACTAGTAGGAATTCGAGAATAACTCTTCCTTGTATAGCTGCTTTGGCATGTCGAGATGAGCCATTGCAGCTTAAGCTAAAGGAATTGACTGTAAGGCACAAATTACCCAGCGACATAGCATTTGAATCACACTGGACCAAGTATAAATTATATCAAACAAAAGAAGTGTACACTAACCCACAATATTAATATATGAATAGACCCACAGTACTTGAAAGAAATCAAAAGCTTGTTCAAGACCAACGATAGAATAAGCATCAGCTTCAAGGAAAAGCCTTAAACAACGAATGGAAACGCCTTGGAAGAAGGGTAAGGGGTAACTATTCACTTTCTATTGAAAGGAAATTATCTTAATCCAATGTATTATTCAGTCACATTTAATATTCATGATCAGCATTAACATGACCAATATCCCACATTAAAAGGACTCTCTTAGTAACCCAACATTTGTCCCATATGCAAAATTAACAAAAATCAAAACACTGAATAAGCACGAACCTGAAAAAGATTAAGAAAATGCAATAATAACAAATATAACACCATGTATCCATCAATGCATTAAGAAAATTAACACCTGATGATAATCCAACCAAACACATATATATCTCTATTATATCAAAAGAAAGAGACGAGTACATCAATATAACACCATTATATCCATCAACGCAAGTTTGTACTCACTCTTATAGGTAAAGACTCGATAAACATGAAACCCCCAAACAGTAAAAACTAATGACAGGAAATTTAAAGTAGCATATCCAGTAGTAAAGTAAGATAGAGTACGCAAAAAAAACTACAAAAGAGTATGGTTCCCCTATATCCAACTCTATGAACAAAAAATTGTTCCAAAATATAAACCCCAGCAGTAAGAGGGTAAAAGCAAAGACGGCTTTCAAAAACAAATGTTACTACCCTCTTTATTCTTTCTAATGTAACTACGCATTACCACCGCCGGGCATTCCCTAACAGACTCATCAAAACCTTCCACCGCCACCACCACCACCACCGCTTCCAGAACCATAGCTACCACCACCATTGTATCCACCTTTATAAGCATCACCAGATTGGCTATGACCATACCCGGCGCCAGATCGGCTGCCTCCATAACCACCAGCCCCACCTCGCCCACCTCTTCCTCCACCATAATTATCAACATCGCCTCCCTTAACATTTTCACCACCAGGACCAGTAAAGTTCACAGCCTTAGTTCTTCCATCACCACCAATTTCAATCTCGAACTCAACTTGCTCATTCTCAGAAAGACTTCTGTAACCATCAGATTTGATTGATGATTGATGAACAAAAAGATCTTCACCACCATCATCACGAGTAATGAATCCGTAACCTATCTGTCCATTGAACCACTTAACAGAACCAGTTAGTTTTTGACCAAAACCACCTTGATGAAAGTATCTTCCCTTTTGGGTAGGCCTGTCAATGGAAGAATATCCGTCGGATATTAAGGAATCCGATATCCGACAGGTTAAGCAATATCGGATATTCGATATCCGATAATATCCTATATCAAAATCAGATATCGATTCCGATATGTTAAGCTATCGGATATCGGATAAATATCCGACAATATCCGGTTATGACAAAAAGATGTTAAAAACCCTTTAGAACATGTTCATAATTGAAATTTAAGTTCAATTTCTCAAACATTTCATATCGGATATCCAACATTTTTATCGGATATCGGATATTAGGGTAAATCACAAATATGATTAGGGTAAATCACAAATAAATCCATGTTCTATCGGATATCGGATATTAACAATTCGGATGGAGCCTAATCCGATTCCGATATATTAAGGAAGAAATATCCGATATCCGATAAAACGGATAAAATCCTATAGAATCTTGAATACTCGGAAACGGATTCCGGATATCGGATATATATTGACATGCCTACTTTTGGGGGGCACGAGGCCCAGGATGCTTGGTGCTATAAGAACTTCCACCTCCAGCACCACCATAGCTACCACCACCACCCAATCCACCTTCAGAATCACCTTGACGAAAGTATCTTCTTTTCTTGGGGACACGAGGCCCAGGATGCTTGGTGCTATAAGAACTTCCACCGCCACCGCCACCACCACTATAGCTACCACCACCACCCAATCCACCTCCAGAACCAACTCTTCCTCCATCACCACCACTAGATCGGCTATCACCGTAGCCACTACGAGGCCAAGGATGCTTGGTGCTAGAAGGACTTCCACCGCCACCACCACCCAATCCACCTCCAGAACCGACTCTTCCTCCACAACCACCACTAGATTGGCTATCACCGTAACCACCACCTTGATCACTGCCATAATCCCTACTTTGTAGCTGCCTCAGATTTTCTTCGAAAGGGAAGACCAGTCTACAATATCTATAGCAACGGTATATCTCGTTTGGAATGGAATCAAGCAAATTACCGAGATCAAGTTTTTTCCAACCCCAATCTTTGGGATACTCCCGATCAGTATCCCTTAGGATCTCTTCAAAACTGATGGTATAAAATGATAAACTCACTGGACTACCTGCCACCTTTTGGTGGATCTCCATTAAAAGCTCTTTAGACTCTCTCATAACATCAAATAATACTTCATCCCATAAAGCATGACATGGAATTGGCAATATAATGCTCACGAGCTTCCAATTATCTTCAGTTTCTATACTCTTGTTCATGCCTCTAACAAAACAGAACTTAAGATCACAAGTATTCATTCAGCGAACTACTGCTATGCTATTATCACCCTCTATTATCTTCAAACACATTTGATTTTCAACTTCTGGCGAAGAAATATACCCCAAAACCAAACCTGGCAATCTATACATTTGACAGGTATTATTGGAGAGGTCGACTGACAAAATGAATGCTGGAGCATTAACATCATAATCTCTGCGTACTTCTGACAGTATGTAGACGTAGCTTTTGAAGTACAGCATGGAAGGACATACATCGGTACAAAAAGATGGCGGCACAGTTATTGTGTTCCAATCCTGTTCAGGATATCTAAGAACTTGCAAAACACCTAATCCTTATGGTAGAACGTTGTTACACAAAGAATTTTATATGATGCGCTCTTTTCATCGCAACCCAAAACAAATTTGGACGTTCGCTCAAAACGAAGAGAATTATCACTCAATACTTTATTCTTGGGGACAGGATTAGATATCCATGGTGATGGTTCCAAACTAGTTAGGTTGAGTAAACGTATTTTATCTCCACAGAGATCTACAAAACAAAGGGAACCCTTGACAGGCCCGATGATTTCAGAATAAGAAAAATGACCAGATGGCTCAATAAGATTTAACCGGGTGTGAATAAAATCCCTTTGACCTGAAACGTTAGGACTAATTCGCACGAACTGAAAAGTACTTGCCCCAGGCCCACTACAAGAGTCAAGACTAGGGGTTTAACTACAAACACCATCCTATCTAGGGGTGTGCAACGGACGGACGGATGCGGTTTAAGGGTCACCCGCGTCCAATCCGTCAAAGTTGTAGATTTGGAAAATTCAACCATGTCCGGCCCAATCACCCGCGGATTTGACATCCGCGGATCAGCGGGTGATGCGGACCGGATGCGGATTAACCTCAAAAAAGAAAAAAGAAAAAGTCTTTGCCTATCTGCGAAAATCCCTTCGTATGGATTAATTTATCTCTCTATTTATGTTAACTCACTGTCTCACTCCCATGATAATAAATTAATAACAATGGAGCAAATGCCAAAGTTTTGTTGCACAACATTATGAGTACAATATATACTTACTAGTTACTAGGTAGCAATCTTAATTAACACTGCAACTGATAAGTGTAGTGATCTTTAATCATTTGATGTAGCACCTTGTTTTTGAAAACGAATGTGCCAGGCATTTAATTTCCTCTATGAATTGACAAATAGCACGATAAATTTCCTGGATTAGTGCTTTAGCATGATTCTTGTCCACAATTGACCACCTTTGGCGGATAATTAACTGCTACCTTGTTTTGTGTTTATATTCGGTATCAAGAGGAGGGCACAACTTCTTTTGCCAGTAGTTCTCACAACGCACCAAATGAAGAGTATGTAGTCTACCCCATGTTTTCTTTTCGTGACACTAAAAGGATATTCTGGTGACATCTTTATTTTTGCTACAGTCCTTTGTCTCTGGCGGAGGACATTGGAGTGAGACTAAGCCCGTCACGAAGTAGATCACATGCAAGCATCGAGAAGCTTCAAAGCCTTAAGAGTCTTCAAGAAGATTATGCAGATCTTGAAATGTTCTCTGAAGCGGACGAACCTCTTACTCCCGGTCAACAAAATTAGAGATATCTAATCTAATTTAAAATACCTGTCATCCCTTGTAAAAATCTTAAACTCAATTTTTGTGGGTGCGGATGAATCCGCGGATTTCAAAGTCCAACCGCAACCAAACCGCTAAAAGTGCGGATTTGAGAATCCCACCCGTGTCCGGCCCATAGATCTTGCGGATTGGGTTTCACCCGTAATTTTGCGGACGGATACGGGTGGAATCCGTGGTTCTGGACTTTTAGCTCACCCCTAATCCTATCAGATCGTAAAACTGAACGCATCTCACTAAAAATCTTGCTTTCGATCATAAAGTAAAAGGACTTACTAACACATTTGAACTACAATAGTGTTTTTACAAGTAAAAGGCTGATGATGTGCCAGATTGGACCACCAGGAGATGTCAACTCTGAAAGTACATCCTGCAATCACAGAAGAACAAACCATCAGCAATGAACATAGAAAATGAGATTCAATAACATGAGATTCAATAGAACATGAGATTGTACAAGAACATTAGATTCAATAGAAGATTGTACAAGAACATGAGATTCAATAGAACGTGAATCAAGAGATTACTTACATTTCTTACTTCAGACGCCATCAAGAGATTACTTGCGTTTCCTTCTTCAGCCGCCATTAAAGAAAACGAAGAAGGCAAATAGAAAGAAGCGAAGATTGTTTAATTTAGAGATAAATATAAAGGAAATGAAACTGAGAGGAATAATCTGGAGAAAGTCAAGCGAAACAGTCATACCCTAGTCAACCTCTAATTCCCTTTCAATGTTTCATTTTTTTTCTTCTGTTTTTCGTATCTTTGAAGGGCGGTGACTAAGGGTCCGTTTTGCATGGTGTAGTTGGAGGAGGGAGTGCAGTCAATGGGTGTAATAGGAGACTGCATTAGGAAGTTCAAACACACGACGTAGGAACTACCCTCGTAGTCGGATTACCTCCAATCGGCTGCTTTCAATGCAGGCCTTTTTTTTCTTCATAAAAGAGGCATGCCTCAACTTTTCATTAATACTGCTGCCGATTTGAGATCGGAAATCGTTACAAAGATTAAAAAAGATCATCATACAATCACAGTAGTTTAAATTTCTCCCCCAATTCTTGACTTTCACTCCAACCCGTACAATCATTACAATCAAAATAGACTTCCAATGTGGTAACTCCACATCAAATAGCCAAATCTGTTTCATAATGATACAAACTTGCATCATTGTCCAAAACAGTGATGGGATCTCTAAAAGTTCTTGATCCAATCGGGTTTTTTCAATACTTTGTAAAACAAAGTAGCCTAAACTATCAGGAGGCCAAGTCTGTTTCTTCACAAAACAAACTTGCATCACTACCAAAAGCAGTGATGGGATCTTTGAATGATCCAACCATTTTTTTCTCCATACAGTAACCTAATCTAAAGTAACATAAACAACAAAGGTAGCAAAAGTCTTCTGAATTGGTCGGAATAAATTGCAATAGGTCTGAGTCGGTCTGAATCGGCTTGGGAGTCTTGGTATCATTAGTAGCTGTATTTGATGAAGGTGATGATGATCTTGATCTTGATGATTTTGCTGCTGTAGATGTAGTTGAATCTGTTGTTGAAGATTTTTTCCTTGTGAAAAGGACTAAACCCCTAACTGTATTTTTCATTTTCATAGCAAACTCCACCTAATTTCAAAATAAAACAAAACCCTAGAAAAGAAACGATTACTGGATCGGAAACTGGAAATAAAAAACGGAAGGAAACTTAAGAAAATAAGATGTAGAGGATTATAAAAGAACAAGGAAAGATTGTTGATGATGTGGACCTGCTCAGATCGGCTCCAAAGGAGCAGATCTGAGCAGATAGGGTTTTCATTTGTTTGGGTTTTCAATCACTAGAGAGTTTCTTTTTTTTTTTCTTCAGGAGAGAGAGTTTTTTTTAGGGAACTTGAAACACAATTTTTCCAATGCAGGCCTCTAGACATGGGTTTTCAATGCAGGCCTCTAGACATGGTTTTCTTTCAATACAGGCCTCTAGACATGGGTTTTCAATAACGCCCTCTACTACACTCTTTAACTACGCCCTTTTGACTAATTTTGACCATCTTTTTATTCATCCCTATTTTCATGTTCTTGGTTTTCCATTTTTTTCTTCTGAAGATTAACTAATTCTTCTCAAGTTTTCGCGAGTTACAAAATGAAAGTCATCAACATCAGTACTGGATCTAATTATTGAGAGATGAAACTTGGGTTTTCATCATAAACATCATTCTCATCATTAAAGGAAACTACCATGTTATGGTTTCATCAAAGATCTCTCCACCTCTCTCTATGTCTCTCCCAGTTCTTTCTGCTATATATTGTGCTACACTAGAAAGAGTTAGATTTGAATTTATTAAGCCTTAAACCAAAAGTCAGAATTTAAGAATTGATTTCATGTTTATGAAAGATTTGGAATTCAAGATCTATCATACTTATTTCGATATTTGAGATGGATTGTGATACGGTTTTTGAGAGTATAGATTTTGGTTTCATATATAGTTTCCATTAAATCTATGGAAACAAGATACAGTCCAACCAAGCTTTATTTTGATTTTGCTGAAGGATGAAGATGAAGATGAAGATTTGATAGGATATGTTAGACTTCCTCATAAACGTGCCAAACAGCAAAATCCTATTACATGTGATTGCAATGTCGTGTAATCCAATTACTTGTAGTTGCAACTACGTGTAGTACCAAAATTTTGTGTGCCAAACGGACCCTAAATGTAATCCTTGTTTTGATAAATACAACCCTCACTTTTTTGGTAACCTAAAATTCAAGCGGGTAACGGAAACCCACTTTTAAACAAATAAGCCATCATCATCCCTGGACGACTCTTGGGCCTTGTTTGGTAAAATTTATGATTATAGATAATCATAAATTGATAAATGATTTTGATATAATCATTTTTAAAATAAATTTTTCCAAACACTTTTTTTCAAATAATTGATTATCTTAGAATGATGATCTCAAAAAGGAAAGGAAAGAACAATCATCTAGGATTTTTTTCTAGTCATATGTTGTTTTTTTGTCTCTCTCTTGATAGTTTAGAGAAAATAAGAAGATAAAATTCAATTGGAGTTTGTTAGAAAAGATAATTGATTATAATAAATTTTCAAAACAACTTTTTCCTGTTTATGGAAATAATGTATTTTTTCAATTATGATTAAAAATAATCAATTATTATAATGGTTACCAAACACATATAAAATCCATTATAATCTGCATAATGGAGTATGTGTTGATAATCCATTAAAATAATGATTACCAAACAACCCTAGTGTCGTGAAATTTTTTGGGAATTTTTATGATTATGTATTGTTTTGATTTCTCACATGCTTCACAATTAAGAGGATGGATTATTTTTAATTTAATTCTTCTAAACTTCAAATCCTGAAAACATCTGATTTGTGATAGTATTATATGAATTATGTTAAGCAAATAATAAATTTATTGAAACTCTATCAAACACCATCAGCAATGATTCACCACTCATTAAACCACTAACTCATAAGAAACTGAACATCCAGTTGAAGTAATTAAGAATTTGCCTTCTCGATTATCCAGATCAAAAGAGAAAACCCATTTTAGTTTGTTTAATCAAGCATTCTACAATTGTGAATTTGAATTCGCGGACTTGTTTTTAGGTTAAGTTTTAGATTTTATTTTTTAGGTTTATTTGTTTGTTTTTTTTTAATTTCTTTTGTTAGATTTTACTTGGGTATTTTTGTTTTTGGTGTGCAGGTTTTGCGTGAAGCTAAAAGTGGAAAGTTGGACTTTCCTTAAAAAGTACAGAAAATCCAAGATTTTTATTTATTTTTGTTAGTTTTTATTTTCTTTATTTTTTTGGACTTGTATATATTGTTTTTTTTTAGTATTTTATTTATATATAAAAAAAAACGTGTGCACTAATTGCATCGTTAGACTACCGAGTTTAGGAAAACTCGTGGATTAGTAAGTTGAACCCGTGCCTTGGGCCTTATGGGAGTTACTAGCCGAAAGTCCATAAACCTCAGCCTTGTACCTTTGACCAGTCTTTGATTGTAGGTATATTTTGTTGTGGTAACCCGAGCTTACCTATTTTAGTAAACCTTGCATCTGCACATGAACTAGTATTACAATAGCCAATACAATGAATATTCGACTGAACAACATGGACATTATTCTTTTTATGACCATAGTGTGAATAGTGGTTGGGAATGTCATCCTTTTGAAGGATATGGGTCATACCATGGTGAACCCAATTTCTATCCACACACGCACCGGTCATATGAGCAAAATTCTTATACTTCTGATGTACTAGAGTCGATACGTAAATGCCCATACAGTGTTTCCGATATTACCCTTGAAAATGAGGATAGTTATTCACATAATCAAGATGACGAGGTTAGAATTGGTAACACTACTTTAGATGAGGTTCACCTATTTTCATGTTATTATAATGATGATTATGATGAGGATAGTGTTGATGAAGAATTTGAAAGATGTAGGCATAATGATTAGGATTTTGTTACTCCGATTGAGCTTTATGAAAATAATATTATTTCTGCTTCAGATCCAAATAATTCTAATAATTATTCACCTATTCAAAAGGATGAGGATTTGACTAGATATACCCCCATTTCAGACGATGTAGTATTTCCTTTTTACGAAGACAATAATGGTTTAGAGGAACGAGTTTATTCTGAAAATATTTTAGAGTCTAGCGAGTTAGAAACAATAGTCTTAGACAAAGAAGATGATCTCGTAGAGCTTTTAAATATGTATGAGGATGCGTCACCTGAGTATAACCTACAATAAGCAATTGACCGTTTTCAGGATTCTGATGATCTATAAATTAGGAAAATTGTAGCCAGTCTATCTAGAGACACCCAAAACTCTAAGTTTGGGGGTGATTATCATTCTTCATATGTCTTAACTTTAACTCTTACAGAGATCCCTCACTCGGGACTTGATATATGTGAGCTCTACCATTTTACAAGATTTCCCTCATGATAGCTTTCCCGAACCTAATAATGTCCAGGAAGAAGTTCAGTTGTTATTAACCTATCCTCTGGTTGATGTGGTTTACCCAGGCGATAGTACCCAAATTGATTTTGGTTTCCCTCATGAGACTAAACCTAAGTACTTTAGATTAGAATCCACACATTTGCTTAATAATGACTATCACTTTTATCGTGGTCAATTGTGTGAGTCAAATCTGTTTGACTTAGAGGATCCTCAATTATTCAGGTTATTATTATGTGCTTCTAAGTTTTTAGTTGAGTTTTTCCAGCCTTTAGAACCTGATCATTCGGATCTAACGTATGAGGAAATGCAGCCCATAAAAATATTTTATCTAGACCCAGTTATAGAACCTGAACCACAGCTATATGTAGGTCTTAAACAAGAAACTAGACAAGGGTGTGCCTTATTTGTTAATTTTCTTGGCATGTTGCAGATTCGTTTTACTTGTGATAGCTTTGTTTGGTTTTGATGACCCACAGATATTCCGTCTATTACTTTATGATTTTATAAGGTGACTAATTCTTTCTTAGTATGGATGAAGACGTTAAACTTAGCACTTCTTTGGAGGTAACCCATGTTCATGCAACACGGTAATATCTTTCCTTAACTCTTTTGCTTCAAATAGTAACAGTCTTTCATTGTTCATGCTTTTAATTTCATCTTTAGAACATTGGAGACAATATTAGATTTAAGTTAGGGGGTATGGGAGAAACTTTTAGTTGCATTATAAACTCCAAAGCCTAGAAATTTATGCCTATTGAGGATGGCACTAACCAATCTAAATGGATGGAAGCATCTTGGTTGTAGGAGTTGAGGAACCAATCTGAGTGGATGGAAGCATCTAAATAGAGTCTATTCATAAAAACACAGAGCTCGGGTGTTAGAAATAACATGGTAGTTTTGCCATATCTCGTTGAGTCCTTATTACTTTTTATTTTATTTTTTTGAAAATTTATATGTTTCTCTAAGTGATTTGGTGGGGTACACGTATCGAGTTGTTACCACCTCTGGGATGAAGTAGAGTGATTGAGTTACTTTTTGAAATAAAAAAAAAAGTTGAAAAAAAAGAGAGAAAAGAAAAGAAATTGAGACCAGACCACCAGACCAACCGGAATAAATTGTTCAATAAAATCTACCACTGGTTCCCTTGTATATGCCAGCTGAGGTGATCTAGAATTAGGATTGTCGACCACTGGTTCCCTTGTATATTCCAGTTACGTTGATATTAGTCAGACCAGTATCTCAGTCCATTAGGATAGGTTCATCCTGGTAGTGGCCTTCAGACAGATATGGGAAACACCGTTCACCCTAGTCAACATCAAAACCATCTTCTTCTTTTTTTCTATATACCCATCTTCTTAATCTACCCATGTGATTTGTTGACTCCGGATATTGATGTCCATAGTGCGACTATCCGAGTAGAGCTCTGCCACTTATATATGAATTTTAGTATGCTTTAGTGCAAACTCGTATACATTAATTGGAATTTCGCATCAGGGTACTTCCTCCTATAGTCAATGAGAGTATGCCAACCAAAGAGATTCTTTAGTGCTGCTCCGAGGTTCAGCATTGATAGATAGGGTTTGTGTTAGAGCACTGCTCGGTCGAACTCGCATGCATTGCTATCTCAAGCATGTTTGTCAATGTTAGTGATCAAAACTATTGTCATCCTCTAATAAAGTTTCAATGATTGAAATAAGAGTTTAGAACACTTAACCATTATTGGATATGTCATGTTGTGCACTCTTGCACATATGTAATCCATGTCCGGGAACCATAGTATGCATACCCGTTTGCGTACCGGTTGGTTTGAGAAATCCGGGAACCTAAGTATGCATACCCGTTTACATAATGGCGTACAGGTTCATGTCCGGGATTTTCTGCTGGGATTGAAAGTTCATGTACCCGTTTGTGTACTGGCGAAACCCAATCTTGGTCCGGCTATTTCAAGTATGCGTACCCGTTTGCATACTTGAAGGTTAAAGTTCTAAAATTGGTTATGTACATGAACATAAACATTTATATAATAAGGAATGCAATCTTTGCAAACCGTGGCTATAATGTTCATGATTGATTCGAGTGAATCAAACCGATTTTGCTTCAATTGTGTTCTTGTATAATTCTATGAGAATATAGCAATTGAACAACTCTTTAACTAGTTTCATTTGAGTCACTTGAACTAGTTATGGTTGAGATGAATAAGGTTGATATGAGAGTAATCATATGGCTAACCTCGGTTAACTATTTGTGAACAAACATGGTGTACACGTTTAGGTACGGTTACATAAACCTAAATGAGGGTACATTTCATTTGTGTGTAACAAGCTCAGTTCGATCTAACGGTTGAAAGATATTAGCTTGGTTGAATCAGGTTTTTCATCTAACGGTGAATATTGAATGCTTTGTTACCAAGGTAACTTGGATTGCAAACCCTGATTTGAAAACTATATAAAGGAGAACTCTAGCAACTGGGAAAACTAATCCCCACACCTCCTGTGTGTTACTAGTTGTATAACTAGAGTCGATTCTCCTTTAACCTTAGGTTTCTATCGAGACCCTGTAGGTTAACGACTTCAAAGACTTCATTGGGATTGTGAAGCCAGACCCAACTATTTTCTTTGTAGTTGCGTGTTCTGATCTTGCCCGATTCTATCGTATTGAGTATAATTGAAATAATTGACTCGAGATTAATTTTTCCGATAGGCAAGATAAAAGTAATCACAAACATCTTCGTCTCATCGTTTGTGATTCCACAATATCTTTTTTCGCTAGTCGATTAAGATTATTGTGAGGTGATTGATAATACTAGGCTGTTCCTCGGGAATATAAGTCCAGTTTATCAATTGGTTCCTGTTCACCTTGATTTATCAAAAGACGGAACAAAAACTCTTGGGTATTTCTATGGGAGAAAGATTTATTCAATCCTATAAACTTTTCTGTGTGAGACAGATTTGTTTATCAAGTCTTCGAATTTGGGTCGTAGCAACTCTTAGTTGTGGGTGAGATCAGCTAAGGGAATCAAGTGCATAGTATCCTGCTAGGATCAGAGACGTAAGGAATGCAACTGTACCTTGAATCAGTGTGATATTGATTAGGGTTCAACTACAGTCCAGTCCGAAGTTAATTGGTAGTAGGCTAGAGTCTGTAGCGGCTTAATACAGTGTGGTGTTCAATCTGGACTAGGTCCCCGGGGTTTTTTACATTTGCGGTTTCCTCGTTAACAAAATTTATGGTATCTGTGTTATTTCTTTTCCGCATTATATTTTGTTATATAATTGAAATATCACAGGTTGTGCGTTTAGATCAATCAATTAGAATATCCAACCTTTGGTTGTTGATTTAAATTGATTGACACTTGAACATTGGTCTTTGGTACCGTTCAAGTTGTTTCACATAATAATCAGGCTTGCGGATTTCTATCTGTTTGATTTGCTGATTACATCGTAACACAGAGATATTAAACTCTTTGATATACTTTACTCTAGATTGAGTCTGACTTTCTAGTTGATTCTCTAGAAAGTGTATCTGAGTAAGTCCTCTCAGATTGCCAAACGAATTGTCGGGTGTGGTTGTTAGACCCCCGCATTTTCAATTGGTATTAGAGCAGGCAAACACATTAAAGACCTCATAAGTCTGTGTTTGTAGCGATTTGATATTTACAAGAGTGCTATCTCTATAAACGTACCACCAGTCTTCGATGACTCAAATTACTTGTGGTGGAAAATTGCTATGCGTTCCTTTCTTCAAATGCGTGATTTTCGATCATGGGTTTATGTAGTTAATGGCTATGATGCTCCCGTTGTGGCAATAGGAAATGCGACCGTTCCAAAGAACATTGGTGCATATGACGCTGCCGAGATACTTGCTGCAAAGAAAAACTCAGACGGCTTGAATGCCATCATACATGCCATTACCCCAGATCTTCAGCACCTTGTGACTACGTGCACTCGGTCTAAAGATGCTTGGGATATCTTAGAAACCGTATTCGAAGGGAATACCAGTGAAAAGGAAGTTAGGCTTCAAAACCTAAGTTCCGATTGGGAAAACCTTCGTATGGCAGATGAAGATTCATTTGATGAGTTTAATCACAAAGTGTCTGAAATTGTTAATGCATCTTTTGTATTGGGTAAGACTATTTCTGAAAAGGACATTGTGATGAAAATTCTCAGATCGCTTCCATCTAGATACGATTCTAAGAAGCATGCCATCGTTGAAGGAAATAACCTTGATTCTCTCTCCAGAAATACGCTGGTTGGAAAGCTAAAGATCTTTGATCATGAGCATATATCCAAAATCGGAAAGGATGTTGCCTTCAAAGCACAAAAGAACACTAAATTACTTGACAAAAGTAAAAGTGTTTATGTCTCTGAGGATGATTTTTCTGAGGCTGATTCATCAGATGAAGATCTTGACAAGTTAGTCTCGTTGATCACAAGACAGTTTAGAGATCTTCTATTGAAGAGAAGTAAACGGTTCTCCAGATACAAACCCAGATCATCAGTTAAACCTCACAATCGCATTCCTCCTAAAAACAGGGATGCTGACGAGGCTGATGACGAGGATATGCTACAGTGCTTTAAGTGTAAAGGTTTCGGTCATTTTTCAAATGAGTGTCCAAACTGTAGAAAATACACTTGGAACAAAGGTCTTGCTGCAACTCTTGATGAAATGTCTGATCACTATGATTCCAATGAAGACGAAAAATCAAGTGTTGCACTTCTTTGTGAAGATATTGATTTGGATAATTGTAGCAATACATATATAAATCTTGATATTCTTCAAAAAGAAAACTCAACCAATCTGGAAGAAAAAAATTATTCTTTCTGTTGGAAACTCTCTGTTTGATTTTTCAGGTTCCACTCTGTGTTTAGCAGCTTGCACATCTTGGGCGTCTGAATCATCTTATCCATTGACATGCTCTTATTGTTCACTCAAAGGTCATGAACTTTCAAAGTGTTTCAAGTACAAACACAAGATGAGATATGTCAATAAACTTCAACGAAGAGCAAATCGCCTCGCAAACAAGCTTAAACTTGTTCAAAAAACCGCTGAGGTATGTAAGATTTTATCCTCTTCAAAGAAGTTAGTTTCCAAAGGGAAGAGAAGACCACTAGAGAAGAGAGTATGGTCTAAACATTTTGATAGACAGGGTTCTATGAATTCCTTTCAAAAAGGTTATGGTGGAAAAATTGTTGTTCACCGCAGCACAACTTAATTGTGTTATTTTGGTGCATCTTGTCTCATGTGCCTGATTAAAAGAGACAAGATTGTTCACACCTCAGGCTTTAAAGAAAAAAAATGTTTTGTTTTTCTTAGATTTGCCATGTGAAATTGGAATTCTTTCATATTGGAAGGAACTTCCATGTTTTATCAATAAAAAAAGGGTTATTCTCGACAATTCTACCCTCTTTATGGTTGTGATTGTGCGTGCGTGAACCTGTATGGTTAAAGGTTCCGTAACCCTACATTCATTTTCCTTCTCTGGAACTCTTTTTATCTTAAGATTGCCTGTTGAGTTTAAATTTTGATTTCCTCTCACAAATCCATACACGTATGGATACTCCAAGCATCATGCGTTCTGATGGAAAAGATGTTAATATGATTGTCAATCCATCAATCATGAAGGAAAAGGAGAAATCTCCGTTACCTCCAACTTTGAAAAGAAAAAGAAGGAATGTGAGGAAGCCAAGAGTTGTTCCTTCAAATTCTCAGAAGTTTTATGGTGTTCTTGAAGAGTTGAAGGAAACAAGGAAGGAGATTCAGCAAATAAAGGATTTTTTTGTGAGAACACTCGAAATTCAGAAGGCCCTGGTTCGACATAATCAGCCTAGAAGGTTTGTTGGAATTGACTCCTTTCTTCACGAACCTTATGTACCTATGGCTGTTGACGACAAAGAGTTCGGGGACGATAAATAATTCTTCAGAGGTCTCAATGTCTAATAAATATTCTTATGATAATTTATTCTTGTGTTTTTAGAAGAATAACTAGGGTTTGGAATAGCCATTATCGTGAGTACACATAACTATGTCCAACATTTTCATCTTCATGTTTTTAGATTTATTTATTTAAATTCTAAGCTTTTTGGAAGATGATTTTGTGTAATTTTAATCTTTATGATTTTATATATTGCAAATTGTTATGGGATATGTTGTTTACGTCCGTGAACCTGTGACTGTCCCATACTTGTTCAAAAGTTGTCTCTATCATGTCGGTATGAAAGTATTGATAAAAGATTGAATGAAATTTTTACAATACAAAAGTTAAAGCCTTTTATGTCATTATTTTGATGAAAGAAAGTATAAAACTTTTGTTTACAAGGATTAAGTCTATTATATGTCATTGTGCAAATAGTGATGAAAAATAGAATGAATTCTTGTTTATTCCGCAGTATTGGTCGATCTCCGATCCACATTTTTGTGCATATACTGTGTTGCTCTGTAAGTTCTCTTATGTTGAGCATGGCCAATTGAATTGATCACTTTCTTGTGGTTAATTTAGTTGTGTATTCCAATTGAACTAACCATGGGTTCTCTTGTGGTTATTTCAATTGAATATTTTGGATACAAATTCATGTTTTCATGTGATTTGGTTTGTCCAAAGAAATCCTTCTTTTCTTGTAAAAGCAAGGTCTCTTTTGTTGTTCTTTCGGGAATGACATTTTATGGGGGAGAGTTCTTTTTGAACTTGTGCTTTATTGCCAAATCTTTGTGGGGAGTTAGGATGTGGAATATTATAGGGGTTATCTTGTATCTTTATAAACTCCTTGATGAATGCATTTAGCTTCGGCTTTATGATTGCATCTAAATAAGTTGGTATGTTATTCTCTTTTGGTCTTAAAGTATCTCTATGAAAATTTCATGAGGATCCCACTAGTTTTCGTACCTTTGCCAATTTATATTGACAAAAAGGGGGAGAATTAATGTGTAGTTCACACTACAAATACATATGGTTTTCGGATCATTATGTTAGGGGGAGTGGTTTTCATGTTGAGATGAAAGTATTGACTAAGGGGGAGTGATACATATCACCATAGTATTGTTGTCGAAGTTGTGATACAATTGAACTTTGATGTTGTGTAATAATACTATGACACTGTATAACAATGATTGGGAGCAATTGTTTTCTCATTGTTATCGCTACGGATCTTCAACAACTATGATGCTGAGTTGAACACGTTTAGAATCATGGAGTACTTGGAAGTGACGAATTTTTCGAGTCGTGTTGAAGATGCCAAGGAGATCAAGCATTTGGATGAGAAGCTACAATTTTTATTTATTTTGTAATCCATATGTATTGATAGTTTTGTCACTAAAATTGACAAAGGGGGAGATTGTTAGAGCTCTGCTCGGTCGAACTCGCATGCGTTGCTATCTCAAGCATGTTTGTCAATGTTAGTGATCAAAACTATAAGTCTTGATTTATAGCCTATTTATAGATGTCTCGGACTAGGACATAAATTGTGTAGTGAGCTTAGACTTCACGGCGTTCATCATTTGAAGACGAAGAACTACTAAGGGGAGCTTGTGGATCTTCATCGACAAAAGGTATGTGGAGACTTAAACTCATCTATCACTTGGAAAATCTATTTCTACTATATCTCCTATATCGAGACATAAGTCGTATTACGATATAGTTTTCTATATACACATTTGATATTTCGAGCTAGGTTTATCTCGCTTGCATATTTCTCGAAATATGTGTTGGCAAGCTTTCGCTTCGACTAAGTTCATCTTATATCATGTGAAAATTGCCGAGTAACATCTTACATGGTTTGTGTGATACAATCATTTGGTATTGTCTTGGAATGTTTCGTTATGATTATTTCAATAACTTGAAAATTGCTTTGATGCTAATAGTGTGTGAAAACGGTTATTGTCATCCTCTAAGAAAGTTTCAATGATTGAAATAAGAGTTTAGAACACTTAACCATTATTTGATATGTCATGTGGTGCACTCTTGCACATATGTAATCCATGTCCGGGAACCATAGTATGCATACCCGTTTGCGTACCGGTTGGTTTGAGAAATACGGGAACCTAAGTATGCATACCCGTTTGCGTACTGGCGTACAGGTTCATGTCCGAGATTTTCTGTTGGGATTATAAGTTCACGTACCCGTTTGTGTACTGGCAAAACCCAATCTTGGTCCGGGTATTTCAAGTATGCGTACCCGTTTGCATACTTGAAGGTTAAAGTTCTAAAATCGGTTATGTACATGAACATAAACATTTATATAATAAGCAATGCAATATTTGCAAACCGTGGCTATAATGTTCATGATTGATTCGAGTGAATCAAACCGATTTTGCTTCAATTGTGTTCTTGTATAATTCTATGAGAATATAGCAATTGAACAACTCTTTAACTAGTTTCATTTGAGTCACTTGAACTAGTTATGGTTGAGATGAATAAGGTTGATATGAGAGTAATCATATGGCTAACCTCGGTTAACTATTTGTGAACCAACATGGTGTACACGTTTAGGTACGGTTACATAAACCTAAATGAGGGTACATTTCATTTGTGTATAACAAGCTAAGTTCGATCTAACAGTTGAAAGATATTAGCTTGAATCTAATCAGGTTTTTCATCTAACGGTGAATATTGAATGCTTTGTTACCAAGGTAACTTGGATTGCAAACCCTGATTTGAAAACTATATAAAGGAGAACTCTAGCAACTGGGAAAACTAATCCCCACACCTCCTGTGTGTTACTAGTTGCATAGCTAGAGTCGATTCTCCTTTAACCTTAGGTTTCTATCGAGACCCTATAGGTTAACGACTTCAAAGACTTCATTGGGATTGTGAAGCCAGACCCAACTATTTTCTTTGTAGTTGCGTGTTCTGATCTTGCCCGATTCTATCGTATTGAGTACAATTGAAATAATTGATTCGAGATTAATTTCTCCGACAGGCAAGATAAAAGTAATCACAAACATCTTCGTCTCATCGTTTGTGATTCCACAATATCTTTTTTCGCTAGTCGATTAAGATTATTGTGAGGTGATTGATAATACTAGGCCGTTCCTCGGGAATATAAGTCCAGTTTATCAATTGGTTCCTGTTCACCTTGATTTATCAAAAGACGGAAAAAAAACTCTTGGGTATTTCTGTGGGAGATATATTTATTCAATCCTATTGACTTTTCTGTGTGAGACAGATTTGTTTATCAAGTCTTCGACTTTGGGTCGTAGCAACTCTTAGTTGTGGGTGAGATCAGCTAAGGGAATCAAGTGCGTAGTATCCTGCTGGGATCAGAGACTTAAAAGACGAGGGTACCCAAATATACCTCAATCTAAAACTTTTCCACCTATAAGTCCTTTCTCCGAAAGTGATTGTCTATAGACCGAGTCGAGACAATACAACAAATCGGTTCACACTTCGTATGATTGTCTATGGATATGAGATCGAGACAATACGACAACAACATAACTTGTGTGATTGACTATGGATACAAGATCGAGACAATACAACAACGAAGTATGTTTACTTGATAAATGGTTCATACTTAACCAAACACAATAGGATTACTATCAAGTAAATAGGAATTAACGTTTGTGTATTTTACTTCTAATCATAATAAAAACAATTATAATTGCGGAAATAGAAAAGTAAAAGATACAGCAAGATTTTGTTAACGAGGAAACCGCAATGCATAAAAACCCTGGGACCTCGTCCAGAATTGAATACTCTCAGGATTAAGCCGCTATACAAAATCAAACCAACTTCGTATAGTTGAGACCAAGCAACTAAATTTATAGTTCACCTAGTTCCGTCTGTATCCCTGTGCCTCCAACTAGTAATAAGTCACGCACTTGGAACAATTCCTTTGGTTCGTATTCCAAACAGTAAAGGAACAACAAATCTGTTCGGTAACAACTCTTTTCAACCAAGTGATATGAGTTCGACAAAAGGCTCTTCCGTTTATCTCAATAAACTCCTTTGTCAGGTCCTTAGATCTATCCAATAACAACTACCAAATTAATTGTCAAGATTTTACAATCAATACTTTGAATCACAAAGAATTGTATTGATGCCGATCTACTCAACTAATCAATCCAATCTATCACAAAGATAAACTGATTATAGTTGGATCCTCTTTACCCGAAACAAGTATTGTGCACACCAAAGATTATGGACCCAAATCAGAAATCTTCAAAGTCTTCTTTGTTTTCAAATCTTCTTAGATCTTCAATAAACACCCGGACACAATTAACTTGAATCTCTTGTGATAAATCACACACAGAACAAAGTCTATTAACAATGGATTATCACAAGACGTCTTTAGATCTACAAACAGTCTAAAGATCCCCATCGAAACTTCGATCTAGTTTGGGTGAATCTTATATCAGAAGAGAAAATTCTCAAGCATAAACAAACTAGGTGCAATCAAAGTTCAACAACCGTTAGTCAATCAAATCAATCGAAAACTAATAATAAACCGCAATTATCTAGTTTCCCACCAACGGTACTAATAGAGCTTCTCAATCCCAAAGAAATCTTTAAACCGAGCGGCCGTAAGAGATTTCGCCTAATTAGGTTACTTTCCTCTCCGAATAGGCGGATCCACCGGTAACAACACAACTAGGTAGTTTTGTTGGCTCTGAGGATTAGTTTTCTCGAAATGCAAACTTTGATATTTATAGACCAAGGAAGTTTGGACACCAAGGAATTTCCAAAACCGAAAATATTCTCTAGATATGCAATATATTCCAAATTCGGTTTCCATTATTCCTGGAAATGCTTTGTCCAAAAGTTGACCGAAATCTCATATAAAATCTCCAATTAGTAAATGCACATTACTAATTTTTATTTTCCAAATATAAAATTAAAAGATTCTCAATTTATTTTCGATCTGGGATTCTCCTTTAGCTATTAAGGAATATCTTTGAACAATAAAAGATAAACGTTACTGCACATGTTCAAAGTATGTCGACATCTTTACTTTGTAAGTCCTCTTTCATACTTACACTCTTGGAATCGATTTGCCACACTTCCAAACAAGTTTAGAATTGGTTCATCTGTCTTCCAAGAACTATGTGATTGATTATCCTATCAAATCACCAAACATGGGTTTCACGGTTCTACCAAAAACAAGTTCCGGTTCTACCTCCATGTGGGTACTGGAATTAGTCACACTAGCTTTCCAAAATTCGGTTGACTAGGTACTAGGATCGGTTCCCACATATATATGGTATCTAACTTGTATTTGTTGCACATGTCCATAGGATCGGTTCCCAATGTCTAAAAACGTTTTGCACATGTTCATAGGACCGGTTCCCAATGTCTAGAAACTTGCTGCACCACATACAAGGATCGATTCCCCTCTTGTGATCGGTTGCACCTCTTACTAGGATCGGTTCCCCTTTTCCTAGAGTTGGTCATACCAATAACACTAAATCGATCATACCATCTTAGGTGATTACTTAAGATCGGTTTCACTAATAAAAGTCATACCAATACAAAAGTCAGGCCTTGTGAATAGTTTTACCAAGAACATAAACAAGTCATGAGCGGTTATACTAATCACACATATTGGTAGTTCAAAAGATATGCAATGAATAGCAATACCAATAAGCCTAGCGATTTCCCCTTCGATTCACAAAACAAGTTCATGAATTTACTTCCTTTAAACGGATGTAAAACATTGTTTCCTAGGATGAAATCTTCATCTCATACCCATACATAATCACAATAGCATTCAAACGATTATGTCGATGTCTTATATACGAAGTTTAAAAGATAAGCGTTATACTTCGTATTGTATTCCTTAATACTACGTCTAACTAGAGTAAAATCATTCATAGCTTCACAGTTATGTTTTCAATATGCACGACTTGAAAGATACGTTAGGGAATGAAACAGTTCAAGTCAAATATTACTAACCTTAAGTGGAAGGATGATGTTGTCGTTTTAGCTCCGTACTTCTTCTCATTCTTCAAGTCTACACGTAATACTTGTAATGTCTCATATCCTAATACTTTCAAGCTAACCTATACGAAGTTGACTCTAGTACATAATCAAGCGACTCTTTAAATGAGTTTTGATTCACTAAAATATGACAACCAAACTTGACATACCAACGCTTGGTGGGTTCAACCGAGCTATGCTCTAACAGAGACGTAAGGAACGCAACTATACCTTGAATCAGTGTGAGATTGATTAGGGTTCAACTACAATCCAGTCCGAAGTTAATTGGTAGTAGGCTAGAGTCTGTAGCGGCTTAATACAGTGTGGCGTTCAATTTGGACTAGGTCCCGGGTTTTTTCTGCATTTGCGGTTTCCTCGTTAACAAATTTTTTGGTGTCTGTGTTATTTCTTTTCCGCATTATATTTTGTTATATAATTGAAATATCACAGGTTGTGCGTTTAGATCAATCAATTAGATTATCCAACCTTTGGTTGTTGATTTAAATTGATTGACACTTGAACATTGGTCTTTGGTACCGTTCAAGTTGTTTCACATAATAATCAGGCTCGCGGATTTCTATCTGTTTGATTTGCTGATTACATTGTGAAACAAAGATATTAAAATCTTTGATATACTTTACTCTAGATTGAGTCTGACTGTCTAGTTGATTCTCTTGAAAGTGTATTAGAGTAAGTCCTCTCAGATTTCCAAACGAATTGTTGGGTGTGGTTGTTAGACCCCCGCATTTTCAGTTTGGAGTAAACGTTTTGTGGGTATATCTCTAGTAAACCCTCGCGATACTATAACTCGGCTACTAGGGACACCTAGGGGTTTAAAGGCTTGTTGCACATGCTAAGTGCAATCGCGATGCCTGCGACAGTAAGTTAGAATTTTATTTTCTAGATTAGATTTGCTCGGGACTAGCAAATAATAAGTTTGGGGGTATTTGATGGACACATTTATGTGTTTATTTTGATCTCAATTATATGTATTATTACTGCTCGATTTTGTATTTATTATAATAAAAAAAAATAAAAAAAAAACAAACTCAGTTAGATTCGCTAATAAATATACAAGTGGACCACGGTGGCGGGTTTAGTGGTGTTAAGGAAAAGACGATATGGTTTGATTCGAAGTGGTGGTAGGAGTTGTTTCAGTAAAAACAGTAGTGGTGGGTGGTATAATTATGGTAGTGGCAAGTATTGGTGAACACTGGTTCCCAATGAGTAATTTCGCGCCATCTCACATATTTCCTAATAAATAGCATAACTTTATTTTTATTCACTGATGATGGACAACAGAGTCTAGCTATTAGTCGTTGTTATAGTCTATTGTTATTGGATTAAGTAGTCAACCATTTGACTTACTAGCTAATCATGGTTTCATTATTTTTATGCAGCAATAACCTCACATTTGGAATGTTAATGTCGTAGAATGCCTGGAAATTTTTGAAAAACTAAAACTACATCATATGTGAGTAAAATGAGTTGTAATTTAAAATGATTTAATGTGTTATAATATAATAGCTTGAGTAAATGTATTAGTTTTCCTTTATGTTTTTGAAATAGTAAGAACATATAATGTGATACGTATTGTTGAGTCAATTCAGAGTTTTAATCTTTTCAGACTATTCTTAAAGGAAAAAAAATCAACAAGGATCTGAGCATTGTCAATACTTATAAAATTATTCTCAAGAAAAATGAGTTCGGGTGATGTAATTTGTTATAAACTACATAGTTTAATGTTTTGGTTACGTCTGGTTACTAAACTGAGGGAGGTGGACAAATATCATTTCAAATTATCGAAAAAATATCTTTTTAAACTATATAACATTGTTTTATTGTTTTGGGAAAGAGTATGTGAAAATTAATTCCGATATAATTCCATGGTTGGCCTGAGGATACTACTCGCACAGGAGGAGGCATTATTTGGGAGAATGTCAAAGTGTCAAAACAGAAAGGAATTATATATGAGGACATTTTTGGACTGAAGAAAAGAAATATCTATTGGTTTTTCTTTACTTTTTTAATTATAAGAAGGGTAAATTCAGGAATTAATAAATATTATATATAATATATAAACGTCGACGAATATATAACCAAATAAAAACTCACACCTGTGCCGTTAATATGGACCAAGATTCGTCCGAAATCATTAATTACTCCAATAAGAAACATTTTTCTATTCTATATACCAAAGATGAACAAAAAATTATTAACACCGATAGAAGGCAGAAGGTTCGTACTCATATAACATATAGGACGTGGCAGTTGTATCTGACACTTTATACATGTATAAAACATCACACATCTTTATCAACACACACAACAATAGCATACCAAGAGACAAGAAAAATTAGAACTTTTGGTCTATAGTTCTCTCCAACATAGTTATCTGCTGACTTAATCCTTGCTGTAACATAGTAGATATAGAGTTTAAATATTTATTTAAACACTGATGTAAACAAGTAAACAACTATTAAAATCATCAATTATTTTAAACAATGACGTGTACTAAGATCTTATGTTTCATAAATGTTACTAAGTTAATTATGTAAAAGGAACGCTCTCCATATATCTGAACACAAAATATATCTATTCATAAAAATGCTGGGAAAAAAAGGTCGTGTACCCGGCATGTGTAAAATTTTTTGTTACAAACTTTGTTCATTTTAGCGTATGTAATCAAGAGTTACACATGCATTTGATTAGTGAAATTAGGAGTTGCACATGCACCTGACTTGTGTAATTTGGAGTTACACATGCATATAGGTTGAATCCCAACATTTTACCGAGACCATTGAGATTAGTATCCAAGGCTTGAACAGTAGAATCTAACATGGTGAAACAATTCTTCAACTCATTCAAGATCTTTGTTTGTTGATGAATGATGACGGCCAAGTCTTTTACGGTAAGTTTATTAGGGATAAACATGATTTAGGCCCCACAATTGAATCTGATACCAAATGTAATGTACCTGAGGCACAATTCTGGATGAAGGTGATGATAAGATTAGCTAAGAGAAACTGCAGTGGTGCGAGTATAACCAAAGAGCAAAAACGAAAAAAAAAACTAAAAAAATTTAGTTTACTCTGTGGTTCCACATTACGGTGTAGGAGTAAAATTTGGTCGAGCGCACGTTTAATCAACGCCTGAAACCAAGCGCAAATATAATCTACGTCTTATATTTTGGCGGACGTATAATCCACGTTTGAGATGGGCGTACATAATATTAACGCCTGGCGTGGAATGGAAGGTTAAAGTTATCATACGGCTTTATAGATTACGCCTGACGATAGGGCACACATTATATCACCGCCTGACGATGGGGCACACATTATATCATCGCCTGACAATGGAACGCACATTATATCACCGCCTTAATGGAGGATTTAATGTTTTTCTGAATCAAACGAACTTTTAAAGTTCGCCTTTGATCAGGCGAACATTATATCCACGCACGATGGGGCGTAGTTTATACGTTCTCCTCCCTTGAACGTAACTTATATCTGCGCCTCACCTCGAAAGTCACTTATATCTACGCCTGGTATTGAACGCACTTTTAAACTTCGCCTGACTAAATATAGTTTTGGTCCGGATTTCAGACCAAATATACTCCAAAAAAGTAAAAACACTCGACTATATTTAGTTTTAGTCGTCCCACCACGATTGGTTTCTGGACCAAAATTATAGTTTTGGTCGTCCATTGTGGACGCTCTAAGATACTTTCTTTCTGAAATCGGAGACTTAAACTTTCTTTTGAAAGCAATAAAAATTTAATTGATGAAATAAAAGTCTTACAATGATTGGTATTAATACCTAACCATAAATAACTGTCACCTACAGCTATGATTACATAAATCATAAACATTAAACTCCAGGAAATGACAAACATTTAAACATATTGTTCTTAAATTACCCTAACACCCTAACAGGAAAACCATTAGGCTAATAACCGGCTCAAGCCCAATACTAGCACCATGGGTACATGATATTTTCCTTCTCTTGCCTATCAATACTACAACAAAAACAAATAAAATAAATTATTTTATTAACAACATACCTTAAGAACAAAAAATATAACGACATGAGAACGATTCAAGAAAAAAATTTTTAAAAATTAACCACAAGTTCATATCATTAAAGTTGGATAATTATCAGGAACCGGTATGAAAATTCTCATTTAGTTACATGATGTTAGGTTTAGACAATTAACCACAGCCTTAACCTGTTATTTTTTGAATGATGACATCCCAAACCTTAACCACATCCTTAAGTTGTTAATTTTTGAATAATGACATCCCAAACCTCATATTATGATGGTTCATACTACAAAATTGAGCCTTTTATTCTTAAAATAATCGCTAGGATCATTAAGGATAGTTTATATTTGTTATTTTTTAATGATTTTTTTTAATAGTTTGGACAATGATGATAGCCTGAACTTTTATTTTTTGCAACCTTGTTCAGTTTTGGTTATGATGACAAAATCAAATGAACCATTAACTATTAGCCATTTATTTCCATTGTTTCGAGATGGAGAGTGTTGTTTCTCTACACATCCTTTAATGTGAGTAATCTCATATACTAGAGTTTAACCCGTTCCGTAACGGCACATGCGTTATATAAGTTTCTGAATGATTATGTTAGATTATCTATCGATAGTTAGTGGATTTCTAGTCAAATCCTCCCGAACTTTGAAACGAAACCCGAAAAACAGGGTATTATGACACCTGAATCAATATCCTTAATTGAAACCAACTCAAGCCATTTATGTTATGTCAGAAAAGTAACTCAATTCACCTATGGAATTCCATATTATGCCACAAAAATTTCACATCATATAGCTAAAAGGCCCTAGAAGTTGGCGGTGAAATTCACTTATAGGCCCCTTACAACTTGATATCTAAATAAAGCGTCCAAAGTCCAAACGTGGTTCCATAATACAGTCCATTGAAATAGGAATTCAAAATGTTAGTGAATGCAATTCAAAATTCTAACATTTTATCGTTATGCAACAATGAAGTCTGAAATTTTATACTACGTATAAAGGAAGTTCATAGATCAAACATCATGATTAATTAATAATTGATCAATATTACATATATTACTAATTAGAAAATGCAATTCAAAAGTCTAAAATCTATCTAATACAATAAAAAAAGGTCATGGATCAATAACTGATTAGTATTGCACGCGCCCAACCTAAGTAACATCTCTTTGACACAATTTTTTTAATGTACATAATTGCTCATTTGAGAAAAATATTCGTTTTGGAAACTGAAATTCACAATTATATATTCAAATAAAAAATGGGAAGTTTTACGTGTAAGTAACTTCCTTACTCTTGCTATCGGTTTTACATTACAATCAAATCTTTGTAATGCTACCAATGAATATAAAAATAGTGGAGAGGATAGCCTATTCATAATACTTCTTAAAGTACAAAATTGAGAAAGAAAATAAAAATATTGTACGATGATTTTTCGTTAAATCAAAATATTAGTACATATTTTTCCCTTTTTAGTTACGTTGAGACTGAATTACCCAATCAACGTGGTGCTCCTAGTTGTTGTCTCTCATAAAAAATAATATTGTATTCCTAAATGTCGATTCCTAAACTGACATATCCCTTTCGCATTTCAGATATTGCTTCTCTCGTCCAGGTGCACAAAATATAACATTACTGATTATGAAGTCATTCTACAACATGAAATCTTATTTAGAGGAGATAAGTTTCCTCTTGTTTTCAATGCTTACTCATGGTCCCTGAATTAGAGCTATGACCTTTGTTAAACCCATCTCTCCAAAAAATAGATTATCATAACAGTATAATAAGAGTGCAAAATCATTAAGATTATTTACTTCAATTTAATTTAAGAAAAATATATGTAAGAGGTGTCGTGTTTCAAACTAATCATATAGAAACCTCGACTTACTGAAATATATGTCTGAAAAGACTATGTTGGATGCGTGTTGAAGATCAAGAAAACTTTTAATGTCACTGATGGTAATTAGTTGTGCAATACACCATTTTTTGCTTGAATTTTTTTTTATTTTTTTTTTTGTTTTCCTAGGGGGAAATAATTCAAAATTCATTTCAAAATTTGCAAGGCATATGCGACACATATTGATTTCCTAAACAAAAGATAACAATAATAGGATGGGTTGATCATGAAAAGATTGTTAAGTTATTGAGAAGACCAAGAAAATGGTTACCATTTCCATCAGAGTTTTCCCAATCCCCTGTAGAACCAATAAAATTGCTACAATTGGAGGAGTTGATTTAGTTGTCCTTCTAGAAAACAATTCTGGAGCACTGAATTATGAAAATATTACATAGATATGCAGGATACAATATTAAAAATAAAAAAGTGCAGTCTTTAAAACTCTTCAGCAAGCAAATTGAAAAGTGAAAAAGAACGCACAATTCTATTTTCTTCTCGACTAAGCAATAAGAGCAACTACGAAAAGGAGACATGCAACACAGTGGAACACCAACTTACTTTAATGTTAAGTCCAATTCAGTGATGTCTGCTACCCTACTTAGATACCTACATGTGTTTGTGCGCACGTGCGTCTGGATGTGTGTGTGTGTATGTGATCACTTCGTAAATACCAGCCAATTGCCAAATTATAGTGTGTAATCAGAATAATCTTTTAATTCTCTCTCTATGTCTCTATAAAGATGAAACCAAAATGATATTTCCACTAAAGTTTAAACATGAGAGAATAGAAAAATTGGTACTTGAGAAAATCTCACCTTTCTAGACCAAAAAGTTCTAAATACATTGAAACTCAAAATCCGGTGTATGCGATAGCCAAATTTTCATAATCTAGTTAATAAAAAATACAAACACCCCTTAGTTTCAACCATGAGATTATCATAATCAATTAGCCTATATTTGGAAATGTATACTTTCAGTTAAATATACAACAAATGAAATTCAATAAAAAAACCCTAAAGTTCGTAATGAAGCAGTGTAAAAAGAAATAATTTTCTCAAAAAGTGTTACCTCGGTGTAGTTTGATTGGTCAGAGATGTATGTTTAGGCGGAAGAAGATTGAAAGAACATGGAAAAAAGATTGAGCAGAAGTATGTTTTTGGATTTAAGTTTTTTTGTCTCTACAATCTATCTCTCCTTTCCAATTTCTTTCTGATTTTCGTTTACTCAAAATCGGGGAGTTAGAGTTTTTAAATCCACTTCTCCTACCGGATGAGAGAGAGAGAGAGAGAGAGAGAGATTCAGTTGTTTAGTTTTATGGAAGGTAGGTTTTTTATTTTCGGTCGACCAGATTTCTCCGTTTTGATTTTGACTTTTGAGATGAGAAGAAGAGAATATGTAATGCATTCTTTCTCAATTGAAGCGTGTATTCATGGGATCTACCACAAACGTGGATTTATTAATCGGGAGGAAAAATCAAGACATCTCTTTATCTTACCTAACTTAGTGAAACTTTTCTTTGTAATACAGAACAAATAAATATGAAGAAAAGAATACCTAGCTAGGGTGTAACTTGTGCTGTAACGGCAAAGCTCAATAATAAGTAATTTTTTGTGTACTAACGACTCATCCGTTCATTTGTACTATCATATAACGTGACATTCCAGTGTTTTTTTTTATTTATTTTCATGTATTCTAACCGAGTTTTTATTATTATTAGGACGATCAGCCACATATTAAACTCTATAATGTCACCCATATTTGGAAAAACGGAATTAACATAGTCTATTACTACTCACCAACACCCTCCACCACCACAAAACGATTTGATACCACCCCTTTCTCCATCAGCAGCGCCGTCCACCCATCGTGGGCTATTCGGCGTAATTTTTATTTTAATTAATCACAAACTTCATGTATAGAATTTGGATTGAACAAAATTAAATTGTCAATTAATTTGTTCAATTATGATTTATTCCTTGTTACATTTTGTTTTAATTTAATAGTAAGAAACAAAATTTATACAATCGGGTACTAAAGATAGCATGGGTACCGTTTGGGTGATCCAGTGGTCATGATTATTTTTTCCTATATGATATGTTATCATCCTTGAAATATTTGGTATCTTCCTTTGTCAATCGTGTTACAAACAACCAATTATATCTTTCACAATACAATGTTACCCGGGTTGTATAGACATAAAACTAATATTGTCCACAACTACTCTCTGATACCCACTGATAGACGCATTTCTGTGTCTATTTTTATCTCTTTTATGTATAGTGTTAGTACCCATTTTTGTACTAATTTTGGTATTTTATCCCTTGTAGGTGTTTTTGGAAAAATGGGCTTTTGCGGCGAATTTGGCTCGAAAAGTGGTTTTTGCGCTCATGGGAGAAAATTACTAAGGGGCACCCAAATTACTAAGGGGTGACCATTTTCTATTCGCACCCCTGGTCTGGATAAGGGGAGGTCATCCCCTTCGTCTGAAATTCATTTTTGGCGGAAAAAAAAAGTTCTTCGCTGCTCAGACGTGTTGATATTTAGAGTTGGATTTTTGGAACCGATTGGAGGAGATTTAATCGCCAAACTAAGTTGGGCTGGACTTGAATGGAGTAAACAGGGTTGGTACATCTGTTTGTATCGATTAGAATGGGCTAGATGATCGGGTTTTGATAAAACAGGGAAGAAAAAAACTATAAATGGAAACAGGCAAGTTTTCGAGTTATACATGGAAGTTACGTGCTATATATCGCAAGGATTTGTTTGTCGAAGAATAAGAGGATAGTTTGGATAATTCAGGAAGGAGGTGAAGTGATAAAACAGGATAGAATCTTCAAAATTTGGCAGAAAAGAAAATTTTATTTTTGGGCAGAAAAAAAGAGATTTTGATCGAGTTTAAACCGACCTGTGAGGGATATATAAGCTCTAGGGAGGCCAAGGAAGAGTTATGAACACTTTGGGGGAAGTTTAGAGCCTTAGAGAAGCGAAAAAAATCAACTGGAGAAGAACGCGAGTAGACGAAGAAGACGAAGAACATAAGACCCACACAGTCAGTCGCAGAGGCAGACTTATTTTCAGTAACAACGAGTTACGGTCGCTCCTGCCTGCAGTCACCGAAGCCTTTCAGCAACGACTCCGTCTTCTGTATTAGACTTTCAGCGACTACAGTATACCCTTTTCTCCCTTTTAATCAATTTTTGAGCTATAAACATGTATTTTGAGAACACGATTAATATGAGGAGCTAAACCCCTTAGCCGAGGCGACGGAGGAAGCCATTGTTTCATGAAAAGTGGTATAATTCTATTTTAATTATTTTTTGTAATATTTTTATATGATTATTTGCATAGAACTAATATAGGAAAATTGATTTTTATTGAGTAGTTGTGAATTGTTTTGATGGAACATGCTAGGTTTTAAAACTTTTGATGTTTCATGCTTTATGTTTACAACTATTACTTCAAAAATCTATTAGAGGAAAAATATTAGAATCACTTTAAAAGAAAAAATTGCATGAATATTGATTAGAGTTTATCACTTAATTGGTCAATGGTGGAATCCATAGTCTCGGTGTTTTCTTTATATTTTTGATATAACTTATTTGAATTGTTGAGTTTAATTTAAGTCTAAAAAAATCCTTCACAAGTTCGAGCAACGAATCTTTTTACCACTACAACTACAAAACACATCACCCACCACCATAAAAAACGCCCATCGCCATTATTTCTTCCACCAGCACTAATATTACCTCCTCCACTACTCAACCGCATCCACCACTCACTAACACCGGCTACCGCTTCTACCACCCCTACTTACTCCACTACTACTAATCATGTCTTTTGATATAATTTTTGTTAAAATTATTTATTAATGAAATTATATATTTATTAGGTTGATTAAGGGAAACGAAGAATTAATAAATCATTCATTATGATAAATTAATGAGACACCAATTAATAAAACACTTATACTAATATTTAAGTTGAACAAATCCCGACAATAAATTAGTGTACATGCCTAGGGTTTAAGCACATGTGTTACATAATATAATTATGTTAGATTATTAATTGCAAATAGTTCTAGTCAAATCCTTCTGGACTTTGAAACATAATCCTAAAAAATGGGGCATTCATATATGATCATTTTGTAAATACCAATCAGTTGTCAAATTATAAAGTGTAATCTAAATAATTTTATAAGTCGTTCTCTAAGTGTATCTATCAAGATGAAACCAAAATGCTACTTCCACTAAAGTCTAAACAAACAGAAAGGAAAATTTGGTTCTTGAGAAAACTTCACATTTCTAAACCAAAAGGTTGTGAATATATTAAAAACCTGGCGACATGCGATAGCCAAATTTTCATAATCTGGCTAATAATAAAATACATACATCCCTAAATTTCAACCATGAGATTATCGCAATCAAGTAGGCTATCTTTAAAAATGTATACTTCAACTAAATATACAACAAATGAAATTCAAGAAAATGATTGAAACCCAAAAATTTCATACGTGAAGCAATGTAAAAAGAAAGGGTGTTTTCAAATATTATTACATCGGAGTAGTTTGATTAGTCAGAGATGTATGTTTTGGTGGAAGAAGATTGAGAGATCACAGTATTTTTTTCTTCTTTTTTTCTTTTTGTTTTTTGAAGGAACCTAGTCTCCATTAAGCTGTAATTCGTAGTTGGATGATAATAATAAGAAAGTGAAGTAATAAAGTATTAGTATTGATTTTGCTTAATGGAATTGCATAAACAAAACATAAATTTTTCCGCTTCCACCACCTACTATCGCAACTAATATCTATTTGTTATAAACCTAAAGTTTAATTACTAAGATTCCCTTTATGTCTAAGATTAAGGTTTACATATCTTGGGCACCAAGTCCTCTATCTATATAAATAGAGGCTTGAACTCTGTATTCCATACACAATTAATAAGAATTTCTCTCTACTTCTTCTCCCTATTTTCTGTCTCGTTCTCTATTTACAAGATGTTATCACGCACGTAGCTATACCAGCAAAGCGATAATGATAAAAAAAAACATCGTCAATAATTTTACTTTTTATCGTATGAGTCTACTTATGTACTCAATTGATTTGACTCTATCATAATCAAATCATAAGTATACATTAGTGAATATTTTTTCTCAATTTTTATTTTTATTATTTTTTTGTATCATTGGATCTGTATCTATTGTCTATCAAATATATTAATAGCATAATCGATATATTGTGTGAGATTAATAAATCAGATGATACATATTGTTGGAGTGGATTTCGTTGACATAGACGTGACTTTATTACTGTTTGTCATACATGCTAACCTATTTCACTATTTGGTACGTGCTATACGCCTGGACGCCATCAATACAGGTGTTTGGGGTTTCCCTCTATGTCAGCTATAAGTTATGTTTTTATTTTTTCTTCATTCTAGCTTATATTATATCATAAGTGAAAGAAAACCGTAGGTGCTGCCATGAACAACACGAGAGCCCATATAGTTCAGAAAAGTTTTTTTTTCTTTTTCTTTTTCTAAAACCGATTTGCTTACGAGGTCGGCATAGTTCGTTTATCAGCCAACTTTTTAGTCCATTCCTTTATTCTTTTTTTATGACTCATTGTGGTATAATAATCCATTACTCGATACAGCGCGCAACTAAAGCACTGAGAGGTAACAATCCCCTTATTGTTTGTTATTATTTTATTGTTTTTCTTAGTTTTCTTCCTTTCTCCACTTTATTCAATCTAAGCACGCTGTTATAATATACCAATATGTATGTTAATTATAAATAATATTCTCTTTGTTTTTGAAAAAGAGATACTTTCACTTTTTCATTTTAGCCTAAAAATAGGTCAAATTGGAAAAGTGAAAGTATCTTTTTCCAGAAACGGAGGGAGTACCATTTAATTCAAGGTATTATTCTCTTTAATTTTAGAGAGTATAGCTAGTTCACGGCTATCAAATAGTGTAAGCTATCCTGATTTTTATCGGTCTTTATTTGACGGTAATATGGATTTCTATATTTTTAATGAAATCTTGTCATTATGGTATAGCCAATTTGGCATTCCAAATTATGATTAAGCCAATATGGTTCCATTCCTTATAAGGACCCATTCATATCAAACATTGGTTGGTTTTTATTCATTCCCTACAGAATCCATTCATCGACCATAATACTTGGATTCTATGTAAAAACAAAAATAAAAATAATGATATGGATTTCTTTAATTTTTAGAAAGAATTTTTTTATTTTCTATCTTAGAAAGAGATATCGTTAAGCCAATTGCATATACTAGTAAATAATGAATTGCTTCATTCCCGAGGGATATATTAAGCAATTTATATTTTATTTTCCTCGCGGTATAATTTCCATAATATTGACCGTTCCACTTGTAGTTGGAAACCGGTAGGACACAAAAGATCAAAGGGTGCGCACCCGTCTTGTTAGCCTATATTATTAGTCATTGTGACTAAATTGATCTTAAATTTAGTTTCTTTTGGAAAATAACGTGTACATAATCTCAATCCAAATCTTTATTTTGTCGGCCTTAAAAGTCATGAAACTCTTTGGATATTTCTTTTACATATTTTATATGTTTTTGGTTGTAACCAATAAAATCCATGATTGATGTTTAAATGGTATAGACTACAATTTTTGGACAATTTTTTTTTCATGGCTGTTGAAGTCAATATCTATTGTCCGACCTGGATTTCTTAGAATCCAGATGTTATTACGAGTATATGTCCTCGATTTAATTGGATAATACTCTGCGAACTTGTTTTCGCATATGAGATGATTATATTTCCGCCATAATCAGGGGGAGACTATACATTACCAGAAGTTTCTCTCCCATTTTGATTAAATCGAAAAAAGCTGTCTACTAGGCGTGAAAATATCTCATCTAGCTTTTATATAAGCTTATGCCGTTTAAAAAGGCAAACTCAATCACATTTAGCAAGCAAGTAGTATTTTTATATAGGCTACAGATAGCTCCAACAGAGTCTATCATAATACGATTCACATTCCAAAAATTTATATCTCCTCATTTGAATAGTAGGAGTTTATCACGCTGGTACCAGTAAATTTTGAATATTTCAAAATATGCATATACTTGAGAATTGTGTGGGATCGTGGTAAATAAAAATGATTGTCGAATATTTATTTAAAGTAGCTACTGAAATATTGACAATGTGATTGGTTGGCATACAATCCAGTTAGGTTGGATTAATTTCTCGAACGATGCAATTTTGGATCCAAAACTTAACACCTTAAACATGCCAAGCCTATTAATTACAGGTTGGTGTAGACATTATGCGTCGTTATACGAGAAATTTGTTCGTTTGTAAAAACGATTTCAGGGTCTTATTTATTTTATTCCATTTTTCAGACCCTAGGATTGATTTATTAATTGTTCACTTTATACAATGCACTTGGCGTGGTAATCTCATGTTGCATCCACACAAGAAATGTGGTCGAAGAACATATTGTATTTGTAATCTTTAGAGGATTCAAATATATTCAGGCAGCCACCTTATTTGTTTACATAATTAAGGTTTAACAATCCTTTATGTGTTTTTTTAGAAATTTTGTACAAAACCAAAAATCCGGATTAATTAGTTGATGATTTCAACGTTATAAGTCTCTTGAGGAGACCTTAAAAACACAAAAATCCACGCCTTAGCAGCATAAATTCTATTTTCTTTCCTTTCTTAAATCTGTAGTTGGAATTATGCTAGAATAACTCGTCTTTAAGATAGACTAGAGTTATTCTTTTGATGCTTATTTTATTTTGTGTTAGCATCAATAAAAATGTCAAAATTTATACTGTTTTCCCTTCGTTTCAGGTTTTGTCCCATGTGGTTTTCCTGACAAGGTTTTAATGAGGCAATATCTCTGACGTTTAAATTTCTTATAATGTTGATATTTGGGCTATTTTTTCCTTCGTCCATATTTTTTCCCCATTGGGTTTAATGGTAAAGTTTTAGTGAGGCATATCAATTCAACATGGTGGTCATCCAAGAGGGAGTTGTATCAATTGAGATTATTTGGTGGATTCCCACCGTTGAATAGGTTATTTTGTTAGACCAAATCAACATAACAATCTCCTAGAAATTTGGATGTTCTTCTGAACCACAAAGGTATGCACACAAATACCGTTTTGTTCACTTACAGTAATGTATCTACATCTTGGCTCTTTTGTCGAAGAAACTCCATCAACGACTTCATTAAATCATCACGAGAAGTTAGCATTAAACCATCACACAAGTTCTTAATGAGTTGAAGAAGAATGTAGACTCTGCAAAAGTATTAACCGAAGACAATACTGCTTGTTCAACATAAAAGAAGACTCCATCAACCAATAGACATCTTCATGGAAGCACAATGATCTTTTGCATTCAAGAAAATCGTTCACCGAAATTGGGATGTCTCGACTCAAAGATTTGCAAGCCAAGAATTTACTGAAGTACTCATCAGGGGGAGCACCATCATACAAGGTGCATTCTACTGGACTTATCATGTTGTACTCTCTTTCCTATGTCGAGGTTTTGTCCCACTGGGTTTTTCCTTGTCAAGGTTTTAATGAGGCAACATTTGTGTGTCCAATACTGTTTCAAGTCTTTACGTGCATATGCAATTTTAAGTTTTTCTCTTTTGAGTTTTCCTGGTATATTTGTAATGACTTAGCCACAGTGGCCATCAGGGGGAGTGTTATAAACCTAAAATTTAATTACTAAGATTCCCTTTGTGTCTAAGATTATGGTTTACATACCTTGGGCACCAAGTCCTCTATCTATATAAATAGAGACTTGAACTTTGTATTCCATACACAACTAATAAGAATTTCTCTCTACTTCTTCTCCCTATTTTCTGTCTCGTTCTCTATTTACAAGACTATTGATATTATTAACAAAATTAGTTATTAATGGAAACACAAATTTATTAATTTAATTAAGGAAAAATTAATGAAAAAATAAATAGATCAATTATTATGAGTAATTAGTGAAAAAACATTGTTATGAGTAAGTAATAAATCATTTATTATCAGCAATTAGTGTGAAACATTAATTAGTTGGGCATTTATTATATTAATTATTTACTATATTTATTATATTAAATTTTCATTAATGAGTCATTATATGTTAGTTTTATAGGAGAAATTACATCCCTAGATTTATCTTTTGGGATCCGCCACTTACATAGGCTAACTTAGCCAAACCGTGTTTTGACTTTGCATTTGTTATGGATAAAATACCACATAATATCCGAATTTGATCCAAATCTGCATTGATATTGCATACTTGACTTTGCATTTGTTATGGATATTTATCGAAATATTTGACGATTCTTGAAGAAAGAGAACAATATACGTAGAAATTTTTAATTTTTGCAGAATATTAATACCACAGAATAAACATAAGATAAGATAACGATACTGATAAATAATATTTTTATAGAATTTTAATTAAATTCTGAAAAGGAAGGAGATTCAAAAAGATTAAATATGGATGTATACTTTTATAAGTATAGTCCATAAGGGTGTACAATGGTCCAGACCGGGTTGCCCCCCTTAGTGCCTATAAATCCTATCGGGCTTGGGCACTTTGGGTCTGATAATTTGATGTCCATTATCCACTCCCGGCCCATCAAAAAATACTCGAGCCGATATTGGCCACTGATTTTTCGTGTTTTTAACCGTGATTAATAACTTATTATTTTTACACTGAAACTATGGATTGTTTACACTGATTTTTAGTGTTTTTAACGGTGATTAATAACTTATTATTTTTACACTGAAACTACGGATTGTTTACACTAATTTGTTAACACTTATTACGGTGACACGTATTATTCCTTATTGTTGATAACGTTATTGCCAAAATCGGATGGACATCGAAATCTATAACTGGTTATTTCTCTTTTCTATACTTTTTAAAAAGTGAAGTCACTGTTGGTGTCGAAATGGCAGTAAAATGGCAACATAATTTCAGTGAAAGCAATACCCTTGCAGATTACATAAACTATGAAACAATTTTAACTCTTACCCGAGGAACTCTAGTTTGGTTGTACTAATGACCAAACATGAGACTGTTGCAAAATAATGCACCACAAAATAAAAGCAGAAGGCTAGAAAACTTGAGGGCACAATCGGTTTTTGGGTCATTGTCCAAGGACCTGAATTATTTTCGGTCCATCTGTACCTTTGAAAGGAAGTTAAAAGGTTTTCAAAGACACTGCGAGTGAACGATAAACGTCTCTAAGAAATCAATCAGTATCGATACATATTGGTAGCCGACGCCAAAGTGAATGAGAGACCTTGCACTGGAAAATTTAACATCAGTGGGGACACACCTGTTGGGAGACGTTTTTCTATAGATAGGTAAGATATCCCTAAATTGTAATGACTCGAGAAATGTTAACCTGTAGAGCTGTCAGATAATTTGGTCAGTGTGAGGCAATTGCTCCCAGCAACACCTATTTAGGCAGCTGTGACCTAAAATACGAATTTTATGTCAGTAAAGCTAAAATTTGATATGAAAGACTGCCATTTATGATTTTCCAAATTTTGAGTAGTAGTTTTATTTTCTGCAAAAATATATAAGTGAATAATTGTGGTGTAAGATATTCAGTACATACTAAAAACCAGAGCTTGTTCCAGTTAGTACCCAAGACCCAGTATGCATGGTACATCTACCGTCACCAGCTATATGTTGTCATTGACTCACACAAATCCTGCATAGCATATAAACCTTCAATCGTAATGCATATCTGGTGCAACTGAAGGTTTGAAATGATACATAAATGGAAAGAAAAGTAGGCAATACCAATGGATGTAAATGGTTCTAATTAACACTTTCTTCTCCAGGCACTTTAACTGCCACCCCAATAACAAAACTTCTGATATGTTCCAATATCATCATTTGCCCTTTGTTATTCAATGACAATGCCATGCGTTTGGATCAAACGGTTCGACCTACGATCAATACCTGCATAATATACATAACAGCGTACTATCTACATGAGAAACTTTCATTGTGTAACGTTTAATTCAATCAGATTTTTCAACAAAACACACATTTAGAGGGATTTTAATTTAGTATGGAATCTCTTGTAAAATCAAAATGCCGAACAAATACTGCAACTCACAAACTCGTGGGCAAACCAGCTTTCCGTAAGTGGAAATCTAAGTTATTAGTTATCCACCACCTACAGGATCAAATATAACATTGATCAATCCTAGAGCTTTACTTTGTTGCTATAAATCTTTTTAATTCTTGAGTCCATATCAATAAAAAAATAAAAAGAAACAATTAAAAAGGAACCACGTTATGGAGAGGAACAATTGGGGACCAAAGAATCAAAAGCTAGGGAGAATGAGAGAAAAGGAAACAATCAAATTTGAATATCCTTAGATATAGCTTGTCGGGACATTTAAATTTGTTGGCCAAAAGTAAACAGATCGTTTATAAGCTTTGTTTACCACGCTCGACATAATCACCAAGAAAGAGGTAGCTTGCAGAACGAGGGAAACATCCTTAGAAGGTCTTGCCTATAAGAGCAAGTAAGGTTAAAATTTAGGGAGGAAACAAAAAGAAAATCACAATTCAGAATAAGGATGCCATACACAGAAAGGTAAAATGCTTTTACTACTCTAGTTTCGCAGTTCATCCGGGAAGTGTTACAATCTAAGGAAAGAAATAGATCTTTCTGTCGAATATACCTTAGGATTGATTTCTCTCAAATTAAAAAAGATGGCTCAGAAGTCACATCAATCAAGAATATAAAGCATAGTTTGGCTAACTTTGCTTAAGAGATAAATCTAGGGATGTAATCGTTTGTAAGTGATGGTTGTGATTGGGATTGAAAATGCATCTAACGGACAAAATTTATCATGTCATTAAGGTTTCATAATTCATCATAATAAATACTATATTAATTTGCCATGACAATATTTTATTAAATGTCAAATTAAAAATGATCAAGAATATAAATTATTCTACTAATGATGATAATAAATATATTTTTATACTTAGGATTAGTTTGTTATTGCTGGAAGCTTTATAAAAGTGCTTTTCCGATGTACGTTACTGTGTTATCAAGAATATTAAGCACAGTTTGGCTAACTTTTCCTATGTAAGTGGCGGTTCAGATTTGTCCACACAAGAGATACTACATCGTATGTGAGTAAAATGGTTGTCATCAGAAATTACTTAACATTTTGAAGTATAATAGCTTAACTGAATGAATTAGCTTTTCATTATGTCATTGAAATAGTAAGAACATACAATACGTTATATATTGTGGAGTCAATTATAAGTTTTACTCTTCTCTGACTATTCTTAAAGGGGAAAAAAGCAACAAGGATCCGAACGCTGTTAATATCTATACAATTATTCTTGAGACGAATGAGTTCGAATGAGTTCAGGTGCTGTAATTTTGTTACAACTTACATAGTTTAATGTTTTGGTTCCACTCGGTTGTTGGAGTATGTGGTGCGATAAACCACATATGTATAGCCAGGGATAGTCCCTCATGAAATAAACAGGAATACATGTGGAGCTTGATAAGCTTGTGCATCTCCATACACAACACCTAGGAATTTTAGTTAAAAAACCCACACCTTTTATCCCAAGGTGGTCAAGTGGGGTTCGGTGTTTTGTGGTTGGGCCCTGAGTAGTGTCCGATGGTCCGTGAAGATCCTAACAATTGGTATCAAAGCCCATGGTTGGGGCTACTGTTCGAACGTAGAAGTGGTTGTGGATGTCACCCGGTTTAGGGCGCAAATGGAGTCAGACTCAAGGTGGAGCAAGCAAGACCCAAAGTTGAACTGACGCTCAAGGTGGAGTTAGTATCTCACCCATTAACTCAGGTGGAGAAGGGTTCTAGATGGGCAAGGCAATGCTCAAGGTGAAGTTAATGTCTCACACATTAACTCTCAAGTGGAGCAGGGTTCTAGGTGCGCAAGGAAATGCTCAAGGTGGAGTTAGTACTTGCCTTCTCATTAACTCAAGGTGGAGTAGGATTCCAGGGCGTATAGGGACAATAATCATGATCGATGGGTAGCATATACAGATAGAAATCATATGATGGAGTCTGATTAGACTGGTGAAGTGGTTTAATCTCGCCAAAGTTGAGATTGTTGGATTATGTGGCGCGATAAACCACATATGTATAGCTAGGGATAGTCCCACATGGAATATAGAGGAGCACATGTGGAGCTTAATAAGTTTGGGCATCTCATTACGTAGCACCGAGGCCTTTTAGAATAAAACCGCACACCTCTTATCCCAAGGTGGTCAAGTAGGGACAACATCAGTACTATGTGGTCGGGCTCATAGTAGGTCCCTATGATCCATGAAGATCCTAACATCGTTCACTAAAATAAAGGAAGACGCAGAACGATAATACAATTTCAAAGGATCGATAAGATATCTTTGTAAACTAAAAAAACATATCAAATAAAAAAATCTATAAAATTAATTCCGATATAATTTCATGGTTGGCCTGAGGATGCAACTCGAGAAAGGACAGGCATAGTATGGGAGAACGTCAAGACGGAAAATGCTAGAAATGATTTGTGGAGTGAAGAATAAAAATATTTATCGGGTTTTTACTTTTGTAATGATAATAAGGGTAAACTTGATATTAATAAATATTGTATTTAATATTTATATCTCGGAAAATGCATAACTAATTATGCCCGTTCCGTTACGGAACGGGTTAAACCCTAGTCAATCAATAAGACGTATACGCAAACATGAGTAACACTACTAAGGTTTAAGATGCAAGTGACTATCCAATCTCCAAGAGAATGAAAAAAATGTAACATGAATTTTTCTCCACCAAATATAAGATAACCATGTGCAAATGTATTCCAAACAACTCATCATACACAAAACTCAATTGACAATCAGTACCAAGTTCAAACCAAAGAAAAATAAAATAACAGTTTAATCATAATATAAGCATATTCTTCTCAATGTGAATCTGCAATTGTTCATAATCTACAAAAACTATATTTGAGAATGATTCACAGTGCTAATCATGAAACAAAAATGATAAAACATCCACCAAAAATTGTTCAAACCCTAAATAATTCTTCATCAATAAAAACCTAATCAGACAAAAATACCTCCATGAATAAGCATGAAGTTTGAAAAATAATTGTTTTTATCAGATCTAATTATTTCTTTACAAACAAAATAAATTAAAAACTGGGAGGCTGGTTTCTAGTGACTTACTCCACACTTTTACAGGTCAGGAATTGCAGGGAAAACTAATGGATATTCGATTTGAGATTTTCCAATGGAGATAATTCTGTGTACGCAAAAGAAATATCAGTCAATTATAACATGGAAAACATAGATAGGTAGAATAACCTATAGCAAGATGGAGCACTTACAACCCATAAGAAAGATCGAAAACTTCTTTGTCTGAGTTAAATGGGATGGCTGCGATGATTGATTTTTTTTCGACGAAGGTGGGAGTTTATTTGGAGAAGCAGAGACAAAATGGTTCTAGAGTCTAAGACCCTCTTTCTTCAGTTCTCGATCATGAGAAGCGTTTCAGAACTGAAAAGACTTTGATAATTTTTCTTTCTTTAAAAAAATAATATCAACCATTGATTTATCTTTACATTATACCACACGTGCGCGCAGTAGGGTGTGGTCTGGAGAACTACAACCATGGATTTATCTTTTTGAGGACAAATCTGGACCACCACTTACACAGGCAAACTTAGCCAAAATGTGTTTTGTACTCTTGGTGGCTTTTTATGTCTTTGTATGTGTTTTTGGAGAGATACACTTGTGATGAGAAATTGGCTCGAAAAGTGTTATTTGCGCTTGCGGGAGAAAATTACTGAAGGCACCCAAAGGACGTGTTAAAGGCACCCTGGGAACACCCCAGAGAAATGATATCGGTACACATTTTTTTTACCAAAGGCACCCAAAGGAAAATACTAAAGGGACCTCCATTTTGGATAAGGGGCACCTCTTTCGATAAGGGGTACACTACTTGCTATCGGCATCCCATATTCTGCTAAGGGCACCCATTCTTCTTCACAATTTGAAATGGAATTTTGGCGGGAAAGATTTTTGCAGCGAAAATAGTTTAGGGTTTGATTTTTAAGCGAGTTTGAAAGAGATTCAATTGCCAAATAAGGTTGGACTGGACTTGATTTAGCTAAACATGGTTGGTATAGTGGATTGATTCAGTTAGATTTGGCTGGATGATCGAGTTTGGAATTAAACAGGGTTCTCGATTTTGGTTGAATTATTTTTGGTAACTACATGAGCTTCTGGGAAAGATTTGAGCGATATTTTCTTGTATATTTTCTACAGATTTGGTTGGGAATGATCCAGTGCGTCGAAACAGGGAAGGTATTGAAGTTAGTTTCGATTAAAAAGAAAGATTTCTTCTTATCACAATAAAACATGGAAGTTAGCTGTCTTGGTGTTTCTTTTGTTTGGTATATTTGGCAGTTACGTGTAGAAATTAAAAGAAGATCTTCTCTTAAGATTTTATTACAAGCCTGTGAAGAGTTGCAACAAAACAGAGATGCGTGAAAGGAATAAAAGAGGGAAATAATTCCCTAAACTTGGGAGGAAAGAAAAGGGGAGATTTACTCGAAATATCTTCACCTATAGTGTATAAATAAGAGAGGGTCGAAGTCATAGAGGGATGTCGAGATTTGGGGGTGGAGCAGAGGCAGGGAATCACGCTGCAGGTGGAGTTGCAGCAGCAGCAGCAGGAGAAGGAAGATGAAGAAGAAGAAACTGAAGAACAAAAAATGCCCTAAGTCTGTCTCAGCGGCAGTCGTTAATCAATAGCAGATAGATATTGTCGCTGTTTGATATTAGTTGCGAAAGACTTTCATAAATTGTTCTCTATCTTTTTCATCTGATTCTTTGTAACAGTCAGTCTGTAACTCCCATATAGCGTTGCAAACTGTCTGTGTTATATAATTTCTTCAATACAAACACCTTTTGAGCCATGTTTCTATCTTTTGAGTGTGTTTTGGGCATGATGAGCTAAACCCCAACACTGGGATGAAGGAGGAAGCCTTATTCACAATTGTTTGGTAACTATATTTGATTCTTTATGACTTTTTGCACTTGATTCAATTGATTTATGATTTTTACTAATTATTTGTGATTTCATTTGATGGCGTATGCTTAGATTTAGAGCTTTTGATGCGCCATGTTTGTGATTTACAATTAATATTTTACAAAATCTAATTTTGGCAAAGAAATAGAGTCAATAAGGAGCCAGAGTTGTTATGAATCAATATATGAACCAATTGAATGTGTTTAATGGTGGAATCCTGAGTCCCATTACCTCTCGATATCGTGACAATTAATCTTGTATATATATATTCCTTGTTGTAGTGTTTTCTATTTTTAAGTCTTAAGCCATAATCTTCACAAGTCCGAGCGAACGACATTCTTTTACCACTTTCTACAACACATCAAGAATGCAACAAAAGTTGGAGTTTAAAGGCAAAATATTATGGCAATGATCAGTATGATCTGTTGGAAAAAAATCATCAATTATGTACTCTTAGGAAAAAAATAATTCAAATGAAATCCAAGGCGAGTTCAATGGAGTCGGAAATGAGGATTTCGATTTACATTTGGGTGTTGATATATGACCGGAGTTGGAGCGCATGCCAACGCTACAACAAAAGCACAAGTCAGTAGGACCAATGCAAAGGAAATTAGCTAAATGATGCTAATGAGGCATAAAAGTTGGCCAATGACGTTTGAAAAAGCAGCAAAGTTGCTGAATTTCGTAAGCATACAAAGCCAAATAGTTCATGAGGTCCTGAACGAGTGTTTTGATGTACACAGGAAAACGGGAAACAAGTATAGCAAGTTCACTACTTGGTTGCTGGGTGTCGGAGGTCTGTGAAATGCTAGTCAGGGGCATAGCAATGAAACGACATTTGCCGACAAAATGAAGCTTCACATCAAAGACAAGAATGATGTCATTGACAAGTGAATTAAGAGTTGATGCATGTCCGCGCACTTGAATATGCCCAGCTCAGGGAAGATGTAAGGACATGAAATTGGTCAAGAGCTAGCCTATGTACTGGTCTAAGACATAACCAAAGCCTGGACAGTGCAGCGAGAGTAATGGTGCATGCCAAATGCGTCATTATACTTTGTTATTTGGTCAAGTAAAGCGACTGGCACATGGAGCATTGAGCTGCAACGGTTAGGAGCGAGTATTGGCATGACTTTACTCAATGTTAAGTAAATTGAGTAGACGGCATGGCCAAGACAAGTCCAGCAACAGATGGTGCAAGAAGAGCTCCAAAGTGGCAGTTATGGTGCGACTATGTACATTTGAAGGCTTTACACATGGCTGAATGTTGGGATGAGTTGGGACAACATTTATAACTGCAACGGAACTTCCTTAACCGGAACTTCCTTAACCACTTTGTATAGGAATGGCATCGCTGGAACAAATCACAAGGATAATCAATTATACATTGCTTTAGCCGGTTGTGGAAATTACTCCTTGGCTAATCAAGTCTTTTGCATTTAGTTATGCATAGTTTAGTTTTTGTCCCTATTGTATAATTAAAGGCATTGTGAACCAGTAAAGGAAATTTAGCAGAAATGTAAGTCTCCTGTTTGAGAGAGCATCACTAAGAAAATAATGACATGTATAGTCCATGTGATAGGCGAATTTTATTTATCTTCCTTTAATGCGATAAAATAGAATGTTACGTTATATATAATGTAACAAGGGATACATAGAGAGAGAATAAGAAGGGAAGAAAAAAGGATGAAGGCCTGCATGCTGAGGAAAAGTATACAAAAATGAACTGAACACTCGTGAGTGAAGATAATTTTTTTTTTCTTCTATAATTAACAAACCAAACAAAAAACTAGGACCTAATAAAACGGCAGTAGGCCCTCACCTTTGAGTGAAGATGATTCGTTGAACCACAATATTGCCATCCAAGACACAAAAAAAATAAAAGCAGCGTGAAACTATTCAACCTATAGCACGAGACTTGAGGTTCCATCCTATAACCCAACTGTAACCCAAGCGATGCCATCAAGCCTCCCCTGCTATAACCCGAGGTATGCTACCAACCCTCGCCCCCGGTATCGTTTATCCTTGCCCCTGCTATAACCCGAGATATGCTATCAAGCCTCGCCCCCGGTATCGTCTAGTCCTGGGAAAAGAAAAAAAGATCAAGCTCATACCTCACGAAGGATGCTCACAACACCATTTAGGCACACTTATTCACAAACTCAGGATTAAGGTTTTTTTTTACCTCAAACCCAGAATTGTTATTTTTTCATTAAAAGAGGAAACCTTTGTTGGACATGGACTAAGCGTAGAGTGCAGGTATACCGGGAGCTGGGCCATTCTTCGAAGACGAGTACTTTATGAACCCTATTTTAGGGCATATTTAAAACTTTCAGGGAATACTGAATAAAGACAAAAACGGGTCGAAAATACTAAAATCAATAGCCCCTTAACAAATATTTTTGGTCATGGCAAATCTGCCCTTTCATTATTAGTGTTAATAATAATGATTAGTTATTCATAATTTTGATTAGTGATTAATGTTAATGATTAGTGATTAAGATAATTTAGTTATAAATTTGTGTAGATAAAAAAATTTGAGGAGGAAAAAAAAGTTAGGTTTTTATAGAGAAGGAGAAGGGGAAAGTGAGGAAAAAACTTGTATTTTGGTTCAATGGATGAGGAGGGTCAATCTTCATCTAAAAAACCTAGGAAAATACCCATTAACTACAACAATGATCCGAAAATGGCTGATTTCTTAGATTATGAGAATGATTTTACACAAACTCAAGCCCAAACTCAAGATGATGATTTTTATGAGCCAGATGATGAATACATATATGGGGAACCCAATGCTTCTAATACACATGTATAATTATATCTTATGTTTAATTTCATTTTTGTAGGTTGAAATCATCAAAAGTTTGCATTTTTCACCATGGTTCGGCGAACCAGGAATATGTTTGGCTCAAAATTAGCAGCCAAACCCACCTGGTTCTTGACAAATGATGAACAGTTTGGCTAGCTGAAACTGTTAACGTTAGCCGCTAAACCTTTATTTTGTAACTTCATGCTTATTTGCGAGATCCTGGTTCGGCTTATTCGAAAGTTTCATAAAAAGCCGTACCTATTTCTGAGAGTTTTGGAAGAAAACGTGTTAATGGTTCGGCTTATGTAGTGAATACCGTAAAAGACGAACCTGTTGGAAATACTTGGTTCGGCTTGTTACATAAGTAGTATACATGCCGAACATTACCATTAATAATCCTGAGAATTGTTGGCTTTAGAATTTGTTAATGGTTCGGCACATATTGTGAATATCGTAATATCCGATATATTGTGTCGCTCACAAGTGGACAAGTAAATTTATGTTCAAGTGATGAGGATGAAGACAATGAGAAATAGGTTAGTGAAGATGATGAGATCTGTCTAGGATCTCCATAAAATGATTTATGGAGGTGTTTTTTGGTTTGTAAGGGCGCATTCAATCTATATTGTCTTTTTTTATTTTGATTTTAGCGGATGGTTGGGATTATATAACATCAGAAATGCGATTAAATGTACCCTCGAGACACTAATATTTGTATGGTTTATTTTTATTTTTGGGAAACTCAAAGGTTCAGCTTGAAATATGTTTATAATACAACTCAGACCTGTTAAAGTAACGGTTACATTTTTTAAAAGTTTGAAGATTCAAAGGTTCGGCGCATTATAAATTGAACTTATAAGCGAACCACATCATGTGTTTTGGTTAAATTTCACTTACTATTTCACTTAAATAGAAACTTAGGTCACATACTACTAGTCTCGTTTTACATAATAGTTCAATGGATCTCGATGGATATCAACTCTAACGAATCTCGGCCACTAGTTCTCTAATAAATCTCAGAATTCTTCTCCTCAACCATGTATAACACATTCCCAGCTCGTATCTTCTCCATGACGTATTTCCCAAAGGCTTTAAATTCTAGCATCCTTAAAAAAGAAGAATTCGTAAGTTAGTATTCAAACAAAAGCGTACCTTATTTCTTAACATAAGCGTGGTGGAATTTGGGATACTCACCTTCTCTTCATTAGTATCACTGGGATGATATTGATTCACCCATCTTAATATTCTAATGTAATCTTGCATAGTATAACGGATACTCTCATATCTTTCAGCTAATTCCATCCACTTACGACGTTTTGGATTCCCATCTAACTCAAACTGGAATTCTTTTATCCTTTTCCAAAACATTGAATAATGTTCATTAGGCCGTTCACGATAAGTTCAAATGAAATCTCTGACAAGAATTTTATCATCTTCAATGGTGAATGGTTCCATTTTGGAGTAGAAATGCAAAATACTATTTGGTTTGGAGGAACAACGACAAGTTTAGTAAAAAAATTGCTAGAGAGGGCCAACATTATATATAGAAATTCCCCAATGGATCAATGCTTTAAAAAAAAACTAACCTTTGAGGAAATTTTATTTGTAAATTATAAGGTTCGGCTGATACTGAAAGTTTCTCATACAAGCCGAACCTGGTAAAATCTAGGTGTCTAGAACTTGTCAGGTTCGGCCTGTATGGATAGTTACAGGACTGGCCGAACCTGACAAATTCCAGACACCTGAATTTTACTTGGTTCGGCACATTAGGACATTCACAGGACTAGCCGAACCTGATAAGTTCCAGATACTGAACTTGTCTATAACACGATTAAAAATGAAAATTCAAGGTATTTATAACACGATTAAAACATAAAAGTCAAATTTTCGATAAAATGAAATGACCTAGAAAACATAAAAGTCAAGTTGTCGAGAACAAGGTGAACAAATCCAAGATAAAATTGTACTTAATCAAACATAGCAAACATAAAAGTTCATTGACCATGGCCCCTTTTGCCGGTTCCACGACCACTTCCACGGCCTCCTCTTCTTCCACCTTCACATTCATTTTCCGCCACGTCGTGATCACCGGTTGGGCCGCTACTACCACCTCCACTTGTGCCTTCACCAGCTTCTCGATCCTTCTTCTTCGTCAGCCTTTTGGTGGGTACCTGGGGTCCTTTTCCTTTGTTTATAATAGCATCCCACTCGTCGATGAGATAATTTTGTTCATCAACCGTCAACGGTGTTTTGCAACTAGATTTTTTCCTTATTTTCTTCAACATCTCCTTACCCACCGCAACCTAATTTCATTTGTCAACAACTTCTAATTATGAGTAACTTATATAATCTTATATTTACATTATAACAAATTCAAGAGTATAAATTAATGCAATTATTATCATTGTCTTGAATGCCTTCGATAGTTCTTCATAAGTAGACTTTTTGGAGATGATGGTCTCCTTTTGCTTCGCCTTCGACTTATCAACTATCTTCCGATTTTTCTTATTGATAATAAATGGATGCGAAATTTGGTTGTACCAATCCATATAGCCCGGATCAACTTCATGAGGATCATCATGCACGAGTGCTATAAAAGCCATATTTAAAAAAAATGTTGTCATCTAACTTCTTCAAATGCTCAATTCTAGGTTCGGGATCATACTTTGGACTCCACGAAGAAGTGGTGCTTTTAGTTCCAAAGGGACCTTTTGGACGGTTCCTAATTGACGTATTACTCGCCGAAGATCATAAATTACACAACTTTACCGGGATAAAACAATGGTCCATAGTACATACCCACCGGCTTGTCTTCATTTTAAACAACTTCATCGACAAAGACTTCATCCCCTTCTTATATGGATCAAAATCGACGTCATTGACCTCCAAAGAGTCTAACTTCTCTCTCAACTTTGCCACCAACTGCTCTTTATTCCATTTCATATCGTCCTTAAACTTGTACCGTGCCGCTATTGGAAGTGTATCAACCTAATCCATATCCTTTTCAAGTTGTTTAGCCAATTCCAAAAATGGATAAATGGTCATATACCCACACCTACATCCAAAATTAAAATAGGAAATGAAGTGACAAGATGAAAATGAAAGTAATTCTCCAAGCTAGAGTGTTTGTTTCTGAAAAATTCACTCATAATATAAAAATTAAAAAGATAAACTACTTTTAATTAGAGAAAACACACAAGGTTCGTCTTACAAAATATATCAACAATAAGCCGAACCTATCAACTTTAATCTCTGTGTGTAATGTTCGGCTTGGAATTGATATCACCAATAAGCCGAACTCATCCAAGTTGAATTCTTAGAAGAGAGTTCGGCTTGAAATTGATATCACCAACAAGCCGAACCCTTTACTGATCCAAGAGAAAATAAGCATTGTATATATATATAAAAGGATATTGGATTGTCGAGAATTACCTGAAGCATAGTGAAGTTCCCTCAAATGTTTGTACTTGTCAACCTAAAGGTGGTCGCAAGTTTTTCAAGAAGGTAAGCTAGAGCAGAGGTTCCCCAAGAGTACTTGTTAACGGTAGCAAGATCCTTTACCAATATGAGACAATTGGCATTCACCTTGTTTCCAGTAAGGTTGGGGAAGATATCTCTTCCAAGTGTATAAAAAGAATAGGAGGTTCTGACTTGCTTCACTTTTATCTCATCCATTACGAGCTCCCCATTCCTTACTTTCTCATTTGTGTTCCAAAATTCATCTCTCAAGTTAGTAAGCTTGATCTTCTTAAGCTTCTTGTTTCTCACACCGTCCTTCCGAACAAAGTCTACATTTTAACGGAGCGACAAAACTCGAGTTCAGTATTGTAATCATCCCAACCAAAACATTCATTGTACAACTTATATAGCTCCTCCCAACTCATATCATAATATTCAGTATCCAAGCTTCTACCCCTCACTTTAAGCCCTGTAATTTTGTGGGCGTCATCAGGAGTGATTTTCATCTCCCCAACGGTTAAGTGAAACGTATAAGTCTCTGGAAAAAATCGCTCGGAGAAGGCGTAGATAGTCACTCTATCACATTCCTTATGTCCACGTTTAACCATAGGCCATACAGAAGATGATTGTACGTAAGCAACCACCTCGGGAACCTCTTCGGACAATTTACATACCGCTGCCCTCTGGTGTCTCAATACTCGAACGACATTGTTGTGATCAGGAGTCTCATATATTCTCTTTGCCCAAGATTCGGCGTAACCGATCAACACATTTCCACCATCTTCTTGAAGACCATGGGCAAACCATCACTTCGAGCTGGGATTACGTTATCCTTATGAGGAACTGTAACCCGGGGTTCAGCAAGCTTCTTCTCTTTTTGAGGTTTTAGTTGATGTTGAGGTTCTTCATTAACATCACCACAATCACCCTCTCTTTGTATCTATGGTAGTGATTCACGAATTTGTAACGGGGAATCTTTGTCACTTCCTCTGCCTCCTGCTCCCAATTTTTTGTGACCTCCTCCTCGTGGATCAGGAGTTTTAGAATTAGAAGGCATAACCTCCATCTTTTTCCTCTTTTTAACTTCATTATTCCTAAACAAGTATAAAACTTGATTAATACATTGAAAAAATAGAAAATGGTGAATTAACTCTAGTCTAGGGCTGTAAGATATATAGATTGAAATGTAATAGTGTTCGATTAGTGTCGTGCATTATCTTTTTGGTTGTCGTGCGATTTTGGAATTTATCGACCTACAACTATGAAGAAAATGCACAACACTAAACAAACTTATTATATGTCAATATATTAAAACATTATCCTAATTCTGTCACTACCAAAGAACTATTTTAAAAGTAAATCAAGGGGTTCGGCTAGCCCAAAAAACCAAATATAAGCCGAACCCAACAACTGTCAGTAGATTCTTAAACACCGTGAGTTGTTCCACTTGAAATTCAAAATTATTTTAAGCCGAACCCAACCACCATCAGCTGATAAACACAGTGAGTTGTTCGGCTTATAATTCAAAAGATATTTCAGGCCGAATTTCTACACTTATACGATCTATGAAAATGAAAACAATGTAAGTTCAGTTTAAAACTAGTATTATCGAATATGCCGAACCCCTATGCATCTCTATCTGTGGCTAGGTTCGGCTTAAAATTTTGATGAAATTTCAAGCCGAACTGTTCATATACACTTTCAGGAAGCTTTTGTGAAGAACAATTCGGCTAAAAACGCAACTAAAATTGCGCCGAACCCTTTTCATTAACCATCAAAAACCCTATTTTTTTGGAATTAACCCTATTGAATCGATAAAAAACAGCAAATAAGAGATTGGGTTTGTAGAACTTACTTTCTTATCCTCATTTCAGGAGTTGGTGCTTCAATTGGTTGATTTTATGATTTGATTTCAGGTTCTCCAACTCCTTCAATTGGTTCTTCTTCTTCAGTTGATGGATTTGAAGACGATTTAGAACGCGTACTTTCTGCTTTTTCCTTTGTACGACCTATTATGTAATTGAGTTTAATCGCCGATCAAATTTTCGCGAATCGACGATTAATCACGGCGATGAAATTTTTTTTCCCTTGAGAAAACACGTTCGGATATAAGGAGCGGTGTTTAAATAAAACTGATTTTGATTTTTATTAAAATGATTTTAGGTTTTGATATTAAGGGTAAGGGTAGATTAGTAATTAAAATGGTTTAAGGGCACCCTAGATGGGATTATTGGTTTGTATGCCCTAAAAGTTTTACGTATGCCCTAAAACAGGGTTCCACTTTATTTTGGATGGTTTCAATGAGCCCGTAGAAGGCAAGTATACTGGGAGGGGAGTCGGGCCTTGTACTTTATTTCGAATGGTTTCAATGAGCCTAGAAGGAAGGTATACTGCTGGGAGGGGAGCCGGGCTTTTCTGAAGATGAGAATTTAATTTCAGATGGTTTCAATGAGCCAAACTTTTCTCAAATTAAAAAAACATAAAATAAAATCTTTCTCTCTTCAAATTTTTCTTTTTCTCTCCAATTTTTTTCCTTCCAACGAAGACCTTCTCTAACTATATATTTCTCTGCTCAGATCGACTCTATTGGAGCTGATCTGAGCTGATCAAGCACCATAACTCGCTCTCTTTTGTCCTGATCTACTGTATGCTATTAGAATCTTAAGTTTTAGTTACGGTTTGGTTCCATCATCAGAACTGTTATTGTTTGCAATTTTTATGGTTTTTATTCATCGATCTTTGGATGAATATGCAGGTATGGGATGTGATGTTTCGCATGGAAGAAAGCAATCCATACAATCATTTTTTGTTTCTACCCATGAAGAAGACAAAGAAAATCCAACTGATCTAGATTCGGCTTCATCCCCACCCTTTTTTTTCATTGTGTATGGTAGTGGTTAGGCTTTATTTTGGCTTGTGATCTTGATGCTCTAGGTTGTTTCTAGCAATCTAGCAGTTTATAGACCCGTTTTTTCTTTGTTTATTAGTGTTGGTTTTAAGACTTACTGGTTTGCATTGTACTTTCTTTTGTGGGGGATGTTGAGCAAGCAACAGGAACATCAACAACTAAGAAAACAAAGGCAATAGAAGGAAAATCAAGATCATCAACAAGTTCATCGATTATATCAATTGTTAGAAAGAATCCAACGCTGAGTCGGGGCGATTCATCCCGATCCAGACTTCAAAAGACCGATTCAAGAAATCTTTGTTACTTTAGCTCCTGCTATCGAAGTCTCAGTTACCATTTCTGTTACTCAAGACACTGCTATTGCTCCTGTTACTTTGAAATAGTTTTAGAACACTTTTATTATAAAAAACTTAGTTAATATAAGTCTAGCTTACATGTTCTTGAAATCACGGGGTTTGATTTGATCCAACCACTGCTTTATGCAGTTAAACAAATTAGTTGTGATTCAAAACTAATTAGGTCGTATGATACAATTTGGTCCTTTGGGATTTCTGAAAAAGTTTTTTAGTATGTAAACTTAGAATGGTTAGTCAAGAATTGTAGGAATGTCAAGGATACTAATCAGTCGAGATGGGTTGTCGTTGTTATTACTGCAAAGTTCCAGCAGCCTTGGAATCTTCCTTCCTTGTATAGCAGAACTAACAAAACTACTAGAAGAGGATGTGGGGTAAGCTAGATGCTATACTTGATATTCCTGATGCTGAATGGATGGTGCTGGTGATAATTCCATAATTCATGTGATTTTAGTGTTCATTCCATACTTGTTTTAGCTATTATTCTTGCATATTTTCGTATTATTACTCTTGTTTTCTCTTATTTGCCTCTATTAGGTGAATCATCCAAAAAGGAGCTACAAATTGCTAAAAAGTGCTAATAAGAGAATAATTACAAGTATCCAAGTGCCCAAGTCCAAGAGAAGTGGAAGAAGTGCGACGAAAAGGAGCAAAACGCTCAAAATCAAGAGACGGGCCAAAGACCGAGATTAATTCATTCAAATTCAGGATTTCTTATCACCATCTTGAAGAGAATTGAAATAGGAAAAGAATACAAAAAGAATGAGGTTTATCTTTTGTGAATTTATAGGTTGATCCTAATAGTTAGACTCTGAGCTCAAGGACAACTTTTTAGTGTTGTTTATACACACAATTGCTCCACGGAATCCCTCTGTAAGGTTTTGTGTTCTCTAATTGTGTTCAAGTTATTCGACGACTACTTATCTCCTAACTCAATACTAGCAATAGATTAAATCAACAAATCAATTTAGTTGGCCACCTAAACAATCTATCAATCAATCATAAATATTCATTATAGTATAAACAAACGATAATCATATGAAGAACTTCAAAGTAGATTAATATAATAACTCAAATCTTGTTTACAACTTAGAATTCATCCTCAATCAATAGGTGTTTATCTACTCATGGATGTAGAAACATCCACGATATACATATGAGAAAAGTTAAGAGATATCGTTACGATTGAAGAACCGCTCCGAAACCCTAGCTTTTGATCCGTGTGATGTTTCTTCTCTCCAAGCCTTACAATTTCGTGACCTTTTGATGATGTTTCATTCATGACCTAATACCTCTTTATATAGGTTTAATTGCTTGGCCTTCAAGTATTTAGTTCGGTTCAAGAACCCGACCCGAAAACACGAAATAAGGATCCTAATCGTGAGTTTTGGCCTTCTATGGTATGCATACCCGTATGCATACTTTAATTTCAGTTTAAATCTAGGGGAATAAGTATGCATACCCGGATGCATACTAAAAATTGGTATGCATACCCGTATGCATACTTGCTTGTCTTCGATATTCGATAAAAACCTTGTTTTGGCCACAACTTCTTCGTTCGAACTCGGAATGACCTTATTCTTTTTGAATTCTTTTCTTCTTTCAATTCTCTTCAAGATGGTGATAATAAATCCTGAATTTGAATGAATTATTCTCGGTATTTGGCCCATCTCTTGATTTTGAGCGTTTTGCTCCTTTTCGTCGCACTTCTTCTACTTCTCTTGGACTTGGGCACTTGGATACTTCGAATTCTTCTCTTCTTAGCTATTTTTAGCACTTTGTATCTAATTTTTGGATGATTCACCTAATAGAGGCAAATAAGAGAAAACAAGAGTAATAATACGAAAATATGCAAGAATAATAGCTAAAACAAGTATGGAATGGACACTAAAATCACATGAAATATGCACTTATCAAATTCCCCCACACTTAGCTTTTGCTAGTCCTCGAGAAAACTAAATAAAACTAATCCTAAATACAACAACTCCATGTCGTTGAGAAAACGGTTACACTTAGCATGTATAACAAGCCTTTAAACCCCTAGGTGTCCCTAGTGGGCGAGTTATAGTCACGTGAGGGTTTACAAGAGATATACCCACAAAACCTACTCCAATTTCTCGCCTTGGAAGAACCTCTAAGGATATACACAAAGTGGAAATCCAAATAATTAGATCGCATATGTTCTTTAGCTGCAGACATCCCACAAACACTCAAATCATCACACACAAGCAATTACTTACGTGTGACATTCAACCTGATTGCAAAACTCTACTATGATAGTCATCGTACTTGTTGCAATGTTTGCCACAACACTCGCATACTGAAATCACATGGATAAATAAGAAAATGGAAATAGAAAAGTAAAGTGTGCAAATGTTGACTAAAGTGAAAGATGTTACCTACAATACTTGTATGAATATCATCAAAGGATTCTTATTTATAGCGCAATAGTTGAGAGAAGCACCCATTTAACTCGACCACATGATTAGATACTCAAACCGCATGTTCCTTTTCAGCAAGTATGTGATAGTTTCCTTGGATCCTGCATTCCACGCTTGTTTAGGCGACGGAGACAAGGACAACGTTTCACACATACTGCTATCCAAGTGTCGAGAACCTCATAAATAGTCTTTTTGACTTGCTATATAATGATGATATGTTTTTTTTTCCATCAACTACATGATTAGCCCGCAATTACGGACCTATCATCTATTAATGTCGATAAATGAAGAGGAGCCTTAAATATATGTTTTTTTTTCCCGGCTCACTCTTTGTGAGTGTAAGACAATTGTCTATGGAGCTTTTATATACTCAACTAATGATTACCTTGTTACAACATCTACGACAGTATCAGGATCCCATCAAATCACTTTAGAGAAACATATAACTTCAAAAATAAAAAGAAAGTGATTCAGTAATGATTAATTGCGAGGATGAATCTTTCAAAGGACTACCATGCTATTGCTAGCAACTGAGTTTCACAATCAATTATGAACGTATATATAATTAAGGATTGTAAAATGACAAAGTGAGACTCAATCTATAGCCGTAAGAACTGTTTCAACCTAAAAAGGTTTAGAGTGTCATCCTAAATAGCTCATAATTAACTCCAAAAGATGGAGTTTCAAGAATGCAAGAAATCAAAGAGTATTATTTTTTTATGTGTATATGCATATAATATGATAATAAATGCTCCCCCACACTTAAACTCAACATTGTCCTTAATGTTCAAAACCGAAAATTCTTAATCCTGACATAACAGCCCTGAAAAACTCAATAACTGTACCAATGGGTAGGGAACTAGGAAAAACATCCTAAACAAAAGTTGTTCACCTACGTTTTTTCTATAAGGTGTCAAAATGGCACAGTGTTTCGATTGCATGTCTGTCAGCCCGGCCTGACAGACATGCAATCTGAAAAAGTTCTGGAAAAATACCGAAACTCAAATGTCCAGGCCTATCGCTCCAACTTAACAGACTCCAAATTCAGATTTTCTTTTCGGAAAAGAAAGTTGATTCTGTCCTCTTTAAAAGTTGGGGTCAACCAATCAAATCGGACTCCGTATGAAATTTCGAGAGCTGTTTTCGTGATAACTGCGCAGTCAGAATTTTCTGACGAGAATTCGTCAAAACTTTCATTATAGAAATAGGACTTGTAAAATCTAAGATGGGAATGCAAGATATGATATGAAAACTAAGAAAACTAAAAACAAAAGGGATAAAGATACAAAACCGATGGGTTTCCTCCCATGTAGCGCTTTGTTTAACGTCCTCAGCCCGACTTGGCATTCCAGTTATGCTACTCTCCAAGAGGGAGTGAATCACGAAGCTCAATTTCATCCATGTTCACATAAGCAACGTTTTCATAATATGGTTTCAATCTATGGACGTTCACTTTTGATGTTGTCCCATCTCTAAGACTAGAAATTTCAACTGCACCATAAGAGAAAACATTAGTAACAACAAACGGTCCAATCCATCTGGACCTTAGCTTCCCAGGAAATAGTTTAAGACGAGAATTAAATAAAATAACTTTTTTCCCCACAACAAAATTCTTTCGAGAAATCATTTTGTCGTGGAAAAGCTTCGTCTTCTCCTTGTATATACGAGAACTCTCGTAAGCATCATTACATATCTCCTCTAGCTCCTTAAGTTGTAACTTCCTTTGTTTCCCCGCATTGTCATAATCTATGTTGCACATCTTCATCGCCCAATATACCTTGTGTTCAAGTTCAACCGGAAGATGACAAGCTTTGCCATAAACTAACCGATATGGAGACATACCAATCGGTGTTTTGTACGCCGTTCTATATGCCCATAATGCATCGTTAAGCCTATAACCCAAATCTTTCGTATGGTGTTCACGATTTTTTCAAGAATGGATTTAATCTCACGGTTCGAGATTTCAGCTTTCCCACTAGTTTGTGGGTGATACGGCATACCAACCTTGTATGTTATGTTGTACTTCTTGAGTAAAGCATGGAAGGATTTTTGAAAATTTGAGCCTCCATCACTGATAACCACTCTTGGTGTACCATGTCTAGGGAAAATATATTCCTTCACAAACTCACAAACAACTTGAGAATCATTAGTAGGGGTGGCTTTAGCTTCCACCCATTTCGAAACATAATCCACAACAAGAAGTATATAAAATTCTCAGTTCGAATTAACAAAAAGGCCCATAAAATCTATACCCCACACATCAAAAATCTCTATAGTGAGAATAGGATTGAGTGGCATTTGATTTCGAGCACCTAGATTACTAGTTCGTTGACATCTATCACAAGATTTGCAAAAAAATATATGCATCTTCAAATAGGGTAGGCCAATAAAACCCACTTTCAAGTACTTTGAAAGCGGTCCGTTTAGAACCAAAGTGACCACCACATGCATAAGTGTGACAAAAAGTAAGAATAGATTGAAATTCCAAATTAGGTACGCACCTGCGGATGATTTGATCAGAACCGTATTTCCACAAGTAGGGCTCATCCCACACATACTGCTTGACTATTTTCTTAAGCTTAAGCTTTTGAAAATTAGACATTGTACCAGGTACCTGTCTTGTAACTAAGTAGTTCACTATATCCGCGTACCAAGGTGTTGAATCTTCAATTGAGAAAAGTTGTTCGTCTGGAAAACGATCTTGTAAAGAAAGTTCTTCTTCGGAAACAACAAGTCTTCTAAGCTGATCCGCCATAGTATTTTCAACACCTCTTTTATCCTTGATCTCATAATCAAATTCTTGCAATAATAGTATCCACCGTATAAGTCTCGGCTTAGCTTCTTTCTTCTTTAATAGGTACCTAAGTGCTGCATGATCAGAATACACAACCACCATTGAACCCACCAAATACTATCTAAATTTATCTAGTGCAAACACTATAGCCAAAAATTCTTTATCGGTGGTAGAATAGTTGATTTGTGCATCGTTTAGGGTCCTTGATGCATAATAAATCACATGAGAAAGCTTGTCTACTCTTTGACCCAAAATGGATCCAACTGCATAGTCACTTGCATCACACATTAATTCAAATCGCAAACTCCAATCCGGTGACTTGATAATTGGTGCAGTTGTCAACAATTCTTTTAATCTATCAAAGGCATCCTTGCACTCCTTGTTGAAGTCAAAAACAACCTCTTTTTGCAATAATTTGCACATCGGCATTGAGATTTTGGAGAAATCCTTGATAAACCGTCTGTAAAAACCTGCATGACCAAGAAACGAGCGAATTTCTCTCACCGAAGTGGGATATTGTAAGTTCCTTATTAAGTCTATCTTTGCTTTGTCAACTTCGAGCCCTCGAGAGGACACAATGTGACCTAGTACTATACCATGGTTTACCATAAAATGACATTTCTCCCAATTTAGAATAAGGTTAGTGTCTATGCATCTTTATGCACAAGTTCAAGATTTTGTAAACAAATATCAAATGAATTGCCATAAACACTAAAATCATCCATAAATACCTCAATGATGCGTTCCGCGTAGTCAGAAAATATACTAACCATACACCTCTGAAAAGTGGCAGGCGCATTGCAAAGACCAAACGACATCCTTCTATAGGCAAACGTACCTAAAGGACAAGTAAAAGTAGTCTTCTCCTGATCCTCCAGTGCAATAACAATATGATTGTAGCCCAAATAACCGTCCAAAAAGCAATAATGTTAATGTCCCGCCAACCTCTCTAACATCTGATCAATGGAAGGCAAAGGAAAGTGATCCTTTCGGGTTGTTGTATTGAGCTTTCTGTAGTCTATGCACACTCTCCATCCTGTTTGAACTCTTATAGGAACAAGTTCATCATCTTGATTTCTAACAACAGTAACACCTGATTTCTTAGGTACCACTTGAACTGGGCTAACCCATTTGCTGTCAGAAATTGGGTAAATCACCCCCACACTTAGGAATTTGGGGATCTCTTTCTTCACGACCTCCATCATTGGGGGGTTAAGCCTACGCTGAGAATCACGTACCGGCTTGAAATCATCTTCCATTAGGATTCTATGCATGCACATGGATGGACTAAATCCTTTAATATCAGCAATTGTCCAACCAATAGCCGTTTTGTGCTCTTTCAGAACCCTAAGTAGATGTTCTTCTTGTATTGGGGTGAGGTTCTTTGCAATGATTACCAAAAGTTCTTCTTTATCACCCAAGTACGTGTACTTTAAGTGCACCGGAAGCGGCTTCAATTCTAGTTTCGCTGCCTGCACAACAGAAGGTAACGAAACCTCATTAGTTATGGGTAAAGAAATATAAGAAATATTATCCATTTTTGCTTCTTTGCACACTTTACTTTTCTATTTCCAGTCTCTTATCTATCCATGTGATTTCAGCATGCGAGTGTTGTGGCAAACTTTGCAAAAAGTACGATGACTATCTTAGTAGAGTTTTTCAATCAGGTTGAATGTCACACGTAAGTAATTGCCTGTGTGTGATGATTGGAGTATTTATGGGATGTCTGCAGCTAAAGAACATATGCAAGCTAATTATTTGGCTTTCTACTTTGTGTCTATCCTTAGTGGTTCTTCCAAGGTAAGAAATTGGAGTAGGTTTTGTGGGTATACCTCTTGTAAACCCTCACGTGACTATAACTCGTCCACTAGGGACACCTAGGGGTTTAAAGGCTTGTTATACATGCTAAGTGTAACCGTTTTCTCAATGACATGGAGTTTTTGTATTTAGGATTAGGTTTATTTAGTTTGATCGAGGACTAGCAAAATCTAAGTGTGGGGGAATTTGATAAGTGCATAATTCATATGATTTTAGTGTCCATTCCATACTTGTTTTAGCTATTATTCTTGCATATTTTCGTATTATTATTCTTGTTTTCTCTTATTTTCCTATACTAGGTGAATCATCCAAAGAGGAGCTACAAAGTGCTAAAAAGAGCTAAGAAGAAAATAATTCCAAGTATCCAAGTGCCCAAGTCCAAGAGAAGTGGAAGAAATGCGACGAAAAGGAGCAAAACGCTCAAAATCAAGAGACGGGACAAATACCTAGATTAATTCATTAAAATTTAGGATTTCTTATCACCATCTTGAATAGAATTGAAATAGGAAAAGAATGCAAAAAGAATAAGGTCATTCCGAGTTCGAACGAAGAAGTTGTGGTCAAAACAAGCTTTTTATCAAATACCAAAGACAAGCAAATACGCATACGGGTATGCATACCAATTTTCAGTATGCATACGGGTATGCATACTTATTCCCCTGTATTTTAACTGAAATTCAAGTATGCATACGGGTATGCATACCATAGAAGGCCAAAACTCACGGTTAGGATCCTTATTTCGTGTTTTCAGGTCGGGTTCTTGAACCGAACTAAATACTTGAAGGCCAAGAAATGTAAACCTATATAAATAGGTATTAGGTCACGAATGAAACATCATCAAAAGGTCACGAAATTGTAAGGCTTGGAGAGAAGAAACATCACACGGATCGAAAGCTGGGGTTTCAGAGCGGTTCTTCAATCGTAACGATATCTCTTAACTTTTATCATATTTATATCGTGGATGTTTTTACATCCATGGGTAGCTAAACACCTATTGATTGAGGATGAATTCTAAGTCGTAAACAAGATTTGAGTTATTATATTAATCTACTTTGAAGTCCTTCATATGATTATCGTTTGTTTATACTATAATGAATATTTATGATTGATTGATAGATTGTTTAGGTGGCCAACTAAATTGATTTGTTGATTTAATCTATTGCTAGTATTGAGTTAGGAGATAAGTAATCATCGAATAACTTGTACACAAGTAGACAACACAAAACCATACAGAGGGATTCTGTAGAGCGATTGTGTGTATAAACAACACTAAAAAGTGGACCTTGATCTAAGAGCCTAACTATTAGGATCAACCTATAAATTCACTAAAGATAAAGCATTCGACCAAATTACACCTTGAGTGAGCTACTACTAGGTGGTTTAGACGAATAGAATCTGGTATTGGAGAGCTTCCGTACTCAGTGATAAAAGGAATTTAGGGAACAACACTGAGCTAGTTGTTATTCCATGGTTGGTGATAATCTATGATTAACGACGAGTAGGCAACTATAATAACTCATTGACGGTTAATTAGCGAAGAAGGATTCCTCGACCATATCTCTCTTTATTGATTACAATTCAACTTTATTTTCTTTGATTATTTATTTTGTATAAAATCTAAAACAAAACCCCCCTTTGTGACACTTTGACAACTAAAACTCACTGCTCTTCGTGGGAACGATCTTTTCTTCCATTATATTACCAATTAATTGTGTGGAAATAAGTAATTTATTTTGATTGCACTTACGATAGCCATCAAATTTTTGCGCCGCTGCCGGGGAGTAGTCGGTAGCTTTAGTTGTTATTTTTATTAGTTTTATTCTTGTTTTTAGATTTTTTTTTTAGTTTTTTTTAGTTTTTTTTTGCTAGATTTGTGGTTTCAGGTAATTAATCTCTGGCACCGAAAGACTGGGATTATCAGAGGTGCGGTATTCAAACTCGTAGAGGAACAGTAATACAAGCATGTCAGCAAATGCAACAAGAATACAAGCACGTCAGCAAACGCAACAAGAAGTTTCAGATGAGATGGTAGACGGTGCAAACCCACCTCCTCCGCCTAAGGAGAGGAAGCTGCGAGAGTTGACATCTCAATGCTTAGATTTGCAACCATTGTATATTAAAATCACTAACCCAGTGGAGCTGAATTCGAATCTACTTCATCATCTACCAAATTTCAAGGGACATCCTGGTGAAGATCCAAACCGTCATCTTCAAATATTCCAGCACAGGATGACAAGTCTTAGGAAAGATACCGAAGACAGTGATACGACACTGTTGCAAGATTTCCCATTCTCTTTAATAGATCTAGCGGAAGAATGGTTGTATTACCTTCCTCCAGGGAGTATTACAACATGGACTGAGATGAAAAAGCTATTTGTAGAGAAGTATTTTCCTGCTTCTAAGGCAGCTTTTGTTCGTAAGGAGATTAGTAGCATCCTACAAATTACGGGGGAGTCTCTTTATGAATACTTGGAGAGGTACAAAAGATTGTTGGCAAGCTTCCCTCATCATAACATATCACTAACACTCATCATTTAATACTTCTATGAAGGATTACTTCCAAAGCAACAGAACTTGATTGATGCAGCCGCTGGTGGTTCACTTACAGAGAAAACGATTCGCGGGAAACAAGTTTAATTGAAAGCATGGCTTCTATTGCACAACAATTTTATACAAGGCACAATTCAAATATCAGGAGAGTGAGCGAGATTGGAGATTCTCCAAATACAGAGCATCGATTGAGTACTATTGAAAAGGAAATTCATCGTATAGCTTATGTAGTTGCTCCACCATATGAAGAGGAGGCCGAGGTTAATGCTGTATTCCCTAATCCAAGGCCAAGGTATAATCCATATTATAATACTTACAATCCAGGTTGGAAATATCATCCTAATTCATTTATGCCAATACGCAAGCTGCAGCTCCTAATCCATATGCGAGACAAGGTGGTTTTCAACCACAACCACAACCGCAAGCTCCAAAGGAGGATGCCTCTGAGAAGATGATTACCATGATGCAAGGTCTTTCATTTGTGTTTCAACAAAGTCAATAGAAATCCGAAAAAAATCAGTTAAAAACAGATAAATGCTATTAGAGAACTACAGACTCAAATGGGGCAGTTGGCTACAGATGTGAACGTATTGAAATCACAAGCATTGACAAAGTTGCCATCACAACTTTTTGTGAAACAAAGAGAGCACGTTAATGCGGTTATGTTAAGGAGCAGAAGGCAGATAAAAGACTTAACTCTGGATACAGGGGCAGTATGTGTGCCTAGTGATGATATTGAAAAGGAAGTAGAGGCGGAAACTGTACTAAAGAAAAAGCCAACCTCAACCGGCCAACCTAAGGACATAGTTCCCACTTTTAAAATTCCACCTCCTTTTCCTAGTCGTTTTGCCAAATCCAAGAAAGAAGCTCAAGACAAGGAGATCATGGATATTTTCAGCAAGATACACATCAACATTTTATTTATTGAGGCCATCAGAACCGTACCTAGGTATGCCAAGGTTTTGAAGGATTTGTGTACAAGAAAGGATAAGTTGATTGCTAATGAAATTACTCAAGTAGGAAAAAGTGCTACAGCTATGTTACTAAAGAGGATCCCTACAAAGTGTGAAGATCCTGGCGGTTTCACGGTACCCGTTACCATTGGTAACCGACGATTCGAGCGTGCTTTGCTTTATTTGGGAGCTTCCATAAGTTTTATGTCAGCCGATGTTTATGATTCTTTGAATCTCATACCTTTAAAGAGGCAAAGATTACTATTCAATTAGCAAACAAGTAGAGAACACAAAACCTTACAGGGGGATTCTGTGGAGCGATTGTGTGTATAAACAACACTAAATAGTGAACCTTGAGCTAAGAGTCTAACTATTAGGATCAACCTATAAATTCACTAAAGATAAAGCAACTTAGGAAAGACTCTCAAAATTAGAAGTCTTGAAGGAAAATAGCTTTGCTTAGCTTTCAAGCTATCTTGTTCACTATAAATAAAGGGTTCGTGAGTGCTACACGTTTTTCATCCCCTTTGGAAAATTGTTGTAAGCTTCATAAAGTTGATTTCCATGTCTTCTGTTCTTCATGAACAAGAGTGAGATAAAAGTCTTTATATTGGGGATCACAAAGCCGAGTTAGTAATAATCTTCGTGATAGTTACACAACTTGTAATCTAGGTTTTCACCTCTTGTCTATTCTAAGGTCTTCTCTTCTGATATAAGGCCATTCAAGAGTTGTTGATCATAAACCCAAGGTTTTGATAGATTTCAGTTCTCGATCGTATACCAACACTTGTTAGTCGAAATCGGAACTAGAAAGAAAACTTCGATTAAGGTATCTCGTAAAAATCCTTAAGAAGTTTTAAACAAGATATCTCTAGATTTATTCCAGATGTTCTTGTTGTAGAATAATTAGGTTTCTCTTCCATTTTTGAAGAGTATAATAAACCCTAATCTACAAGTTTGTTTTGATATTACTTTTACCTAGTAATTGTTTTGATCTTCCAAAACCTTGATTCACATCTAAAGGGAAATGGAATCGGTGTTTTGTGAAAACAAAAGATCGAAAAGTATCAACTTTGTTGTTACATCTTCTAAAGAGAACTAACATTCTGCTAGAAGATTTTTGAGAGTGCTTCTGAAGAGAACCTTGTTCTTCCAGAAGATTTTCGAGAATAACTTCTAAAGAGAATTTGTGTTCTGCTAGAATTTTTACGAGAAGAATTCCTAAAAAGAATCGGTGTTCTGCTAGGAGTTCTACAGGTGCTTGAATACAGCTGAAGCAGGTATTACATCTAGTCTGAATAGGTAGTAGGAAATTGGTATAACAGCTTATAATTAGTGTGTGTTTATTCTGGACTAGGTCCCGGGGTTTTTCTGCATTTGCGGTTTCCTCGTTAACAAAATTTCTGGTGTCTGTGTTATTTCTTTTTCGCATTATATTGTTTATCTTTATAATTGAAATATAACAGGTTGTGCGTTAACCAATCATCGTTGATAAATCCGACCTTGTTTGTTGAATAGAACTTTGATTGATCTTGGATATTGGTCTTTGGTACCGTCCAGGTATTTTTCATATCAATCAGGCTCATAGATTTCTGTATGTTTGATTTGCTGATTGATTTGAGAAAAAGAGATAAACTCTTTAGTATTATTCTTTGATTGAGTTTTTACACTCGGAATATTATTAAGGTTTAGTCCATACAGATTGCCGAATGAAATATTGGGTGTGGTTGTTAGACCCCCGCTTTTTCAATATCAAAAAAAGGTGCGATAAATGTCAAAGGTATTCCTAACAATTGAGATTGAATTTACAATAATAAATTTCAATCTTGCAAGCATGGTTTTAGAAATGCAAAGTTGTTGCAGATAACTGAAATACCAACATGACTCTTGAAGTCAGAAACAGAAAACAAAACTACATATGCATAAGTACAAAAGGAATCATTGAGATCCTGAAAAGAAATAAGGCTTTTCAAAGCCTAAAACAAAATCACGTTATGAAAGGAATATAAATATGATGCAGTGATAATTAACACTGTGAGAATTTTTTATATGCAGATATACTATTAAGATACATGCACCAGCAGAAAACCTGCATAAACTCCTTGGACATTCATGAAGTGGGCAATGGACATTATGGTTCTATTCTCAAATGCACAGCTTCAATGAAATCATAATGAGATGACACTGTAAAGGTTCAAGATTTCAAGTTAAAAACTAACACAAGTGTTGAAATACAGGCACCTGGTGGCAGAAAATACTTATTAGTTGCCACTGATTACTTTTCAAAGTGGGTGGATGTCACAAAATTCCTATGGGAACACATCGTCTGTAGATTTGCATTTCCAACGATGTTTGTAGCCGACAATGGACCACAATTCAAGTATAACAAAGCTAATAGAGTCCTACAGAAAAGAGAATATGGAAAAAGAAAAAATGAACTAGGTTTAATATAAAAGAAGTTTATAGACTTACTTTAGTTAAATTAGGGGTAAATATGTGGATGAAAAATATATCATCTACCCGAGAACTGACAGCTAAGGAGTAGTACAACTGAGACGTGAAATAATACTCAAATTCAGATGTCAAATACCTGAACCAGATGTCTAAGGATTAACCCAAAGGTTTCCAAATACAACAGGGACACCAAGATAGACACGAAAGACCTGAGACCAGTAGCGAAGCTGGGAAGAACCTCAACGATGTCATCTAAAAGAAGACCTGGAAAGCGAGATAGTCATAACTCATAACGAGGAGCTTTCCCAGGTTATAACAAGTGCAAGGTGGGAAAGTTAATTGGCTCCCAGCCGTCACGTGCTTACTAAAGTCATTTACATATAATCCCCATGTTCGTACAATGTATAAATAGCCATAAGGATGTTAATGTAGATAATATCATGTCTGAAGGTCTCCTACGAAAATGCTCTTAATTTGAGAAATATCCTAGATAAGTTTTGTTCTTAGACGGGTCTTAAAATCAATGAGAGCAAGTCCACTCTGCTGACTTCCTCTTATCCCGGAAGAAGTTTAAACAAAGGCATGGCCAATGCACTTAGAGTGCAAGTTTCCAAGAATCAAAGTAAGTACCTCGGTGTTCCACTTCAATGGGGAAGAGTTAGTGAAAAAAAAAGGTGTAGTGATATTACTGACAAAATGGAGGAAATCTAGAATGATGATAATAATTGTGAAACTTTGGACTTCATTTTTGCTATTCCTGTCAACAATGTTGATAATAATATAAGTTCTTTCTATGCCAACTTTGTCATAACAAATTAAATGTGAATGAATCTTTGTATCGTAAACTCATATATACTTACCCTGGATATCTACTTTGTAACTATGATTTTGAAGCTCCGTTTCATTTATTTTTTGTATCGTAAACTCATATATACTTACCATGGATGTCTACTTTGTAACTCCATTTCATTTATTTTTTGGGTGCTATGAAGTACGACCAGTCTGGGATAAGGTAAATAATTGGACTACCTTACTGTTTAATTTCGATTTTGACATCAAGAGAATTGATCGGTGTAGAAAGAACACCAGCAAGACATTCACCATCTAAAGGATTGAAGAGATGAAATCCAGGATTTAACATCAAGAAAATTTATGACATCTTCTGTTTGTTAAACAATCCAGAATTGCAGTTTTTTCTTCCATTCCACCGTATTTTTTTTTGAAGCAACAACACTAGAGAAAAGGGAAACTGATTCTCCTGTTTAACCTATTCCTGAAACGGGCAATGGTTGCACGGGTTATGGGAAGTTGATTGGTCAAGATAGGGGAACGGATTATCTGTTTCATATTTTTTTAAGGAACGGCAAAAACGGACACTCATTACCCATTCACAATAAAAATAGGGAATTACCGCTGGGGCTAGGCTCTTCCCAGGATGATGTCTAAAGGCATTTGGGAAGATCTTGGGCATCTTCATAAGACCCGGTCTAAAAGATTCATATTGCTTGGCAGGGGCCTAGTATATGTTTTTGTAAGCTAAATACCGATTGCTCTTCAAATGGGTGTGGTTTTGCAGGTATTGGTAGAGTCATTATATCTGAAGATGGAGCCTTTGTTGCCTGTTTTTGGAAGCACATTTCAAAGAATAACAATAATATTGCAGAAATTTGGGCGACCAAAGATGTCCCCAGGTTTGCTTCTAAGTTGGGCATACGTCGTGTGGAAGTGAAAGTAATTCTACTTTTGATATTCAACTGTGCAAAAATGAAGATGAGTCCCATTGGGATACTGATGGCCTTGTCCAAAAAATTGCAGAGCTCAAAGGTTCATTTAATCAAGTGAAGTTTAAGCAAAGATATAGAGAGGCTAGTAGAGTTGCTGATATATTATCCGAGGATGTTGCTTCCAAAGAATACAAAGTAGTTTGGATAAGAAACATTCCTAGTTTTATTTCAAATTGTCATAATGATGTGAGAGGTGTGGCTACACTAGGCCTGGTTGCTACAAAACCTTATGGTAGGTTTGGATGTAGAAGGTGGAATTTATGGGTCCAGGGAATTTGGTAGAATTACGTTTCCCTCTGTATGTTTGGTTGCATGAATCCTTGGAATCACGTTTCCTACGGGATTCAGTTTTCCAGCAAATCCTCCATATGGAGTCCGACCGCTCACCCCTAAGATTTGCTGGGAAACTCATCAAGGGATTTATGAACCCACTTTTTTTAACTCAAAATCCCAAATATATACAATTTTAAGATTTGAGGGTAATATCAAACGGTACAAAGACTTTTTTATTATAAAATGATACTTATATTACTGAGTTTCCATTAATTTCAGACTCTTCATAGACAAACTCATGATGAGTTGCTCTTCCAATGACTGAATTTGGTGGATTAACTTCAACAGAACGAGATACAGAAGCATTGTTATTGAAATTACATATATCATACGCTTTGACAGTGTCAAAATCAATTGCGGGAATTAAAAAACTAGGAGCTTGATCAGTCCAAGAAGTTGTGTTACTCGATCTTCGCCCTTCTTTAGCCAACAAGTCTGCCACCTTGTTTGCTCTTCTATCTACATGCTAAAATCCTTGAAAAGATACCAGTTGATCTGTTAACAATTTGACTTCATCTAAGATTTAGATGCATTGACATTGAAACATTGTTTCCTATCCTTGTAAATACCATATTGTTTCCTGATTGTCCCCCTCTATCGCCAGATTTTATATGTTATTTCTGTTGGCCCATTGTGTTGCTCTAAGTAGAGCTACAACTTCTGCTTCTTCGGCTGAGAAGGTTCTGCACCATCCAGATTCTGCTGCTTGAAAGGTGCTTGTCCAGTTGCGAATGATAAAGCCAAAACCAGCATTAGTGTTTTCAGATAACCAAGAGGCATCACAGTTTAATTTGAAAGTGTTTACAGCAGGAAGGTGCCAGTAAATATCTCTGATCTGAGTAATGCTATTAGTTCCATGGACTGTTTGTCTATTTTCTGGATGCCTGTAAGCAAAGTGTCTAGAGATAGCTAGAGCTAATTAAGCATGTGTTCTAGTTTTATCTTCGAAAACTCTAAGACACCGTTCCTTCCATATAAACCAACACTTGGTTGCTGTTAGGGCCATAGAAATAGAGTTTAAGTATCCTGACTGCCATTCATTATAATGTTCTAAGAAAGATTTAGCATGAATTTGGTTTAGAGATACTCCCTGTGTGACCATTGGTGGTAAGCTCCAAACAGTCTTTGCAAAATCACATTCAAAGAATAGATGGTAAGTAGATTCTTCTGTAGTCTTGCAGAAAACACATTTTCTATCTTCATCGCTGGAAGTACCCAGTTTAAGCTTAGTTGGTAAAGCGTCTTGCAAGCATTTCCAGATAAAGAGTTTAACTCTTTGTGACGTATCCATGCTCCATAAGCCTTTCCATAACTTTTTAGAAGAATGAGATACAGAGTTTGAGGGGTTTAAAAGTTTTGCATATAAAGACTTGACAGAGAATTCACCATTCTTTGTTAAGGTCCATCTCAATTTTTCTTTTTTCAGATGACCATTCCTATTAGTGAACAGGTTAATGTTAACTATTTCCTGAACTAGATCAATATCGAAAGTTGATTGTAACAATTGTAAGTTCCACTTTTTAGTGTCTGGATTAATCAATTCAGACACAAGTGTTATATAAGTGTTTGACCTATGGACTGAGTTAGCCAAAATCTGTAATCTTGCTGGAAGCCATCTATCCTCCCATATGTTTATTGATGCTCCGTCCCCTACTTCCCACATACTATATTGTTTTATATGCTCAATACCCTGAAGGATGCATTTCCATATCCAAGAGGCATGTGATTTCTTTTTGGAATGTAAAGCTCTTGTCTTTTTGAAGTATTTACCCTTCAAGATTTGAGCCCACAGATCATCTGTCTGACAAACTAACCTCCAAGCTATCCTACTAATCATTGCCTAATTTACTTTATTGGCTTCTTTAAAACCTAAACCTCCCTGATCAATGGGTGTACACAAGAAATCGAAAGCTTTAATGTAAATCCCTTTCGAGTTTGTGTGTTTGCCCCACCAGAAGTCGCTCTGTAAGTTGTTAATTCTTTTGGTTATTTTTTTTGGCAGGACAAAACAACCCATGCTAAAGATGGGCATACTCGAGAGCATTGATCCATTCAAGACAATTTTACTAGGTTGAGACATTATTTTTCCTAGCCATTTTTTTATCCTTTATTCCATTTTTTCAATAATGTTGTCGAAAGCCTTCATTTTGGATCTATCTATGAAGAGTAGTACTCCTAAGTGAGTATCTTTTATGTTAATCTTCTTTATTTTCATTAATCTGCAGATAATTCCATGATGCTTGTTATGAACTCTCTTGCTAAAGAAAAGACCAGATTTGGTGAAATTTATAACTTGTCCAGATGCTTTACTGAACATCTGTATAGCTTCAAGAAGATGGTTGCATCTAGTTAGGTCTGTTTTTGTAAACAATAGCAGATCATCTGCAAAGAAAAGGTGGGAGATGGGTGTCGCTTTAGGTGTCATTTTAATACCCTGCACTTTCTTCTTTGTTTCTAGATGATTTAGAAGTCGTGAAAAGACTTCCATACATAAGATAAATAGATACGGAGACAATGGTTCTCCTTGTCTAATGCCTCTAGAGGGTTTAAATTCCTTGCAAGGATTACGATTTAGAAGAACCACGGTGGAAGTTTTTGATATGCACTGATGAATCAGGGTGCACCAATCTTCCGAAAAACCAAAAGCTTTTAAGGCTTTAAGTAAGAATGTCCAATTGACCCTATCAAAGGCCTTGGACATATCGATCTTAAGACCTATGTTTCCTTTTTTTTTTTTTTTTTACTTTTCTTCATTGAATGTACTATTTCATGGGCCACTATTATGTTGTCTGAAATTTGCCTAGAAGAGAGAAAAGAAGATTGTAACGGAGAAATGATGTGTTCTAGCGATCTTTTTAGTCTGTTAGCCAACAGTTTAGTTATAACTTTATTTGGAGTGTTGCACAAACCAATTGGTCTGTAATCTGCAGGGGTTTTAGGATGTTTTGTTTTAGGAATTAAAAACATATAAGTTTTGTTCAGATTGCTATCTAGACTTTTGTTTTTGAAGAAATCCTGCACTACTGCCACTAGTTGGGAGCCCACAATGTCCCAGTTATGTTTAAAGAAACTCACCGGGAATCCATCTGGCCCCGGTGCCTTATTAGACTTTAGATTTTTTACTACCATCTAAATTTCCTCCGGTGAAGGTATTGCAGTTAAGGTTAAATTCTCTTCTAAGGAGATAGTACTTTTGATGTGGGAGAAAAAAACTTTAATACAAGAAAACTCTATAAATCCTAGGAATTTTAATTGAGTTACCAAACACACAAGGAATTTACATGAATACCAGAATTTGTAATCCCATGGGATTATAAATTCCTGGAAACCATGAATTCTGCAAACAAACCCACCATTAGTGTTTTTTCTTTTATGCAAATTTAACAAACATAAAATACAATAATGGTGGATTGGATGCAGAATTTTAAAGGTGGGATTTATGGGACCAGGGGATTTGGTGGAATTACATTACTTCGGTACGTTTGGTTGCCCAAATCCCTATAACCACGTTTCTTACAGGAATCACTTTTCCAGCAAATCCCTCATATGGAGTCCGACCCCTCCCTCCTAAAATTTGCTGGAAAACTTGTCATGGGATTTATGGACCCGCTAGTTTTAACTCTGAATTATATATATATATATATATATATATATATATATATATTATTTTAAGAGTCTGAGAGTATAACCAAACAATACATGGACCTTAAAATAAGAGAATTCTATGAATCGTAAGAGTTTTAACTAAATCACCAAACATATTAGGAATTTACATGGATCTCGGAATTTGTAATCCAATTTGTAATCCGATGGAATTAAAAATTCCTCGAAATTGTGAATTGTGCAGACAAACCCAGTCTCGTCTTAACACCAAGCCTGCCGGAAGTCTAATAATCAGGCTGCTCCAGCACGACCCACGAATCCAAACACTATTCTTACCAGGAAAGTACTCCTAGGACCCACTGTCAAAGTTGGACCCACCACCAAACTCAGAGGAAATCCAGGATATTATTATTATCCTATCCAGAGGATTACATTATCAGCTCCTTTGAGAACTGAATTCCTGAGCGAGTGAGCGAGCGGACTCTTTGTTTTCTTCATCACTGAAAAATTCATGGCATTCTCAACAATTGTATCTTCTCCAGTCTGTTTCCACACTCAAAATCAAACCCATAATTTCCCATTATCAAACAACAAACCCAGAATTAACAAACCCTTAATCACACAGACAAAAGCACTCCCACCATTATCAACAGCAACTGATGTCTCAGCCATTACTACCACCTTTGACAGTACAACACTTGCAGTACTTGGTGGTGGTTCAATTGCTGCATTAGCTGCAATTTTATCGATTGCTGACCCGGAAAAGCGACGACAACTTCAAGCAGAAGAAGTTGGAGGTGGTGATAAAGAAGTTGTAAGAGAGTATTTCAATAGTACTGGGTTTCAGAGATGGAAGAAAATTTATGGTGAGACTGATGATGTTAATAAAGTTCAGCTTGATATCAGATTGGGACATTCTAAAACTGTCGAAAATGTTATGAAGATTTTGACTGAAGATAGGTCTCTTGAAGGTGTTACTGTCTGTGATGCTGGTTGTGGTACTGGTTGTTTGTCTATTCCTTTAGCTAAACAAGGTGCCATTGTTTATTCCAGTGATATTTCTGCTGCTATGGTTTCTGAAGCTGAGAAACAGGTAATTTCACAGTTATTAGTTATGAACTTTCTAATTTTGTGTCGAATGAATGGACCAAGATTCTAAACATGTAGGCGTTTTTAGAATGTACAATGTCATCTCTTAATTAAGGGCGTATTTAGAATGTAGAATGCCATCCCTTACCGGCTTGATGGACCTGTTGAACTGAATCTTTGTGCAAATTGCATTATATAGAGGGGTTTGGTTTTTGTAATTTTGAACTGATTTCTGGCATTACATTGTAAATTTTGCCCAAACCCTCAAATCCAAATTCTGCGCATTTAGCAGGATATCATCTGTAGATACTGTCTGTCCTCTTTCGTTAAAAGTCGGTCATTTGCATTGTTTTGTAGGCAAAAGAGGAGCTTTTGGGAGGGAGCAGTGATGGGTCATCGGTAGTGCCGGTGTTGCCAAAATTTACAGTGAGTGATTTAGAGAGTTTGGATGGGAAATATGACACAGTTGTTTGCTTAGATGTATTGATACATTACCCACAAAGTAAAGCGGATGGGATGATTGCGCATTTAGCTTCATTGGCTGAAAAACGACTGATACTGAGTTTTGCGCCTAAGACATATTACTATGATATATTGAAGAGAATAGGAGAGCTGTTTCCTGGGCCATCAAAGGCGACAAGAGCATACCTACATAGAGAGGCAGATATAGAAAGAGCTCTACAGAAGGCTGGGTGGAAAGTAAATAAGAAAGGATTCACTAATACGCAGTTTTACTTCGCCAATTTGATCGAAGCTGTTCCTGCCTAAACACATTAGGTACAGGTCTGTAGTTCTCATGTATGTACTTGTATTTACTTTATACTGTGTTTTTGTAACTGTTTCTCCTCGGATTCCTTTGTTCGTTAAGTTCAAACGAAAAAGGATTAAAATGTACTACATTGTGAAAAGGTGAAATATATAATTTAGTTAGAGAATTTTCAGCTACAAAGTTGTTCATCTGGATGATAATGCATGAGTTGGAGAAGAGTGTTATTTCATACGAACGATATTATCCAGGTAATGATGACCTGAGTTATTCCTTTCATCACTGATAGTGGTTCTCAACTGTGTTGATCATGATTTTACTATTTACAGTTCTCAACTAGTTGTTTTTCTTTTTTTCTAATTTGTGTTTTACTGTCACCTTTAGTATTTGTGCTCCAAATCAGAACCATGTTATGTTATCAAAAATTGTTAGGTTTTTGTTTGAGCACTAGAACACGAATGCATAAGCATAAATGTTGGTGTTGTCTCTTAAAGCATTTTTTTTAGAACGAACAAAGAATTGCTTTCATTCATACTTCTGCTTTTTGTTTTTAATACAATGTTACATATAAATGAGACTCGAAAGATTACGAACTCTCATGAAAAATTAAACCCAAACTAAAAGAATGGAAGCTTTGACATCATTTTCATGTCTTTGATTGCCGCATTTTTCTGTTTTCTTGGTTCATCGGAAAAATATTTCACTTTTGTGAACTTCACTGAAAAATATTAATTGCTGACAACAATCTTCAATCTGCCTTAACAACTGCGTTGCGTGTTTACTGCTCAGATAAAAAAATTCTTACTGCCTGAGATGCTTTATATTGTCCAGAACTCCAGTCCACACTGCCAGTATGCAGTTTACATCACTGGTGTATTGTTGCTGCAGCTGGGGGTGATTGTTCAGTCCACTTCCACACTTTTAGATCACCATTTCCATCCCCAGTAAAAAATAAACCACCAGGAGCAGTTTGAATAGCTCGAATCTCCTCTTTGGCATAAATTTTTCCTCTTTCCTTAAACAATGGTAGGTCATAGAGATGAACAGTATTGTCATTGCATGAGCATATCAACACAGGTTTTCCTTGTGCATCATGCATCCCAGAGAGCGCTAACAAACCATGTTCTTCTTCACGGTTGTAAATGACTTCTAACTTTCCATTTTCGGTAAGAGCCCAGACCTTTATTGTTTTGTCCAGAGAACATGAAAATAAATACTGATCCCAGCAAAGAACAGACATTACAACTGATGTGTGATCTGTCAGAGTATAAATGCACTGTAATGTCTCGAGTCCCCACACCCTTATTGTGTTATCCATGGATCCAGAGTAGAGTCTATTAGCGCCTACGACTAACGTAACAACAGATGCACTATGACCCTTAAGAGCAGCAGCAGGCTCAAAACCATTGGTTGTGGCAACAAATTTCCAGACCAAAATGCTGCCATCCTGTGTTCCAGCAAATAGCATTTCATTTCCCACAACCAAGGCATAAACTTGTCCAGATGGACCACCAAGACTGAGCTCACTATTAGTTTGAGTATTCCAAGCCTTGACACAATTCTTAATTCCAACAAAGACCCAGGGTCCTTCACTGATGACACAGCCAACTTCAGATCCAAGGCTAATTACAGCAGCACACTGGCCAGTTTGACAGTCCCAGACCCGAACAGTTCCATCTTTGCTGCCAGAATATAATTTGTCAGACCCCATTGGTAAAGCAATCCCGGTAATGACCTTCTCCTTCTCGTGTCCAGCAAGTTGCGTCAACATTGTGAAATCATCACCGGCAAGCCACTGGTGCAAGAATTTGCAACTTTCACCGAAAGAACATTTATTATCCATCCAATATTTGCAAATCGTCTTTCCATTAACTGCCCCACCTTGATCATGATCCCTTCCCCAATTTGAAGGCGGTGCTCGATTGTAGGTATTCTGTTTTCTTCGCTGAAATGAGTAGGAACCAGCGAAATTCCTCTGATCTGAAGGTTGTTGTATCCCGATATTGCTACTTGATTGTGGCAGCTCACTGTGGCGATACCGACACGGATTGCTTGTACATCTGCCTGCCTTCCAGTATTTGCAGACTATATCTATTGTTGGAACTCCTCTTTCTCCTGCAGGTCTATTGTGTATCCTCTTCCTATTATCGAAGCCCATAGCTTTACTGATTCCGATAGGCAGTAGTTGAATTAACCTTGACGGAATGGAAAGACTGAAGCTTTTGATTTGTAAGAGGAGGGAAAAGAAAATAAATTAAGAAGCCCCAAAATCTCTGGTTAATCGCTCCGGCACTGTTTTTAAACGAAGAACTGGAAGTGAAACTAATTTCGGCAAGTCAGTTGCCTATTTATAGAAGAAGAAGAAGTGTGTGGTAAAATACAAATAAGCCCTTTCTCAGTTTAGGCAACTTTCTATATCTCGACGCCCGTAGATTAGAAGTAGGTTTTCCTATTACCATTAACCATCACCCACATTTATTGGGCGGACCGAACGGAGGGTCCGAAGGGAGGGAGTCCCTTGTATGACTACTTTTTGTAAAATGAAACTTCACATAAATTTGCAATTTGATAAAAAGATTTTGGTAGTGTGCACTTGATAATACCAAAATATCCCTTCCTTTTAGTCCAATTACTATAACTCATTATGTTTCCTATTCCTTTAGGGGTATAATTGGAAAACAAACTTTAATATAACATATCTAAAAATCCGTGCCTTGGAATTTTACAAATTTTATCTCAAAATTCGTAAGTGTTTATCATTTTAGGCACAACTTTAGAAAATTAAATGTATACATCCATTATACAAACCACCACAAAAGATACATAATACTTTAAGTAGCCATATTTTGGTTTATGCATCAACTAATTTTCCGTTGCAACTAATAAAATGATGTACTCACTCCGTTTTAAGAAAAATGATATTTTCACTTATACCTCAAAAATAACATTCCAACAAAAAAATGATATATAACGCACTATGCAATCAAGAGTGTTTCGTTTTTCTTCGGTCGGCCCTCCCCACCGTGTAAACGGTATTCTAGTCCTATTTACCACCCATATATATGGGGGGAAACATTTGTAGCCCAAAAAAAAATGATTTTTATATCCAAAACCCACCATTTAGAATGTTTATATGAGTAAACCGAAATTAATTAAAATAAAATCGGATTACAAATATAACCCTATACTTAAATAAATCAATAAAAATCCTACTTTATTTTATTTTTTAAAAACAAGTTTTGATAAATGGTTAATTCATTTATTTTTTTATTTACGAGTATTAATGATTGGACGATTCCTAAAATCCCCCTGAAATTACATTCTTCCCTCATCTGTACTTTTTGTTTTCACTTTTTGCTTTGCCATATAATCTGATTTTCACACAAGAAAATAGGTAATAGGTTGTCTACGTACCATGATATTTTGAGTTTTCACCTAATAAATATGTGATAAATGGATTTTTCATGTGAAATTCTATGAAAGTTATATCTTTCACCTTGAGGTGAAAATTTCGTTTTTTTTCATAAATAAGATATTTTGACTTTTCACCTATGACATTTTGAATTTTCACCTAATCATATTTTGACTTTTCGCCTATGGTATTTTGGATTTTCACCCAATAAATAGGTGATAAATGGATTTTCATGTGAAATCTTATGAAGGTTATATCTTTCACCTCGTGGTGAAAATTCCAATTTTCTCATAAATAATTTTATGTGTGGTAAGTAAAATTTTACGGTTTCACATGAAATAAATGTTTAGACAAGACTTGTGAAAACTCTAGTTTTACAAGTTCGGGACTGCTAAAATCAGTTGCAGTTTTTACAATCGTGAAAATAGTATCTATCACTATCAATCTTCTATCACTGTCAAATAAAAGATTAGTGAAATTTGCAATCGTTGCCTCACTGAGAAATTCAATTCACATTGTCTAGAAAAACATGAATTTTTTTTCAATCTTCACATGAAATAGAGGTGTGAATATTCCGGTTTTCACATGAATGTACAAAAAAAAAAAAAAAGTTGTACAAAAAAGAAACACAAACAGAAACTAACAGAAGATTTTCATAGAAAATACGGTTGCCGATAAATTCCTTAAGGTGCCAATTCAAATTAGTAGAAACATATATATCGATATGGTCCGCATGGAGAAACTTGTAATGTAGCTTTTTATAGGGACAAAAAAGAACTTGCTAATTCATTGATCATTTTTTCAATCTTTTTCAAGACCCACATCCCTGGAGACCTCAACTAAATGTTGATAAATTCATTAAAATTTCAGCTGAAGAGCAAGCTTGGATGGAAAGATCAATTGATGAGGAGGAGGTTAGGAGCACAATCATGCAATTCAAAAACAACAAATCTCCTGGACCTGATGGCTACCCAATGAATTTTTACAAAGCAACATGGGATATTATTAAGAATGATTTAATGGCTGTAATCCAAGAATTTTACTCTCATGAGAAGATGACATGGAGAACCAATTGTTCATTCATCATCTTAATACCTAAAAAAGAAGATTCAAACACTCCAAAAGATTATAGACCTATAAGTTTGGTTGGGAGTTTGTACAAGATTGTGTCCAAAATACTTGCAGAGAGAATGAAAATAGTAATGCCAAAGCTTATTACAGAAAATCATGGTGCTTACATCAAGGATAAACAAATATTGGACGGTGTTTTGATTGCTGGTGAACTAATAGACTCTAGATGGAATACAAAAAAACCAGGGATAGTGTGCAAGCTTGATATCCAAAAAGCATCTGATAACATAAGTTGGCACACTATTGATCATGTTTTAATGGCAGCTGGTTTTGGTGAAAAGTGGAGGCGATGGATTAGTTTGTGTATTTTAACTGCACAACACTCATTATTGATCAATGGAACCTCAACTGGCAGATTCTCACCTCAAAAGGGATTAAGGCAGGGAGACCCCCTCTCTCCATTCTTATTCATTTTGGTTGCTGAAATTTACTCAAAGTTAATGAAGAAAGCAGTGGAAATCAATATGTTTAAAGGCTTCAGAATCAACAATCAAACCATGATCTCCCACTTACAGTTTGCAGATGACACTCTTGTGTTCATTGAAGCTAGAGAGGAGGTGGAAAATTTGCTTCTTATTCTACAAATTTATGAATCTATAACAGGATTTCCTGTTAATCTTCAGAAAAGTTCAGTGGTTAGCATAGGTGCAGATAGGAAGATTGAAGATTTGGCTGCAATTTTCAACTGCTCTATTGAGAAATTACCCATAAAATATTTGGGCATCCCATTGGGAGCCACTTTCAAAACCTCCAGCATCTGGGATGTGATAATTGAAAAGTTCTAAAAAAAGCTTGCACCTTGGAGAAGGAAAATGTTTACAAAGGCAGGGAGATTGGTGCTAATAAAAAGTGATTTGGCAGCATTACCAATTTATTTTATGTCAATCATTCCCATGCCAGCTTCTGTGGAGAAAAATCTCAATCAACTAATGAGAGATTTCTTATGGGGGAGAACACACTAAAAGAAGAAAATATGCTGCATGGATTAATATTTGCAGAACAAAGGAGCAGGGAGGCATGGGAGTAAGAAACTTGAGACTAACCAATAAGGCATTGCTTGCTAAGTGGTCTTGGAGATTCAAAAAAGAAAGAAACGCATTGTGGAGAAAGATAATTCAGGAAAAAATACATGGTGAAGATGCTAATTTGTGGGCAAGAAATACAAATCCTCCTCATGGCAGAGGATTTTGGAAAGGCATTCAGCAAGCCAAGCACATTGTAGAGAAAAACACTGTGATTTCCATCAAAAATGGGGAATCCATAAGATTCTGACATGATATTTGGAAGGGGAATAAGAGCTTACAAGAAGAATTCCCAAAAGCATTTACGAAAGCAATGCACAAGAATAAATCTCTGAAATAAATGATACTAAATGGTGCATGGGACATTCATTTCAAAAGCTCACCTACAATGGAGGAAATGCAAGATATCTGCAATCTGGTCTCTTGCTTAGACAGTCCTCCACTGTTATCTCAAGGTGAAGATGAAGCAAGGTGCAGGTTAGGTGATGTTTTCTATGAAAAAGAGTGCTACAACTGGCTGAGCATCCAAAGCAACTCCTCTCAACCTATTACACCATTCTCACACAAAGACATTTGGGTTAAGCATGTCCCTCCAAAAGTGAAATTTTTTATGTGGTCTTTGATTCAACATACTACACCAACTATTGATAACCTAACAATAAAAGGGTGTATAATCTCCAACACTAGATGTGGTCTTTGTCAACAAGAAGAGGAAACTGCGAATTATTTTTATCTCCATTGCTCTTACTTTGCAAGTGTTTGGAATTACTTCTTAGCGAGCTTTAATGTTAGATGGGATCAGGGAAGGAATATGCTACAACAACTGCTCTCATGGAAATAGAGAAGCGGTAGAAACAGGGGGCGAAAAATATGGCCAATCATCATTTTCGCAATCGTTTGGAGCATATGGGGAGAAAGAAATAGAAGAACCATGGCTATGAAAAGGGGAAAAGAGGTCTCAGTGATAATAGACGAAGTAAAAAGCTCAATCTTCCTCTGGGTAGCATCAACGAATTGGTTTAAATTTACTTAATTTAGACTCTTGATCTCACACTGGAAAGTTTTAATGGAAGGGAAATGTAACTGACATAACTGTCAAACGGATTTCAAGTTGATGGGTTGTTTCGACATCCATCCTCTCTTGACTCTTGTACTGAATTCTCTCTTTTCTATTTATAATTATAACCTTTTCTTCGCAAAAATAAAAAAACTGAGGGAAGAAAAAAAAGGATAAAAGAACATGAACATGGTTTATACCATCAAGTATCGTAATCCATTTCAATATAAAGTATACTGGAAAAAACAACGATAAAAGTATCTGTATTAGATATATATAAATCTTACTAACTGGTAAAAAAATGAAAAGGTGTGTACGAATGTTTTGTCATTCAGATTAGTATGCTTCTGCTCTTCAATTCGGCCAATAGCCAGTTCCCTTGTTTCTCGCACTTCTGGAGTAGTTTGGTTGCTTCGCGGCATCAGTTTCTGTATCCATATTTGCAACTTACAAAGAATAATTCTGCCCAAGGGTATAAAGCATTCAATTAAGATCCTAAAGAATCGGATCTAGCCAATACGGTATAACACCTTATCATAACCGCAGGCCGTAAATAATGATATCCATTGACCGGTAGTAATTTTATTTTTCATTAATTGTGTAAGAAAAAATAAAGGGTATTTTAGACATGAAAAATAATATGAAAATTTAAAATAATTCTAAAACTAACTAATTCAACCGAAAAATTTATATTTGGGTTTTAGATATATACTACCTTAATGGTGGGTTTCTAGAAGAAAGAGAGTTCATCTTCGGGTTTCACATAAATTTTCACATTTTAAAATATCCTAAACACTACCTCGTGACTTTTTGTTTACACCCAACAATAAAGCCACTCAATAGCTTAACAAAGAAAAACCAAAGTTAAAAATTATTTCTTCTTCTTCACCATTTTTTTCTTATTTCATATACTTTTCCGTCTCCACCCACCAACCTCCACCTTCACCATCTTCTTACTTCATACAGAAAGAAAATCCCGGATACAGAAAGTTCATGGTCATCATATACTGGACGACCCATCGAGGCTATAATAATTATCTTATTGCGACTGATCATAGTCATTCTAATAATAATGACTAAAAATTCAAAATTTATAAATCTGCAGTCATCCAATTCTAGATGACTAATACTGTTAGAGACAGTCGTAGTCTGAACGACTATGAAGTTCGTTAGTAGTTGATTTTTGGACGACTACGACTGTTCTCAAAAATAACATTCTTTTCTTCCTCTTTAGAGTGAATATGTAATCTGAAATTCCTTCATCCATAAATTGAATACGTCCATAATTGATTAAAACATTGAATATTACCCATCAACACAAATAATTGAATTAAATACTTTTATTAATTTTGATAAATTTTAAACAAATAAGAATCATAAAATTACACCACATTTGTTGATTATGATTTAATATAATTTTGTTGGATGTTCTATTTATCTAATAAGGTTTGGATATTTTGTCCAAAACTTTTAACAGTAAAATCTTCCATAATAAGGAAAGATTAAAAAAAAAGAAAAATGTGTACCATAACTAACCGGTAATCTAACCTACGATTAATGGTTTTTACTGGGTTTCTAATGAAAATGAGGATTAACGAAGAAGAAGAAGAATGGTTGAAGAAGAAGGAAAGTGGTAATAGTTGAAACCTAGAGGAGTTACTTTTAATATTTTGAGGGAGGTGGCAAATATGAAAAGTGTGGATGGGAAATAGGTGAAACCTAGAAGTAAGCCATTAATGTATCTTGAATTTTCGGTTTGCTAGTATGACGCGCTAACTTGGATGATGACCGTTACAAGGAGACCGATTTTTTCTAATCGCCGGAATGAAATAAAAAAGATATTAACAAACAACACTGATGATATGGGGTACTCTATACCCGATTTCCTTTTTTTTGTCCTATTTAATTCACCAAAGGATCATGATTCATGATCATGGGTTTTTGTTGATTTTTATGGTGATGAAAATACTTGTTTAAGTGATCTATTTGCTCGTTAGAGTTAGTGTTGTGATTAGGGAAAAAGCTACAACCGGGATTTTGCTGGTTGAAGTTACTCTCAAAGCTCAAAAAAACACATGTTTAACTGTTTATTTTTATTAGGCCTACGATTCCGGCCTACTTCTGATTAGTGTCTTATATTATGTAGTTTTAAGTATTCAACGCAGGTTTCTTAGCTTGTATGTTCCCTAGAAAAAACTTCAAAATATCATTAATGTGTATGTGTTTGTAATCTTTAAAAACTTTAAAACATCATCGGTGTATAGTCTGGCTTTGGTTATCCATGTATCACTTCCTAAAAGAAAAAATTGGTGCCTTTGTTATTTGTTGATTCGTAGATAATTGCATGGTGACCATTGATTAAACATTACAATCATCGGTAATATTTAATGACAGTCAACGTATAATATAACTTGTGTGGATGATGATGGGTGTTTTTATCTAACAAATTAATATTTAGAACATGCAAGATAAGTTGAATAAATATGTAATCACTTAATTAACCAAATTCTGTAGTTTACTTGGAACGAACAAATATAATAGAAAATTCCTGCATTTTCTTTATGTAAAAAAATTCTAAGAATTTCAAAGCAATAAATCTAAATCTTTAAAAAATAAATTTTTTTCAAGAAATCCATTTTAAGTGAAAAAAAAACGGTCTTGTGTGAATAAGTATCAAATTACGAAAACAATAATTCGCTAAACAATAAGGTGTATAATGCAAAAGTTAATGAAGTCACGGTCGAGTTGTTAATGGCTTTCGAATAGATACACCCAAGAACTTGATGAACCATGCGATAATGTGAGAAATATAAACCGGAGTATAGCATACCAAACCAAAAATATAAATTGACAAAAATAAAATAAAAATTGAGATCCTTTAAAAACTGCTTTCAAAATTGAAATAAAATGTTGTTGACCCCTCGATGAATTTCAAGCTTCCCTTTATACATTCCACTACTCTAGCATGTGTTCTTTTTCGAGTCCGATTTTTTTTTTATGTTGGTTCTATATGTCTGTGTGAGACGTTATTTGAATGGATTCACCTTCATTTCATAGTGTCTTAAGATAGAGAACGTCTTTTGGAAGTCTTGAAAATGATTAGCTTATTTCGAACTTTAGACAACCATGTCATCCACATAACATTCCGAAGTGTCTCTAATGTAGAATGAAAGCGTGAATAAAGAGTTGATAGTAAAAGTAGAATAGTTTGTAGAGAAAACCTCTGTTTTTAATTGATAATAATATGATTAACTACCAGGGCAATCTGAAGCTTACTGATATCATAGAGGTCGCAATCATCATGTAAAAGATATATGGGTGATTATTAAAACGTGTAATGACAATCCGATCTAAATAGATCTCAAACACACGTTTATGAAAATTTCTTGATTTTCTTTCTTTTAAACTCTCAAAATAGGAAAATACTCATTTGAGCTTCCAAGAAAATGAAAACCACAATTTTTTTTAAATAGTCTGCGTTAATTAAGCTTTGGTAAACAATCTTGCATCTGAATGCCAAAGTTTCGTTTCAAGTTGTCAACCATATTTACCATAAGGATGCAAAATAATTAAACGGTGTAAATGCGAGTATGTTTGAAGGGATTCATAAATCCAAATTAACTTATTTCTTACATTCAGTTGTACATATCATTGGGAGCTAATTCATGGCTAACCTTCTCTCCTCCTCTTCTTCATATTAATTCCACATAAGACTTGCTTATTCAAAGACTGATACACCTAAGTTCACTTTTACATTTTACCAAAGATAGTCTAGTCCATATCCAATCTATTCGTTTTAAAAGATAAGTTTCTAACATGTTGCTACTTGTTTTTCTAATGATCTAGTTTGGTATAAGAAACCAATTTGATTGCTTATAAAGTTGCACGATAATATTTATATGCTTCATCAATCCATAAAAACAATTACTATGTTTCTGCAGTTCTTGCAATAAGCATTTTCGAATAAATGTAAAATTATTTTATTGTTACCAAAATATATTATTTTTCCCCACATAATGCTTCTTGGAGCAACACCATTTCGAAATCAGGAAATGGTGTTCAAAGGTGTTCCAAGTGCGGAGAAATGTTTACAAATAATGGATAAAATTTCTTTAATTTCTCTTGAGTACAATTACTTGTTAAATGATCTAACTCTTAACGCTTGGTACATCTTGTAATTGATAATTAATTTTTAACAAAATTACTTGCATGTGTACACCTTTGGTATGGGTTGGACCGGTTTGGTCTGCCTTAAACCACTATTGGACTGGTTATACCGGGTCAACATGTGGCACTTGTTTATAAGCTGTCCTGGCTGAGCCGATTTTGCTAAATCGAAAGCTGGACGCGAGGATGGACATATCGTGTGGACCAAATTTCATGGATCTGACCGATCTTATTGGCTGGATGAACAAAAAGTTTTGGAAACGTTTTTTTTTTTTACACATATCTGTAAATTTTGTTTATGTCACTCTTTCATGGATTTCACCATTCTTTATGCTACTGTTGAAGGCGTTTCCTATGAAACCCTTTTTTTCGGCTGAATTTTGCATGGAATTTTGTGCATGATATTCGGATTTTCTGCCGTACTTTTCTTACCAGAAAAACACGATTATTTTACACAGATCCTCTAATTAGTCGGCGCCAATATTTGTACCAAAAATAACTTTCGCCACAAAACACGATTAGTTCGATGATAATGATATGTGATATAAGATAAAAACAAAAACTAAAGATAAATAAAGGAGACAAAAATTTAACGTGGTTAGGCGAGTTATGCCTCAATCGACAGACAAATCCCCCTGGACATAGATGTTTTATTGATATAAGCATGACAATGGTTTTTCTCTGGGTTCAAAAACACAGAAAAAAAACCTTTGGTTTAGGATTTAATCTCATTCATTTGTACAACCTATGCTAAATCCCAATTCTGAGCACTTTTATGCAAGTAACTTGGACAGCAAGACATCTGGAAACTTCCAAAACCTTATTTTGAGTTAGCGAAAATGAACACAGACTAGGCGGGCTTCACTAGCGCGCTTCGCCGCTATTTTACAGAAGGTGCAAACAAATATATACTCTAATCATGAGTTGAATGAGAGACTTGAGTTGAAATTTTCCCTTCGACTTTCAGGAAACCATCGAGAATAAACTCGGCAGACATCGATTCCGGTTTTTCAAGCCAATGGAGTGTTGTTGATGGCGGCATTTGGTATGATCGATAGTTACGGAGTATTTTAGGACAGCAAAAGGAGACGTCGATTCATTGTTTTAGATAACCGTATTGTATTGTATTGTATTCGATACACGAAAAAGTATAAATAAGATTAAATCAGGAATTACTAAAAACAATATCTTGATTCGTAGAGCTTATTTTTTACCCTCAAGGTATTTGTACAAAGTTCATGGGGGTATTCCTAACATTCCCACGGGAATATAGTCGCATTGGACCTGACCGGGCTTATATTTCCATCTGTCCTGCTATAAGCAGCCCTTGCCCAAAAGCGGGCTGGAGTACAAAATCCCGTTCGGACAACAAACAAAAAGTGATGTTGGTCTCATAGACCCGCAATCAACCGGCTTTTGGTATGTGGAGGAGGCATTGAACCGGGCTTATATTTCCGTCTATCCTACCTGCTATAAATATCCATCTGTCCTGCCTGCTATTGGGGTTGGTATAAATATCACGCCGAAACAAGATAGTTCTTTTATTTTTTAGTTCTCATGTAAGTATCTATGTCTTCTCTCGGCGATTAATCTGAATTTTTATTTTTCCGTTCGAGCATTATTGGTTGATTTTTTTTTCTTATGATAATTCTTTCAGGGGCTTCTTCTTTGACTTAATTCTACAGGAGGAGATCAAATACAATTTTGCTTAACAAGGCATCATTAACTACTTAGTTCTTTTAATGCTATTTTTGTGATAACTTATGGTTGATAATGAAAACCCTAGGGTCGTTTTTATGTAATTTACACTTACTAGTCATGCACATGTATTTATACAATTGAAGCTGGGTCTAACTCATCTTAGTCCTGTACTATCATGCCTCAAATGGCTCTCACTGAGTCATACAGTATTAGAATAGTTCCCGCCGTAGTCTATGTCTTTCTTGATGGTCTCATTTTTTCCATTCGATTTACAGTACGTACCACCAAGAAGTTACCTTTGGAGACTTTGGAAGAAACATTAATGGGAATATGACTATGGATATGAGTGTGGAGGAGGATTCTCATCTGTGTCTTGATGAAGAAGGATATGCCTCCACTATCAGCCTTTGTTATTCAGAGGAAGAGCCATACTTTCACTCTGAAAGTGATGATACCTGTGATGAAGATTGGGCCCAAGATGAATGTGATGTCAATGAACAAAGAGTACCAGACTCAGAAATGGTGAGTACAAAATATTTATACTCCCCATTTTTCAGTTTTACTAACATGGATATTAAAAAGAATCATAGTACTCTTCTTTACTGTATATACTTGAATGGTGATATAACAACAAGGATATTTTGCAGGAGAATGATTATGATGATTTTTATCCTAAAGTGGTTGTTTTCAAGGTAAGCAAGCCCTCTCAGGATATCTGGATGAAGACTTGGCCAAAGGAAGACAATAAAGTTTGGGTCAGTGTGTACGGTTGGTATAACGAGATAAAAGCTTACGGAGGATACGCAGTTATTGTACGCAACATGTCTGCAAAGCCAACAATTGCTTCAGCCAGGTTCTCACGGTCGGCAGTATCTTTTCTTCATCATGTCCTGAAGGGATTAAAGGATGGTCTAGATCTTGCTTCAGAATATGGCTGTTCTAGTCCTAGGGTGCTGTGCAATTCCAAATTAGTTGCCCGGCTTCTCAACAGCAGCCTTGCCGCTGGCAGTTGCTCTTGCTAAATCAAAATGGTCAGCACTACTATTTGCAAGAAATGCATGACCAACATTTACCCTCAGTTGGGTGAGGTTTACGTTAGTAAGGTGGTGCCTCTCATTGAAACACTCCAAGCACAGCGAGGTTCTTCTACTTTTGAATGGGATTCGATGAATAATGAAGGCGTTCATTATCTGGCAAAAATGGTAAAAAAGACAGCAAAGAACTATGGCCATCGTTTTTACAAGACAGTTATGAAAGAACCAGAGAAATTTCCAGATGAACTAGTAGACATTCTGTGGGATGAGGCGTATCATGGGATCGCTTCCTACAACTTGGATGAAAGGGCTCAGGGGTCAATCACTAATGAAGTTAACGGTTTTGTGACCAACTCTGCAAATGGCTTGTTTGGTGATTTTTTTAACGGATCCAGATGGAATTAATGGAGAAGATGAGGATGTGAATCAAACTGCAGGGGAGAGAAGTGAAGGAAATATAAGCACAATATCAGATGAAGTGATTGGTGGTGTTGTAACTACAATCAACCATCTGAGTCTGTAACTATTGGACATGGTGGTGGGAAGTTGCAAAGCAGGCCTTAGATTTCCATTCCCCCTAACATAAGAGACAGCTACAAAATTGGGCATGTAACATTAAATTAATGAATAATAATGCTACCTGATCAATTTGTTATTAAAGATTTGAGAGCAGTTTTTAGAAGAAGCCCATCAAGATCCTCCAATGTGGAAGGTTTTTTTTATCTTTAGTTGTTGTCCTTTGAAGTTTATCTGTACTCTCACTATCCTTTTTCTAATCATAGAGCCTAGATTCTTGCTTCATAGAGCCTAACACACAACAGATTTTCCATAATGACTACAAGATTTTCAAAGAAAAACAAAATTGATCCACATGCCAATAAGATTTTTCCTTGTCATCGCCCGAAAAGCACCCAAAATCAAGTTAACATTAACTGAGATATCTTCAAGGGTGACTTTCATGTGTGGGATCTAACATAAAGAAGCACCCACACAACATATCAACGGTCACGACAAGCTACGACAAAGGCTTCAAAGAGAAACAAAATGCTTACATGATATTGTTCCTCCAAGTTAAATTTCTTTACTTTTTAGTGCAAGGGAGGTAAAGATGAGAAGGGATGTCAATTTGTTTCAAATTATCAAACATAATCATCTGCTTTCCTGCACACTACCTTCAACTATATTTATCTGGGTAAGAACCTATGAAACAAAAAACTGATCGAGTAAGTATCCTCACCCCTTTTGCATCTCAAGGGGACCAACTTAACTAGCACTAAAAACATACAAACATATAATGCAGTTGCAAGAGAAAAAGTAAATTCTGCTTCTAAAAATAACATGATTAGACATCACTATTCAAACTACTTGGGAAGGAATTATTTACTTTTATTGATCAATGGTCAGCAATTTGGAATAATAAGAAGACAAAAGGTCTTGAGTTAGCGATTATGTTGTTGTGTCTGCCCTGAGATGCAACACGAGGATATGTGGCATATTCTAGCTTTTCCAGTCAATTCTGTCGTTTAAGTTGTATAAGCTACATCAAGTTGTACTGCAAAATCTTTCAATTTATAGTCCATATACTAATGTAGTTGTCTGTGTGGCATGTTTATGGGAATGAGGAATGGCCTTTCAGGTACCGTGAACAAGATACTGGAGTGTTTAGTTACAGTAAAAATACAGTGTACACTGTGTGGCAGGTTTATGGGAATGAGGAATGGCCTTTCAGGTACCGTGAACGAGACACTGGAGTGTTTAGTTACAGTAAAAATACAGTGTACACCTATCTATCATCAATGTATAATTAATCCTTGAGACAAACAACCTCAATCTACAAAGTGAACCAGACCCTCAGAGAACTTAACGGAGAGTGGCCTAAAATTTATACTACAACGCTGCTTAGTTGAAGAATATATGGTAGTAATATTATGTGGAAGTATACCTTATGCCAAATCCCTCCAGCTCTTTCTCAATTAGATGCTTGTGAGTTATGGTTCTACAATTGCGTGTCCTAGCAGTACTGATATAACATCTTACCTGACTTCCTCTAAGCTTTCCATCTTTTGTGCCCTCGATAATTCCAGCCAGATCAAGTGATTGCATATAGGAAAATGGTTAGGGGATGACAATTTGACAAGCTACCATACCACATATAGGTACTTGAATTTTTTGTCTAGGGTTTCATGTTCCGACTATCTACAAAAGAATATATATAGAAACTAGAATTCAGATATAGTGAAAAGTATTCATCTTTTATCTGGTGTAATTATCATCTTTTTCTTGACACTTCACAAGAAAATCTATGCGAGTGACAAAAACTCACTGCTAATATATTTGCACATGACTTAGAAAAATCAAGCACAAAATACAAATGTTACGCAACCAGTGAGAAAATACAAAAACAATACAGGCTATTTTTTTAAGACAATCACATGGAGCCTTCCAATGTATGGTGCTGGTGCATGATTATATCACCTTCACCAACCTTTATATCAGATGCAGTACCATAAGAAAGCCTTGTCCACAAAAAATATTAATTAACGTATAGAGCATAAATAAATTTTCAAGGGCATTTTAAAGAAGTGAATAGTACCTGGACTTTTGCCCCTTGCATGTGATAATACCCGGATGCAAGTTAAGGTTGTAAAGTCATAAACTGCGTATTAGCAAAACCATTATGACCGTTAGCTCTTATATATTGTCATACAGAAATGCTTTTACTTCAGAATCATAAGAGATTGCATAGTTGGTCTAAGCTCATACGTAAGAAACTAGAACGGGGATACATTTGGATCGAATTTCCAAGAATGAAGCATAACAAATTTCAGCGGTTCACTTTGTAATTGCTGTCAAAATACTGTTTGCTCCATCACACAAATCATTTTGTTCTCCAGTCTATAAAACTATATAGAACAATTTCCTATTCTGTCAGTTAGGCAGCCTATGGTGACCCAACAATCAAAAGGAACGTTAACAGTTTTTTCCAAACGTAATTTTGTATGTATCTCGGGTAGACTAGGTATAATCCACGGGACAGCAAAAACCTCAATGTACCTTTTCCTGAATTACCTAAATTTGGTAATCTTCGAGTCGGACATACTGTAGTATTAAACATTTATTAACCGTAAAGAACAGAAAAAACCAAGTTGCATAGAATAAGAAGATTACCTCAACTCTGAGAATCCCAGAGAACTTCTACGAAGTCATGAAACCTTCTCCAGAACCAACACCTTGATTGTACCGCTCACATTTACAACTTTCCCTACGTCATCCTGGCACATTTGGAGGTGGGAAGAAGACAATTCTGAACTGAATTCCCTTTATATTGCGCACACTTAGCCTTCTCTTGCATATACTTGTTTCTCGTCCTAGCTACTGCTCCTTTTGCAAGATGAGAGAACCGAGCAGTTTCATCAGACTCCGTTGTCCCACCACCAGAAAGAATTTCACAGCATGTGGATAAGCCACTAGATCACCCTTTGGCTGGGTGCATGCTTCAAGCCAGTGTATGTGCACTTTGAACTATGGGTATGATTCAACCTTGTTTATCCGAGTATAGTACTTGAGATTTATCGACATTAAAGACGTATAATTCGGTTTCCGGAAGTTGACAAGGGTTTGTAGTCAAAGAAAGTGAGGAATCCGCTCAGCAACAATAACATAAGAAAGTTCTTCAAGGATAGCACTGGGAAGGGAAGCAGGATCAAGTTCATAATAACCTTCGAGGCATCTTCTTGTTCTGTACCAGTCATTTTAAAATAAGTAACCATATGGCATTCTTGTTGCAGCTGTCAGCCTTTTCATCTCCTTGCAACAGACATTATGAGAGTGAAAGTTGTCAAAATCATTATTAGCTCCCCCACACGCTCCTTGAGCATTTCCTTGGCCATTAGGAGGGGGCTGCTCGGCGAACATCCATGGTTGTCAAGTACCTGTAGATTTCTCAAACTCAATTTTCACCAAAAAAAAAAAAAAAAAAAAAAAAAAAAAAAAAAAAAAAAAAAAAAAACCTAGAAAACTGACTGATCCATAAACACCACCTACTTAGTGAATACCCTTTAAACCAAAAACACTCGACCCCTAGTTTGATAACAAAAATCAACTGCTAGTGTACAGAAATAGATAAAAGAGATTTTATTTACTTTTAAACAAGAAAGAACAAGAAACAAACCCCAAATGAGTAAGGGACAAAGTAAACTTACTTGAACATCTCTTGGTCTTGACTCAGCTCTGGATGAAGATTGAACCAATAAATCTCTCTATCAAGTAGTAATCCACATGATTGCATATGAAATTTTCACTAATATATCTTAATTTCCATAAGACACAGAAAGATTTCCTTCTTAATTTGTCCAAAATCTGCATCTTAACAGAATTATCTAAACAATCTGATGAAAAGTTCTTGATGCTTAATATCCTAGCTTCTTTTGCTAACTTATCTAGTGAAAAGAGTAAATTCCTACTTCTAAATTTAAAACACACATTACTAAAAGCATTAAAAAGATCTTTGCATTTCTTGATATTGTTTAGCTCTCTCCAATGAGGTTGATAGGTATTATCTCCATTGATAGTTGACACAAGGTTTTTGCAGTCGTTTATGAACTCACAGGATTTAATCTTCTCTTCTGTTATCCACTTGAGAGCTTGAAGAAATGCCTTCGCTTCAGCATCTAAGGCGCTGGCTGCCCAGCCGGATCCTGCTCTGATTGCTCTCTAGTCACCTGTAACATCAGAAAATGATATAGCATATCCCATGGCGTTATTACTTTCTTTAACAGAAGCATCAAAGCGAACAATCCAATCATAATGTCTTGAATCTTCAGAATCTAAGCAATCATCTTGGTTTATGATCCTAATAACTGGCTTGTTTTTAGGAATGCTCATATATTCCTTTTGAATCTTATTAATTAAGACTAAAGGATCAGGCTTAGCATAATTGAAAACAACATCAATTCTAAAAATCCAAATAGACCATAGTATGTAAACTATTTTAGTAATATCTTTTCTAATGTCATTATCATTCATGCATATATAAAACCAATGCTTGATATCATTGTTATATCTGATATTTGTGATGTCAGGAAAAGAAAGTGCAGACCAAATGCATTTTGAAAAAATGCAATTCAGAAATAAATGAGATTCATCTTCTAATTGACTATCATTACATAGACAACAACATGGGTATGCATTCTTGTTATACTTATATGTTCTATCTCCTAGAGCTAAGACATTAGAGACCATTTTCCAGCAAAATAATTTAATTCTGGGAATACAATCCATCTTCCACAGAGATTTCCAGAAAAGTCTCTCACTGCAACTAGTATTAGTATTAGAAATCACATGATAAGCAGATTTAGTTGTGCATTCTCCAGAATTAGTATGCTTCCATCTAATCCTATCAGGCATTTTAGGATCTAAAGTTATAGACTTAATTTTATTATGCAGAGAAGGGTGAATATATTTGTTAATCATAGAATCATTCAATTTTCCATGACCATCAGTAAGTTTGTTAACAGTAGAAGGTAAGTTCTTTTCAACTATGTTAGGAACAATACAGACATCTTGTTTAGGCAACCAATGATCAGACCAAATACTAACCTGCGAACCACTATTAACCTGCCACTCACAGTTAGAATTAATAATATCCATACCTTTCTTAATACTTCTCCAAATCCATGAGATATTATATTTTCTAGAGGATATCATAGGATTGGACTTAGGGAAGTATTTATGTTTTAAAATTATAACCCACAGTTGATTAGGATTGTTTAACAATCTCCAGGCTAATCTAGTTAACATGGAAAGATTTTGTTTATGTGGGTTTCTAATTCCTAAACCCCCATATTCAAGGCTAGTACAGATACTAACCCAATCTTTAGTATACATTCCATTGGCAGCATCTTTTTTATTCCACCAAAGTTCACGCTGAATTTTATCAAAATTGTCTAGCACAGTCTTTGGGAAAGAAATGCATTGCATTTGATAGCTGGGATAAGCACTTAGTGCAGACTTCATAATGACAGTTCTGCCAGCTTGGGACAAAAGTTTAGCCTTCCAATCCTGAAGAGCAGCATAACACTTGCTAAGCAAAGGTTCAAAACTGTTAGTCTTATTTCTATCAAAAAATAGGGGAGTTCCTAGATATTTATCATTTTTTGAGATTTGTCTAACTTTAAGGATCCTACTTATTATTTTACAGTGTTTATTATGAATCTTAGGAGATAAATAAACACCAGATTTCTGTAGATTTATCACCTGACCAGAAATATCTCAAATAATCTAATAACATCTATCAAATTTCTATCTTCAGGGATCCCAGCCTTAGAAAACAAAAAACAATCGTCAGCAAAGAAAAGGTGCGAAACAGATGGAACAGATTTAGAAACTTTTATTCCAGTAATTCTATTATCAGATTCAGCTTTAAAAAGAAGTCTAGATAAAAACTCCATACATATTATAAACAGATAGGGAGACAAAGGATCTCCCTGTCTGAGTCCCCTGTCAACTTTAAAAATTTGACCAGGGATTCCATTAAGAAGAACAGAAAAAGAAGTAGTGGTCACCATTGCATAATAAGATGAACCCAATCATTATCGAAACCAAAAGCAGACAGAGTCTTTTCCAAAAATTTCCATTCAATGCGATCAAAAGCTTTCGAAAGATCGATTTTTAAAGCAAAATGACCATTTTTGTTTTTTGAAGTTTTCATAGTATGAAGTATTTCATGCGCAATAATGATGTTGTCAGTAATTTGGCGACCTGGAATGAAGGCGGATTGGTTTTGCGAAATCATTTTGTTTAACAGTGGTTTGAGCCTATTCGCAAGTATCTTAGAAATTAGTTTGTATAAAGTGTTACTTAGACTTATAGGTCTAAAGTCATTTGGATTGGAAGTATTTTGAACTTTCGGAATTAAAGTGACATAAGAGTAGTTTAACTTGGCATGCATTTGTTTGGTTTGAAAAAATCTTGCACAAGGTTAACAATCTCATCAGCAAAAATATCCCGGTGGGCTTTAAAGAATCCAGGTGGGTAACCATCTGGACCTGGCGCACCCCACTGGTTCATACAAAATAAAGTACTTTTTATTTCATCAATCTCAGGAATTCTGGTAAGATTACTGTTATCTTCATCGGTGATAACAGGTTCAATAAGATCATTAATAATGTTTTCATGCATGATTCCATTAGATGTTCCAATATCCTTAAAGTGTTTAGTTAACATATTAACAATTTGTTCAGGGTCTTCTATCCACAGACCAGAGGAGTCTCTAAGAGTATGAATATGGTTAATTCTTCTTCTATTCGAAGCAGTCTTATGAAAATAATCAGTGTTCCTATCATAATCTTTTAGGAATTTATCTTTAGCTAAATGGTACCAATAGTCGTTTTCTCTATCATACCAAACATCAAGTTGGTCTTGAAGTTGTTTTATTTCAACAACAGGTAAAGGTTCAATATGGTGAAGGTCGGCGATTTTCATGTTAATATCACTAATGTTTTGGAAAATATTTCCAAAAACCTTTTTGTTCCATAAAGATAAATCATAAGAAAGATTCTTCAGTTTAAGAGTAATAGGATTCTTTGTGTTATGAGACCATTTATCTTTAATAAAATTAGTAAAGTTATCGTGACTCATCCAAGATCTAATTATCCTAAAAGGCCTAGACTTTTTCTTTTAGTTTTTTTTAAAGGAGTAGTATCTAAGAGGATAGGAGTATGATCGGATCCAACTCTGACCAAATGTTTAACTATGGCATCAGGAAAAATGGTAGTCCAACCCATAGAGGCTAAGACTCTATCGATTCTTTCCTTAATATTTTCCTGACCTTGTCTGTTATTTGACCAAGTAAAAGGAATGCCTTGATATCTAAGATCAATAGTGTTATGAATAAATTTATTTGCTTTTGAATAGTTATCATTTCCCTTTTTTTTTTTCATCAACATGCATGATAAAGTTAAGATCTCCTATAATAATCCAAGGGGAAATGTTAGACTCACTAAAATTGTTAATAACATTCCACTGATCATATTTTTCATTAGCACTCAAAGAACCATACATGCTAACTAAGTTCCAAAAGTTTCCAAAATTATCATTAACACTAAACATACAAATATTATGTTTAAAATCAATGCATTTAACTTTCAAATTATTATGCCAAGCAATGAGCATTCCACCCTTTAAGCCAATTCTAGGGACCAAAAACCAATCAGAAAACTTAAATTTTCTAGCCAGCTTTTCCATTCTATCATTATCAGTTTTTGTTTCTGACAAGAATATCATATCAGGAATAAACTGTTTTATAAGATAGTTCAAATGATTTCTAGTCCTAGGGGGCCAATTGCTTACACATTCCAGGCTAACAATTTCATTATGTTAAGAAGTAGTATAGACAGATATAATTCTAGGTAAAGAACGTAATCAGGGTATAAAATGTAGTTACTTAAGCTTGTAAAAAGGAGACTAAAGCAATAATAACTAACAGACAAGGATTCAATTAGATTTCTTTTCAGATAAAAATAAAAACTGACCTGATTAGTTATGATATCCAAAGTAATTGCAGCTGCATCCTTAGCATTAGTAGCAGATTCCTGGCTTTGGTCTTTGTTGATCTCCTCCATATTTTCCTTTTGAGCAGCAGAGTTAGAACTTTCACCCATCTCCTTTGGCTTTCCAGCAATATAGTCATCTAATATATCTCCCCAAACCCATTTGCTCTTTCCAGTTTCTTTATCATCATTTGTCACCGCTTCAACCAGTTTAACCCGAGCATCATTAATATCTTTATGTAGTGACTCCAAATTCAGTTGATCCTCTCTAACATCCTCAGCTCTCCTTCTTTTAACACCTCTTTCCCCTTCAGTAGGACCAGTCATGGTATCAACATATATTTTTGCAGGAACAGGAGAGTTAGGAGGGTCTCTGTTGATTTCAGTTTCTCTCACTTCAGCATTAATTATCTCCACATCATTAGCTTGAACATGATCTTCCATTATCTCATCTCTATTTTGATTATTCCTAAGGTTATCTACTTGAATAACTTGATTGTTCACAACTTCTTCTTCATTGAAAGGATCAACACCCTGAAGAGAGCACAGGTTCATTCATCCATGCAAGATTTGCCACAATTCCACAATATTGCTCACTATGATTGAAGACATAACAATTTCTACAAGTTGCTGATGGAAATCCCAAGTAAAAAATTGCAATCTTCACCACTTCCCCATCTTCCAGAGTAATTTTGACCTTTATGCATATTGGGAGATTAACATCCACTCTAACTGTCGCTTTAACCACCCCAGTTCTATCTCTGTTAAAAACCTTGATCACTTTACCAGCCTGAGAAGCTATCATATAGGGTATATTATTTCTGTCTAAATCAGCCCTTAGTCTAAATTCAACATAGAATAGCTCAAACTGAAAGATGACATTTTGAACATTCATATGGAACTCTCATGGCATCAGAATCATAAGATAGCCTTGAATGGAATGTGTTCTTCCTCTTAAAATTCTCTGATAAACTTCTCTATTTTGAAGCCTGAATATGAAAACATTCCTCCTATTGGTATTTATGATAACTACTTCATGATCATTTCCCCATAAAGATCTTATGTAGTAATTCAGAACTCCTCTCGTAACTACTAAATTCTCTCTACATATGCAACCAATGAGATTGAAAGATTCCACGAATTTTCCTTTTTTTTCTAGAGTGACATGCTTAGTAGTTTTTTGAGATACTGAGCACTGTTTTGCTAATTGGGAAGAAAGCTTATTCACAAATGAACTTGAGCTTTCCATTTGAGAAACACAGTGAGGGATACAGATGTTGTAGTTGTGGGTATAGTTGCTCTTGTTTTGTATTTCCTTAAAAAGGATTTCAGAATAATAGGAATGAGATTTATATAGGAGAGTGCAGGCAAATTCAGGAAAGATACTAATTTGCCAAGTGTTAATCATGCATTGATTTTGATTTATAATTAGATTGTGTGTAGAACTGTACTTGGACTGGTTGAGGAGAAGATACTTGTTCAATGTAATGATTATTACTTGGAAAGCAAGAGTAAGACCAAGTATTGTATTTGATGTTTTCATGAAGTGGAACTTAACTTGTACAGGTAGCCAAAAATTGTGGAGAGGGTTTTGATTTCAACACCCGTGTGACAAGCCACTGCTCTTCTCAATAACCAAAAATCTGCAACCGCCGCCAAAGCGCAGAGCAAGAACCCTAGCACCTACCAATCAGGATGGAAAGGCGAGAAAGGATAAATCCCGTAACAGGAGAAAAAAAAAATGATAATTAGGGATGTGGATTAAAATATCATTCGGATTTATAAAATTCCAGGAATTGAACAAAATTGAAATTTTCTAGTAAGAGCTGATCCACTAAGTGATAAAAAATAACTGATTAGGAATTGTTTAGAGGCATTAGAAGATTAAAAAAACTGGATTCTTATTGGAAGTATTGCAGAAAAGAGTAATCAGATTTTGGGAAGATCAATAGAGAGAAGAAGAACTTTTCTTATAAGAAAATAGGGAAATCGTTAGATTTAGCTTTAGGGTATCATAAAATCGAGAAAGAAAAATATGTATGAATACTTAGCGTAAAGTTAACAAGATCTAAGAAAAAGATTTAGATTTGCATCGATTTTGGAATTAAAAACAAGAAATTTCAATCCAGAAAAACTGAGTTAGGGAAACCGATTTAATCGCCGAGTCGCAGAGCACCGAGTTAGCCTCCGCATAGAAAGGACTACTAGTACTACTCATCAGTATAAATAATATCACGCCGAAACAAGAGAATTAGATTTAGGGTTCGTGATCATGATTGTGATCATTTTATTTAGTCTGTCTGGTAAGCATCTATGTCTCTTTTCTTGGCGATTTATCTGAAGTTTTATTTTTTCGTTGGAGCTTTATTGATTGATTTTTTTCTTATGATAATTCTTTTAGGGCTTCTTCTTTCTACGCACTTAAATCTACAGGAGGATATCGAACCCGATTTTGTTACTGCTCTCAAACACAATTGTGCTTAATAAGGTATTATTAATTATCACTCTCTCTCCGCTTATGTCACTGTAGTACAATGATAATATTTACCGATTAAAAAAAAAATCAAACTCGTCATCACCAAAAAAATTATAAAAATATTACTTTTATGGTTTTCGTATCTTTTTTTAATTTATCCTTGCACCAAAACCAGAAACAAGGACAAGAAACTAGGAGATTTAAACATATTAAAAATTATTATTAAGGGATAAGAGACCAGAAGATTTAAATATTTCAACTTTCAAGAATTATCATTAGGGATACATTAGAATTTCTTTATTTTCTCTCTTCTTTTGTTTGAAAATACCCAAACCTTCAACTAGTCTTTTTTATGTAATTTACTAGGTCTCAACCCATGCCGTAACGGCACGGGCAAGTATATGTGTTTCAAATGTATCCATCGATTCATACATGTCGTAATTGTCTGAGAAGAATCGAACCGATCGATCCAGGTCTAAATATTTTGAGGAGTTGGTTAATAAACATGTCCTTATCCTCGAATCTTTTAATATTGTGTATGTAAGTCATACAACCCTTTGGGACAAACATAGTTAATCGTTAGAGAAAATCCTATGGGCAGTAGAACATTACTTCGTTCACTACTTCAAAAAATATCATCAAAGGTCATTCACCAAACTTGTAACAAAACAAAACTTTAAAATCAATTAGATTAATCTTGCAAAATCTGTTAGCATTAAAATTTAATTTTCTCTTTGATATAAATTGTTGGGTTCCCAATTTACATAGATTTGTGTTTATTCATTTTCCTAAAATTTATAATAATATTTAATTCTTTATCCATTTATTTTCTTCTCTCTTTACCTATTATCATGAACTACTTCTCAAGCATGCATAATTACACGATTTTGGAGAAAAATGACAAAAACAAAAATCATGAAAAAAAAGGGGAATAAAGAGAGATGTGAGAAACTGAATCAATTACAATTAATTCACGCGTATCCTTGCATAATCCCATGAAGTAGGGGAGAAATAATGACAGAAACAGAAACCATGACAAAAAAAGGGGAATAAAGAGAGATGTGAGAAACTGAACCGATTACAATTAATTCTCGTGTAGCCTTGTGTTTGGTCAATTTTTTTATAGGTTCATTTTTCTTCCTGCCCCCTACCTGGCAAATCTTAAAATCACAACATCTTCTTTTTTGAAAAAAATTGGCCTTTGAAAATTGTTTTAATTTTAAAAGATAATAAAAAAAAGTAATTTGAAAACTAAAATCAAATTAAAACAAAACGAAGAAAATTAACCAAAGGTGACTAAATAATTTACCTATCTTAGGACACCTTTTCCCACCCTACTACCACTACTTCTTCCACCACCACTCCACCATTCTCACCAATACCCACCACCATTATCCCCACCGTCGATCCACCACCACCACCCACCATCAGAACCACCATTACTGCTTAATTTACCTATCTTAGGACCCCTTTTCTCACCCTACTACCACTACTTCTTCCACCACCACATTATCGTCACCACTCCACCAGTCTCACCAATACCCACCACCATTATCCCCACCACTGCCCACCATCACAACCACCATTAATGCTTACTGATATGGTTAATATCAAATAAATTTATTATGTATCAACAAAAATATATTCATTTGATTAATTAAAGAAACATTTATTATGAAATATCAATTGAACATTTATTATTAAATTTTAATTAAATTTGATCATTTATAGCGGTAGATTTATGTTCTTCAAGTATAAATTTGATCGTTCTTTATCTAGCCTAACTTGTCCAAACTTTGTTTTGTATTCTGGAAATGTAATCAATTTTATTTTAATACTAAAAACCGTGATTTATTTGATCGGGTACTATAAATAGCTCGAATCCCATTTGGGTGATCCAGCGGTCATGATCATATTGTCTTATATGATTTAATATCCTCCTCAAAATATTTGTGTTTTGTCCTTACTAGTTGTGCTAAAAACAGCCAACTACATCTATCACAATAAAATGTTGCCCATTTTGTAAAGACACAAAACTATTATTGTCCGCTACTGTTCATTAAGATCCACCACCGTACGTAAAAACCATCCACGCCCACTATTTTTTCCACCACCGGTAATGTTACCACCTCCACCACTCACAAATACCCGCTATTGTTTCCACCACCCACTGCTTCTTTCACTACCACCATTAAAAATTATTAATATAATTTTTAACCGGAGTCACTGTAGTACAGTGGTAAAGTCATTGGGTGATGATAACAGTTACTTGAGTTCGAAACTCGCAAACACCAAATTCTTTACCGATCAATATATATATATAGATTTTAATAAACTTATTTATTAGATTCATTAAATGAACATTTATCATGAAAAATTAATTAATCATTCATCATGAGTAATTAATAGGACACTAATTAATAAAGTATTTATAATGGTTAGTTGTAAAAACCACGGTCGTAGATTTATCCCTCCTAGACAAATCTCGACCGCTCTTTATCTAGCCTAACTTTGCCAAGCTTTGTTTTATATTCTAGACACTTACCCAGTCATACGTATGTATTTATACAATTGCTTAAAAAAAGAAGAAGATATATATATTATACAATTGAAGGTGGGTCTTAGTCAATTCTACAGTAGTAGCTCATGTTTTATTTAACTGTCGAGACATGTACCATCATGCCTCAAATGGCTCTCACTGTGTCATGTTAGAATAGTTGCCGCAGTCTATGTGTTTCTTGATGGTCTCATTTTTCCTCTTGATTTACAGTATGTATCACCAAGAAATTACCTTTGGAGACTTTGGAGGAAATATTAATGGGAATATGACTACTGATAAGAGTGTGGAAGATATGTATCTGGATGAAGAAGGATATGCCTCCACTATCAGCCTTTATTATTCAGAGGAAGAGCCATACTATGACTATGAAAGTGATGATGATTAGGGGTGTGCAACGGACGGACGGTTGCGGATTAGGGGTCACCCGCAACCAAACCGTCAAAGTTGCGGATTTGGGAAATTGAACCGTGACCGGCCCAATCACCCGCGGATTTCACATCCGCGTATCAGCGGGTAATACGGACCGGATGCGGTTTAACCGCGGATTTAGTTAGAATAAAAAAAAAAAAAGTAAACAAACAAAACCGGTGAGGGAATTTTTGGACATGCTATGCTAGGCATTTCATCAAACAACTTGCGTGCATAATAATGAAAAACAAAGTAATTGATTTGGAGTAGAATCAGTATTCAGGGACTAATAAGCCGAAAGGAGAATTCCATAATGTAGATATGAACACCATTCAAAAAAATCAAAAGATATTTGGACTAAAACTAACATGAAATTGAGCGAAGGGGAACTTCAGTTCGTTTCATTTCAAAGCAAATTCTATTAGGTTAAATAACAGAATACATGGCCGAAGGCTCATAAGCTTTGTTTTGCCGGGCTTTATTTAACTGGGCTTTATCTTTTTTGTTATAACCTACGGTGCGGGTTAATCCGCGGATTTACAAAACCAACCGCAACCAAACCGCTAAACCTTGCGGATTTGAAAACTCACCCATGTCCGGCCCATAGATTCTTGCGGATTGGTTTTCACCCGCAATTTTGCGGACGGTTGCGGATGAAATCCGCGGTTCCGGATTTTATGCACACCCCTAATGATGATACATGTGATGAAGATTGGGCCCAAGATGAATGTGATGTCAATGAACAAAGAGTACCAGACTCAGAAATGGTGAGTACAAAATATTTATTCTCAACATTTTTCAGTTTTACTGACATGGATATTAAAAAGAATCATAGTACTCACACATGAAACCTTTGCAGCCCTAAACATTATCCATCTTTACTGAACAACAAGGATATTTTGCAGGAGAATGATTATGATGATTTTTATCCTAAAATGATAGTTGCTTTCAAGTTAGGCAAGCCCTCTAAGGATATCTGGATGAAGACTTGGCCAAAGGAAGACAATAAAGTTTGGGTCAATGTGTACGGTTGGCATAACGAGATAAAAGGTTACGGAGGATACGCAGTTATTGTACGCAACATGTCTGCAAAGCCAATAATTGCTTCAGCCAGGTTCTCACGGTCGTCAGTATCTTATCTTCATCAAGTGCTGAAGGGATTAAAGGCTGGTCTAAATCTTGCTTCAAAACATGGTTGTTCTAGTCCTAGGGTGCTGTGCAATTCCAGATTAGCTACTCAGCTTCTCAACAACAGTTGCTCTTGCGAAATCAAAATGGTCAGTACTACTATTTGCAAGATATGCATGTCCAACATTTTCACTCATTTGGATGAGGTTTACGTTAGTAAGTTGGCGCCTCTCATTGAAACACTCCAAACACAGCGAGGTTCCTCTACTTTTGAATGGGATTCAATGAATCATGAAGCCATGCATTATCTGGCAAAAATGGTAAAAAAGACAGCAAAGAACTACGACCATCGTTTTTACAAGACAATTATGAAAGAACCAGAGGAATTTCCAAATGAACTAGTGGACATTCTGTGGCATGACGCGTATGATGGGTTGGCTTACTACAACTTGGATGAAAGGGCTCAGGGATCAATCACTAATGAAGTTAACGGTTTTGAGACCAACTCTGCAAATGGCTTGATTGGGATGTTGTAACTCCGCAACAGATCCAGCTGGAATTAATGGAGAAGATGAGGATGTGAATCAAAGTGCAGGGGAGAGATCAAGGCACATTTGTACATAAGCCCGGTTGTCACATGTGCAAAACCTTAAACCGTCATTCTTTATGAACATAAACCCGGTTGTCACATGTGCATTTGTTCATAAGCCCGGTTGGCACATGTACATAAACCGTCATTCTTTATGAAGTCTAGGAACTACTTAAAAGCATTCAGAGCAGATTTTCGAACAAAATTAAAAACAGTTTTTCATGTAGTCAAGACTTCTGATACCAATTTTTTTACAAGGCGAACAATCAAGGCAAGACTCACTCATCCACAAAGGGCAGTTACTAGTAACCATAAGGACTACTGAATTATAATAAAAAATATCCAGCGTAAGCCAAACTAATCTTAGGAAAAAATGATCCACACAATTCCAGACCTCTATACCATCTGTATGGTAGCAACATAATCCCGCAACATGAAATTCCAGGAGCAAATGACATAAAATCTTGGTTAATTAACATAAAAATAAAGAAAAACAATAAGGGACATGAACAGAAATGGTAAAATAGTATAAGTTTGAAATAACATACCATCCAAAATATCTTTGCTTGGGGTATCATTGAATGCCACTCTTGCAAGGCCGAAGTCACATATTCATAGTTTACAATTCGCATTTGCCAATATACATTTGATGCAGCAATTAGCTTAAATATCTGAAAGAAGCATTTCGATACAACCAAAGACAACATGCCCACTAAATCAAGGTAATAAAACTTTCCAAGCATATAATACTGAAGCCCTATTTCCTATAATGCACACAGAAGTTATTACTTGTGTGGAGGTACTTCAATGCGCGTATGACAGTGGCAACATGAAGTGTTTTATTTCGACAATGTCAGGATACCGTCACGCAGTATTTTTGCAGCATCCGAGATATTCTAAAAAATACTCCTCATGTATGTTCTTTATTACTACTTTCTCTCCGGTATGAGTGTATCTGTTGCCATCACCATAATCAGTGAAGAAATCCACCTCTCTCTGCAAAGAAGAAATTAAAAGACTGGGTTATAATTTCTAGATAAATGATTGAATTTGTAAAGCTTGCAGTCAATCTAACAAAACTAACCAAAACTGACGCAACAACAGAAAACAAATCAACTTAAGTAAATCAGGAAAAATCCTACAGCATTCCTTTATTTCTGTAAGGACTTTTAAAGCTCTCGAATTTCAGCCCAGACCAGATACCCATTGAGAAACAAGTAATAGAATCAGATGCAATTTGGAGTGTTTTAGATTCTGAAACAAGTAATACTCGAATGGATATTAATCTAACCAATCAAATTGATAATAATTACAGCAACCAATCACAACTCAATTCACATAGCAGACGTGATTTATATCAGAAAATTCGTAAAGCTTGACAATTTTGTTCAACTCTGACCTTTTTTCACTGATCTTGCTGCATCTTTTCACCGATTTACAAATCGAACTAAAAATTTATTTTCACTTGCCTCCATGACTAAACCAAAATCCTAAATATAAATGAAAATTAATTGCATCTCTGAGTTTCATGAGGTTCTAGAGAGAAACAAAGAGAGGGCAGTTCCAGCGAGTGATCGAAGATTTCATTTGATAAAGTGATTTTTTTAATGATTTTGTATCGAGGATAAAACAAAAATTTCAAACTATTTTTGAGGACATATCAGGCATTTCATAGATTAAATTGAGGACAGCAGTGAGAGTTTGTGTTTGAATAACGAGAGGGGATTATCAACCCAATCCGAAACAAAATTAAAAGTTTTAAAAGTTATCGAAAATTTAGGTAAGAAAATTGAGCTAAGAAATCTTGAAGTGCAAATAGAAACCCAAAGGAATCAAAGGAAATTATGGAAATTTAGCACTAAATCATGAGGTTGTGGATTGCATGGCTATACGTGAGGCATTAAACTGGGCAAAGAGGTTGAATCACTCAAGAATTCAAATAGAGGGAGATGCAAAGCTAGTCATCCAGTCTATAAATGGTCATTCACTTCTCATTCAATTGGAGAATATAAATCTAATAAAAGAGATCTGTTATGATTAAGACCTCCACAAGACACTAATAGTTCTTTGGATCAATGTAGAACTAAAGAAAACAGAAACTAGATGCACTAAACGAAACAAGAAAGACACAAGATCTAACGTGGTTCGACAATATGCCTACGTCCACAAACGACTACGATCAACTCTTATTATAGAACAAATTACAGAAAATTAAACCACAACTATGAGCAGCAGGTTGCTGTTCATAAACACCAAACTAATTCTCTATGAACAAAAGTTTTAACCCCTAAAATTCTCTAATTATGAGAATTCTTCTCTAAACTGTGTTGTATATGTTTCCTTAGGACTTGTACACCTATTTATATAGGTTACAAACTTGAGTTACAAGTATAAGAGTTGTACTAGGAAACCACAAACTTGAGTTCCAAGTATATGAGTTATACTAGGAAACCTCGAACATAGCTAAATCAGGAAACTCCCTAACTTAGGTAAACAAGGAAATCTCTAGAAGATTCTAGACTCTTCCTAAAACATCGACAACATAACAATTCTCCACCTTGCCGATGTTTCCACCAGACTGAGATTGATCTTCACAAGTTAATAGTAGCCTCTAATGCCCCTAGGGCCTTAAAAACGAGCAACATTGATCAAGCTGAGACACTTCTCAAACTTGACCTTTGGAACGAATTTTGTCAACATATCTGATGGATTATCTTCAGTATCAACCTTCAATAGTTGTACTAATCCGTTATCAACCACTTCTTGTACCTTATGATAACGAACATCAGTATGCTTGGTGCGTGCATGAAAAACTTGGTTCTTAGCTAAATGAATAGCACTTTGACTATCACAGTTCACAACAACACTCCGTTGTATGATCCCCAAGTCTTCAACTAAACCACGAAGCCACAATGCTTCCTTAACAGCCTCTATCACAGCAATATACTCTGCCTTCGTAGTAGACAAAGCTACAATTGATTATAACATAGACCTCCAACTGATAAGTCCTCCACTCAATGTAAAACAATACCCCGAAGTAGAACGACACTTATCTCTATCACCCGCATAATTAGAATCAACAAATCCACAGACCTTCAAATTCTGCTCCTTCTCAAACACTACACCAATATCCAAGGTCCCATTAAGATATCTCAAATTTCCCTTCACCGCATACCAATGTGCTCTACCAGGGTTAGCCATATAACGACTAACTAAACCAAATGCTTGTGCAATATCCGGATGAGTACAAACCATAGCATACATCAAAGAACCTACCGCATTAGCATAGGGAACCTTTGACATAAACTCCTTCTCATCAGTTGTAGTAGGACACAACTATTTTGTTAACTTAAATGTAGGCGGTATTGGAACACTAATAGCTTTGGAGTTATGCATTCCAAAGAGACGAAGAACCTTCTCAAGATAGGATTTCTGAGTAAGACACAACTTCCCCTTAGATCTATATCGAGTAATCTCCATACCCAAAATATTCTTAGCCGGACCCAAATCCTTCATCTCAAACTCTAAACTCAACTGTTTCTTCAAAACATTAATTTATAACTTGCTCTTGGCAGCTATGAGCATGTCATCCACATAGAGTAAAAGATAAACAATACTTCCATCTGGAAACTTCTTAAAGTATACACACTGATCGTATCCACTACGAGTATACTTTTGCTGCAACATAAACGTATCAAACCTCTTGTACCATTGTCTTGGTGATTGCTTCGAACCATATAATGATTTCTCAAGTCGACACACATAATCTTCTTTACCAGAAACTTCATAACCAATGGGCTGTGATATATAAATGTCTTCCTCCAAATCTCCATGCAAGAATGTTGTCTTGACATCTAATTTCTCGAGATCTAAGTCAAACTGTGCCACAAATGCTAAAAGGACTCAGATAGAAGTGTGTTTAACAACCGGAGAGAAAACTTCATTATAATCCACACCTTACCTTTATGCATATCTCTTAGCCACTAACCTTGATTTGTATCGTACACCACTAACGATACCCTTGGAATCTGGAATTCCATCCTTTATCGTATAGACCCACTTGCACCCAATCTTATTTAGACCCTTAGGCAACTTAACAGGTTCCCAAGTGCGATTCTTGTGAAGAGACTTCATCTTCTCATCCATGGATGTTTTCCACTCAGCGGCATAAGTATTACTCATTTCCTTCTCAAAGGTAAACGACCCATCCTCAAAAACAGATAATGCGTAAGATGCATACTCATCAAAACCATAACGGACTGGTGGACGTCTCTCACGTTGAGACGTCAAGGACGGAATATTCTTAACTTGTTGTTGTGTAGATTCCTCACTAGGAACCTCAAACTCAACTGCATCTTCTACAAGAGTTTCTTTTTCTTCTTCTATAGTAGATGAACTATGAACTCCTTGCTCCACCTGCATCGAATCATCTTCAACACCGCTACTACTCTCACTTTCAATTCGATAGTCCCAACTTATGAACTTATTTGAATAAAGCATCGCTTTCTCATTAAAGGTCACATCACGACTAATTATGAACTTATTCAATTTTGGACACCATAGACGGTATCCTTTCACACCTAATGGATAACCTAAGAAAATTGCTTTCTTGGCCCTAACACCCAACTTATCTTCTTTTACATGAAAATAGGCTGGACAACCAAACACCTTTAAATTAGAATAGTTCACGGGATTACCGGTCTATACCTCCATAGGTGACTTACACTTAATAGCTGTTGATGGTGATCGATTCACTAAATAGCATGCTGTATTCACTGCTTCAGCCCACCAAATCTTGTCTAAACTTGCGTTTGACAACATGCACCGTGCTCTCTCAAGTAACGTTCGATTCATTCTCTCCGCTACTCCATTTTGATGTGGTGTACCCTTGACTATGAAGTGCCTAACGATACCTTGTTCCTCACAAAACTCCTTCAGTGGGTCTTCGATGTATTCACCGCCATTATCGGAACGTATCTTCTTAACCACATGACCAAGTTGTTTCTCTACCATGGCCTCTTCCACTTCTTAAACACCTCGGTGACTTCATTCTTATGATTCATGGTGTAAAGCCAAACTCTCCTCGAAAATTCATTGATAAAGGTCACAAACCACCTAGCACCTCCCTTAGAAATTGTGCGAGAGGGTCCCCAAACATCCGAATGGATGTAATCTAACATACCCTGTGTGTGGTGAACAGCGGTACCAAAACTGATCCTACATTGCTTCCCAAATATACAATGCTCACAGAAATCAAGCTTGCAAGTCTTCTTACCACCAAGCAAGCCTTTACTACTCAACACGGACATACCTTTCTCACTCATATGCCCAAGACATATATGCCATAAACGTGTTGACTCCACCTGTTTCTCATCAATTGATTGAGAAACTATAGCTCCACCACAAACTATATCTCCTTGTAAAAAATATAAATTACCATGTATGACCGGTCATCTTCACACTACCATTGTAGAATACCTTCAAGAACCCATATTCAGCAACATACTTGTATCTAAGAGATTCAAGTACTCCTAACGAAATCAAACTCTTCCTCAAATATGGAACATGTCTAACCTCTGAAAGTGTTGTGAAAACACCATGCGAACGAACCTGTACCGTACCAACTCCAACTTTTTTGCAGGCATTAGAATTGCCCATCATAACAGTACCACCATTCACCTCTCTGTAACTAGTGAAACAAGCCTTTGAAGGACACATATGATACGAAGCATCGGAATCAAGCATCAAACCATCATTGAGATAACTCTGATGTAACGGTTAACACTTCATCATCAAAACCACACATTGGGTCTTCTAAAACTTCATTGCCTTCAGCAACCGAAGCAACAATATTCTTCGAATATGATTTCTCACATTTCTCATCTCTTCCTTAAGCTTGAGACAATCAGCCCTAATATGACTAGTTTTTCGATAATAATAACACTCAATATCGCTATTTTTGGAACTATTCTTTGACTTCGACTTCTTATTACCATTATTTCCTCTATCAACAAACAATCCCTCGACTTGTGCTTCATCGCTGAACTCTTGTTTCCTTAACGCCTTAGCTTGTAAAGCAGAGACCACATCATCAAAAACCAACTTATCTTCAGCTTCGTCTTCATCGGTTTTCCCACTTAGCAAATAGTCAACGAAAGAAACATACGACGGAGGCAAAGAACATAATAATATCATGGATTTATCCGTATCAGAGATAGTGACACTGATATTAGACAAATCAGAACAGATCTTATTAAACTCATTAATATGATCAATCATAGACTTACCTGAAGACATCCTAAAGGCATGGAGTCCACGCTTTAAGTAAAGTTCTGAAGTAAAATCCTTTTGTAAGTAGAGCTTCTCTAACTTCTCCCACAACACCTTTGCATAGATTTCACTCGAAAAGTTGTGAGTGATCTCCCTTGACAAACATAAACGAATAGTTGAACACGCCTCCAAATCAAGGTCAGCCCACATCTCATCATTCCAATCCTTTGGTAATGTTGTTGGCTTCTCCTTGATTGCTTTTATTTGTTTCATACTAACAAGAATATCTTTTACATCAGTTTGCCATGATGTGAAATTATTCTTCCCATTGAACTTGAAATGTTTAATGCTTTTCTCCTTAGCCCAATTTGCTACTTGAGGGTTTGACTTGTTGATGGTTCTGCTTTTCCTCCTTCAGAACTTCCTGCATCATCTCTTAGGATCAGCGCAAAAATCGATACTAAAAATGATGAAGACGATGTTGCATCTACGTTAATCTTAAAGGAATGTCTTTCTGGTTCTATCCAAAGGGTATTGGAATTTTTCACTCTTGAGTTGGTTTCTGAGACCAATAATAATTATGACTTTGATTTTAAGAGACAGTCGAGAGGGAGATTTTAATTTTTCCTGAAAACCTCAACTACATCTTTCTTTCCAAATAAACCACATCGTAGTTAAGATTATTTCTATAGAAATTCCCTTGTTAGGGTTTTGAAAAGAAATCCTTACTCGTATATTTTATTTTGAAATAAGAATCAAGTTGTAAATTAATTGGGTTTGGTCCTAACTCCCAGACAGCTTTGGCAAAAGTGTAGTGGAGTAACAGATGTTTTGTAGTTTCTATTTCCTCCCGACACATGGTACAAGAGTGATTTATGCCTTTTACATTCCCATACACTTTAAAGTTAGGAGATAATGCATTCTGTAAACATTTTCAGAAAAAACAGTTTAATTATTTCGAATACACCCAACTTTCATAAAGATTTCCTGAAGGCTTCAGGAAGAGATTAGCTTACCATGTTAGTACCTACTTCATTTAGCTTGTCATACATAGATTTAACTGAATAGTCACCAAATTTAGTCATGGTTCATCCAAGTTTATCTTTTTGTTTTTTTGTGAATCTGAATTGTCTAGAAACAGATAAGTAGTACAGATTTTTGTTGCTAAATCAACTGGAAAAACCGTATGAATAAGAGAAGAATTCCACTTTTTAGTGATACGATCTATTACATCTACCACAAGTGTTAGAGAGTTGTTGGAAGAATTATGGTAGAAGATAACTCTCCATTAAATCCTTGTACCCAGTTATCATCACAAATATTAATAGTAAGACCATTTCCTACTTCCCGTATGCTATATTGGATGGTTAGTTCCATTCTTTAAAAAAATACATTTCCATATCCAAGAACATTTGTCGGGTGGTTTTTCCCTCAAAGGGGATTTTGATTTTTGGAACCCATGTTTTGGCCTATAAAGATTTTAATTCCTAAATCAATCTCCAAGCTATCTTTGCTAACATAGCAAGATTAAATTTATCTGCATCTTTAAATCCTCAACCCCCTTTATGCATTGGTTCACAAAGGTTTGACCATGCTTTAGGATAAAAGCCTTTAGCATCAGTTTCGTTCCCTTACCAAAAATTCATTTGAAGTGTAACTATTTTATTAGTATTTTTTTTTCGGATTACGAAACATCTCACCTGGAATGTAGGAATACTAGATAGGAATGCTTTATTCAACATCATTCTACTAGTTTAAGCTAGTAATTTACTTTTCCAATGTTGAAATTTATTTTCCATTCTTTCCAGTACTTACTCAAAAGTTTTTATTTTTGATCTGTCCATAAATAGGGTGCCCCTAATTACGGGCCTTTAAGATTGATATGTTTGATTTTTAGTAGTTTTGACATCATTCTCTAGAGTTTAGGTTGAACTTTTTTACTAAAGAATACTCCAATTTTTTCAAAGTTTATTAATTGTCCTGAAGCTTTACTGATTGTTTTTAATAAATTTCTACATTCTACAGGATTTGCCTTTACAAATAAAATCCAATCATCCGCATAGAACATGTGAGAAATTGGTTCACTTTTTGGTGTAATCTTTACCCCATAAAGAAGTTTTTTATTTTCCTGAGGGAGCAGAAGTCTTGAGAAAATCTCCATGCAAATGATGAAGACATAAGGAAAAATAGGGTCACCTTATCGCAAGCCTCTAGAAGGGTTGAATGCCTTCCCTGGGGATCCATTCAGGAGAACATAAATAAAAATTGTCGAGATACATTGCTCTATAAGCTAAAAAAACTTCCTAATTAAAATGAAAGGTTTTTAAAGCCGATAGGAGAAATTTCCAACTTACGCTATCAAAGGCTTTGGACATATCTATCTTAATCCATAGTCCTCCTGTTCTTACTTTTTTCTTTTCTTTAAGTGTATTATTTCACGGGCTACAATGATATTATCAAAGATTTGCCCAGAAGAAAGAAAAGCTGATTGAAAATGTGATATTATTTTGTATAATAAAGGCTTTATTTTTTTTGCTAAGATTTTTGCAATGACTTAATAAAACCAATAGGTCTAAGTTGACTAGGATTTTTAGGTTGTTTAATTTGGGAATTAGAAAAAGTTGTTCTTATTTAGTTCATGGTTCATTAGTTTTGTTGTAAAAAAAGTTCTGGATTCTGAGAGTAACTTGAGATCCTACCGTTTCCCAGTTATTCTTAAGAAACTAGCTGGGAAACCATTAGCTCCCGGGGATTTGTTGGGTTTAAATTTTTCTTAGAATTAAGAAGATTTATACTGTAGAAGGAATGACTAAAATATCAGAGTTATCCATATCTGAGATGCTAGGAGAGATATCCTAAAAAATAGAATCATAAAGAGAAGAATCTACTGGGCCTTCAGTAAAGAGAGTTTAGAAATAATCAGTTAGAGTATTACTGATCTCGGAGGCTGTTTCGAGTGACTATGTTCTGATTATTTGACAGATATTCTATATTATCCCATTTAAGTCGTCTAAGAGTAACCGTATGAAAGTATTAAATAAAAAAAATTAGACTTGGTTATCAATTAAAAAAAATCGGTTTAGTTATTTTCCTAGCAGGTATGCCAAAAATGTTTTTCTTCCAATCTAGTAAATTTACCCCTAGAGTTTTTAGATTAGTGACTAAAGCAGTTGAGGGGTTTTCGGAGTTAGAGTTATTCCAGGATTCTTTCATTATTTGTACACAATATGCCTCTTTTTGCTATGTACCATAAAGTTAAAAAACCTATTCTACTCTAGAAACTTCTTTATCAAGAGAGAGGATTCATAGTGATCTACAATACAAATGAATAACAAATTCAATCTTATAGGATCTACTCTTCAGGAATTGAAGATAAAACCTCAAAGAGGCGGAAACAAACATAATTTTCTATTTCGATAACCAGCAAAAGAGAAAACAATCTCTTACATATTAGGGCATCACCAAAGGCACATGTGCCACTCACACTCTAATAATGCTTACTATACCAGGGTTCCCTTATACATGAGAGCCCTATAAGCATACGAACTAATACAGCGTGCCCTATAAGACATGTGACATGACAAATGCCCACCCTATAGCTTATCCTTGTTCTCACAGATAAACTTAGGAAATTTTTGCTATGATAAAGGTTGTATCTTCCCAACAGTTTTCACCCTCTGCAGAAAGATATCATTGCACAAGCACCTATGGCATGTTGACGACCTTTGAAAATAGCACGAGAATCTACCACTGCCACCGGTTTAACTTCCATATGTATGTGGGAAAATTCCCTGACAAACCTTCTTTTTTAATTGAGAAACATGAAAAATATGATAAATACGGGAAATAGGAGGAAGTTGGAGTTTGTAAGCTACCTGAACAATGCGTTCCAACACTTGATAAGGGAAAAAAAACTTTACTGAGAATTAAGATTCTTAGGCAGTTGGACTGAAGTCTGCCAATATGTATGGAGACGTAAGTAAACCCAATCCCCTATATGAATGATCTCTCAAGAATCAACTATTTTCTTGTCGGCATGTTGTTTGATACGATGTTGAGCCTCAAGTAAATTCTATTGCAACACCTTTGTTAGCATCTTGCGCTGGTGTAGGTAGTCCTCTAAGGTGGAGTTGGAAATGGTATCACAAGAATGTGAGCCAAACTGAGGTATATCATAACCGTATAAGTCCTGAAATTGCGTCAGTCTGAGGATGGTATGGTATTTGGTACTAAACCACCATTCTGCCAGAGAAAGCCAAGAAGCCCATTTAATAAGCCTATAACTGCACATACATCGTAAATATGACTCTAAGAAAGCGTTGATGCATTCAGTCTAACCGTACATCAGTCTGCAGATGATATGATGTACTCAGATCTAGAGAAGTTCCAACAAATTTGAAGAACTCACGCAAAAATCCAATAAAAAACACAACACCCTGTCAGACATTATACTGGATGGAACTCCATGAAGCTTGAGAATGGAATCTATAAATATTTTAGCAACTGACTATGCAGTATATGGGTGGATTAATGCAGCTAGTGACCATACTTAGTAAAATAATAAACAATAACCATAATTACCTCCCTTCCCTCTGATTTCGGCAAGTCGGTGATGAATTTCATGCTCAAATGCTTCCAAGCTTGATGAAGAACATGTAAGGGTTGTAGAAGGCTGACTGGTGGCGTATGTTCTACCTTGTTTAGTTGACAGACATCGCATTCTTGAATAAACTTGATTAAATCCTTCTTCGTATATAACCACTAAAAATAAACCTTTGCCGTTTGATAACAAGCTTGACCACTTATAGCATAAGAGTGTACAGCTGCTAGGTCCTTCTGCTGAGTATCACCAGATTAACCAATGTAAATTCTGCCATGAAGTCTTAATATGCCTTGTGAGTAGGTGTAGCCATCAAAATTTATCAGAGAGAGCATGAGCTTAGGTATCACTTCTTGAGCTAAGTTGTCATATATATAACTAGATTGAACTTCTTACATCTATTGTGGTTGAGCTATTATGAGTGATGAACAAGAATCCCTCGATAGAGCATCAACTACTATATTATCTGTTCCTTTCTTGTAATATAATGTATAATCAAAAATAATTAACTTGGTTAGCCACTTCTGTTGAAACAAGGTATGTAAAAGTTGATCCATAAAGTATTTAATATATTTTGATGTTCCGTAATTTTTTTTTGAAATGAGAGCCTAATGAAAAAGAATGCCAATGATTAACAACCATAACAATACTCAACAGCTCCTTCTCATAAGTGGATAAGGCCTTGTAACGTATACCCATGGCTTTACTGAAAAATGCAATGGGTCTCCTTAGTTGCATGAGAACTGCACACACACAACTATCACTAGCATCTGTTTTTACTTCAAATTATTAAGTGAAGTCAGGTAAAATGAGTGTAGACGTTGTAGTGACTACTCTCTTTAACTGTTCAAAAAATAAATCAGCTGTTGCAGACCAAGAGAAACTACTCATCTTTAAAAGTGCAATGAGTTGTTGACAAATTAGACCATAATCTTGAAAACAATTGTGGTAGTATCTTGTTAGACCCAATAAACCACGCAAACCCTTGAGTGTTGTAGGCCTAGGCCAATTAAGCATACATTTTATTTTGGCATGGTCGCCTGCAGCACCCTCATTATTAATGAGCAAACCTTGATATTCAATCTAGTTCTGAAAAAGAGGGGGTCTAATAACCACACCCAATATTTCGTTTAGGCAATCTATATGGGAAAACTCCAATATAATTCCAAGAGAATCAACTAGACAGTCAGACTCAATCAATGGAAATATATCCAAAAGTTGTATCTCTGTTTCTCAATGTAATCAGCAAATAAAAAAGATAGAATCCGTGCTTGCTTATTATGAGAAACAACTTTAACGGTACCAAAGACCAATGTTCAAGTGTCAATCAATTTATATCAATAACCAAAGGTTGGATTATCTAATTGATTGAACTACGCACAACCTGTGATATTTCAATTATCTAAACAAATATAATGCGGAAAAGAAATAACACAGACACTAGAAATTTTGTTAACGAGGAAACTGCAAATGCAGAAAAACCCCGGGACCTAGTCCAGATTTAAACACCACACCGTATTAAGCCGCTACAGACACTAGCCTACTGCAAGTTAACTTCTAACTGGAATGTAGTTGAGCCCTAACCAATCTCACACTAATCAAGGTACGGTCGAGTTCCTTACGCCTCTGAATCCCAGCAGGACTCTACGCACGTTATGCCCTTAGTTGATCTCACCCACAACTAAGAGTTGCTACGACCCAAAGTCGAAGACTTGATAAAAAAAATATGTCTCACACAGAAAAGTCTATTGGATGGATAAATCTGTCTCCCACAGAAATACCTATGAGTTTTGTTCCGTCTTTTGATAAATCAAGGTGAACAGGAACAAATTGATGCACCAGACTTATATTCCCGAAGAACAGCCTAGTAATATCAATTATCGTATGGTAGCGAAACAAGATATTGTGGAATCAAAAACGATGAGACGAAGATGTTTGTGACTACTTTTTATCTTGCTTATCGGAGATTAATTCTCGAGAAAATCTTAGAGAAGATAGTACTCAATCACGATAGTAAACAGCAAGATCATAACATGCAACTACAGAGAAAATAGTTGGGTTTTGCTTCACAATCCCAATGAAGTATTTAAGTCGTTAACCTATAATGGTTTTAGGAAAAACCTAGGTTAAAGGAGAATCAACTCTAGTCACAACTAGTATCACACAGGAGGTGTGGGTATTAGGTTTCCCAGTTGCTATAGTTCTCCCTTATATGGTCTCCAAATCAGGGTTTGCAATCAATGTTATCTTGGTAACAAAGCATTCAATATCTACCGTTAGATGAAAACCTGATTAGACTCAAGCTAATATCTTTCAACCGTTAGATCGAACTTTGCTTGTTACACACAAATGAAAAGTGACTTCATTTAGATATGGGTAACCGTACCTAAACGTGTACGCCTTGTTGGATCAACAATAGTTAACCGTAGTTATCCATATGAACACTTTCATATCAACCTTATTCATCTTAACACAACTAGTTCAAATGACTCAAATGAAACTATTTCGAGAGTTGTTCAATTGTTTATATTCTCATAGAAGTATACAAGACACAATTGAAGTAAAATCGATTTTGATTTACTCGAATCAATTCATGAACATTATAGTCTCGGTTTGCAAAAGATTGCATTCCTTATTTTATAAATGTATTAGTTCATGAACAAACCTATTTTAGAACATAACCCACTCAAGTATGCAAACGGGTACGCATACCTAAGTAGCCGGATTTGGTCTGGGTTCGCCAGTATGCGAACTGGTACGCATACTGTCGTACACCACCAAACTCAGTTGAATTCCTGGACTTGAATTTACACCGGTATGCATACGGGTATGCATACTAAGTTCCCGGACTTCAACTAACAAACCAGTACGCATACATGTATGCATACTATGGCTCCCGGACTTGGAATAACTTGAAACAGTTAGCATACATGTACGCATACTGTGTTATATCCAATCATGGTTAATTGTTCTAAACTCCCATTTCAATCATTCACACAAAATATTAGCTTCAAAGCAATTTTCAAGTGATCAAATGATGATTACGAAACATTCTGAGTCTACACCAAATGACTGTCTCACACAAATCATTTAAGATGTTACCGGGAGATTTTCACATGATCATCTTTTGATTGATGTGACCAATTTGGTAACTGATGTAACTGGTCCCAGTAACCATATTAAGGTAGAACCGATCCTTGTGTTTGGTAGAACCGTAACCCATGATTAGTGTGTTGATTTGATCAATCACATAGTTCTTGGAAATCAGATGAACGAGTTCTAAACTTGTTTGGAAATGTGGTATAATCGGTTCCAATATTATAAATATGAAAGAAGATTTACAAAGAATTAAGATGTCGACATACTTTGAACATGTTCAGTAACTCTTATCTTTTATTGTTCAAAGATATTCCTTAATGGCTAAAGGAGATCCCGAACCGAAATAAGTTGAGAATCTTTTAATTAAGGTTGTTAATTTTTATATGATTTTAATTACCAGCAATTAAAATGCATATCTCTGGAAAATAAAAATTTGTAATATGCATTTACTAATTGGAGATTTTCTAGTGGGATTTCGGTTATTTTTGGACAGAGCATTTCTAGGAATTATGAAAACCGATTTGGAAATATATTGCATATCTTAAGAATATTTCGGTTTTGGAAATTCCTTGGTGTCCAAACTTCCTTGGTCTATAAATACCCAAGTTTGCATTTCATGTAAACTATCCTAAGAGCAATCAAAACTACCGTCTTGTGTTGTTACTGGTGGAGCCGCCTATTCGGAGAGGAAAGTACCTTAATTAGGCGAAATCTCTTACGACCGCTCGTTTAGAGACTTCTGTGGGATCAAGAAGCTCTACGAGTATCGTTGGTGGGAAACTAGATAATTGCAGTATTATTATTTTTCGATTTGATTTGATTGACTAACGGTTGTTGAACTTTGATTGCACCTAGTTTGTTTATTCTTGAGAATCTTATCTTCTGATATAAGATTCACTCAAACTAGATCGAAGTGTCGCCGAGATCTTTAGAACTGTTTGTAGATCTAAAGACGTCTTGTGATAATCTATTGTTAACAGACTCCGTTTTGTGCGTGATTGATCACAAGAGATTCAAGTTGTTATGTGCAGGTGTTTATTGAAGATTTAAGAAGATTTGAAGACGAAAAAGATTTCTGATTTGGGTTCATAATATTTGGTGTGCATAAAACTTGATCGGCTTGGATCCAACTATAATCGGTTTATCTTTTGGTAGATTTGATTGATTAGTTGCGTAGATCGGCATCAGTATTTAGCATCTTGATAGATCCTATTATTGATTGGAAAATCTAAACTCGACTACTTGTTAGTTGTTTGTTAGATAGACTTAAACCCGAAAAAGGAGTTTATTGGATTAAACAGAAGAGCCTTTGTCTAACTCATATCACTGGATTGAATAGAGTTGATACCAAACATATTTGTTGTTCCTTTACTGTTTAGAATACGAACCAAAGGAATTGTTCTAGTGCGTGCACTTATTGAAAGTCGGAAGCGTGGGGATACTGAAGAAACTAGGTGAACTATAGGTTTAGTTGTTTGGTCTCAACTATACGAAGTTGGTTTGATTTTGTATAGCGGCTTAATTTTGAAATTATTCAATTCTGGACTAGGTCCCTGGGTTTTTCTGCATTTGCGGTTTCCTCGTTAACAAAATCTTGTTGTGTCTTTTACTTTTGTTTTCCGCAATTATAATTGTTGTTATTATAAGTTAAAGTAAATTACACAAACGTTAACTCTGTATTACTTGATAGTGATCCTATGGAGTTTGGTTAAGTCCGAACCTATTATCAATTAATCACACTCTGATTGTTGTATTTTCTCGATCTTGTATCCATAGACGATCACACAAAGTGTGAATACCGATTCGTTGTATTGTCTCGACTCAGTCCATAGACAATCACTTTCGGTAAGAGGACTTATAGGTGGAAAAGTTTTAGATTGAGGTATATTTGGGTACCCTCGTCTTTTCAATTGGTATCAGAGCAGGCAAACACGAAAAGATCTAACAATCTGTGTTTTGTGCGATCCAACCTATAAGACTGGAATCTAAAAATGGTTTGTATAGAACCTGATAATGATTCAGTTAACGTAAAGCAAGGTATCAAGAGTTTTAAATTATCACTTGATGATGCCATCTACGAATCAATATCTGAAGAAATCATCTCGAGAGATTCTACTAGAAAAGTTAATCTTGTTAATGATGTAGAAACCAATGACAACTGGAAAATTTGTTTACAAGAAAGTATGGATGAAATTTCCGATGATGATGACTCAGATTTTGAACGAGACGTAGAAGAGGATATCTCAGAATACTCTAAACTACTGGATCCGTTGAAAAATAAAAAACTGAGAACTTCGGATTTTCTTGGTTTTATGACTCCTCTTTGTCGTGAGAATAAGAAAATGAAGAGGGTTTTTCAAGGATATTATATTGGTTACTGCACCAGTGATTCTCTTCTTAAAGATCGTACAGACGAGCTAAATTCTAAGAAATTAGAATGTGAAAATCTTCGAAGAGATCTCTTTTTGTCAGAAAAGAAACTTGTTGAATCTGAAGCAAGGGTTAATTCTCAACAAAAGAGTTTTGAAGAGAAAGAAGGTGAATATCTCTCACGATAAAAACGCCTTGAGGCTGATGTAACTAGTACTCTTGACAAAATCAAGATGTTGGAAGAAGAAAATTTGTACTTGAAAAAGTACAATGATAACACAAACAATTTATCCTCATTGTTAGAAGTAGGAAGGTATATGGTGATACACGGGGATTGGGATATAAGGAATCAAGTGCTTCCAACGATAACAATGAGATAAAATTTGTTAAAGCTACAAATTCTTCTCAACCAGAGGCTTCCATTGATGTAAAAAATAATCCTATTGCTTGTAATGAAGAAAAGCCTGTCAAGCCTAAGAATCATGTTCAACCAGAATCTTCAAGTGCATCCATAAAAGAGAACACTTCTGCCAATGTCAAGAATGAAACGACATTGAATAAAGATAAGAAGAAGAAAAGTCGTCGAGCTCCAATGCAAGAGGATCCAAAAAAAGGTAACATTAAAACTCAGTCTTCGTTTGTTACTAAGCATTGTTATTATTGTTGTAATAAGGGACACTTGCAATGGGGATGCAAAGTTCGTAAGATGCAAGATGCACTTTCTTTTGTTTCAAACGTTTTGGCTAAGTTTGCTCCCCGAAAGAACTCAGATCGTTATTGTCCTAAGTTTAGGCAAAAGAATTATTATAATGACAGTTCAAATTTTGCATATCGCTCGACAAGTCCATTTCATAAACGACCCAATTATAAAAGGAGAGATGACTTTGTAAATGCTAAGAAAAGATATGATGTTCCAAATTGGAAAAAAGTTGTTTCGCAAAGTATTCAAAAGGACAATCATCCTAATGGTATGAAGGAGAAAGTTGCTCCTACGAAACCGAACTCTAAATGGGTCCCGAAGTCCTCCATAGCCAAGAAGGGACCAAAATTTAGTCACAAGAATGACTCTCAGCTGTTAATTGTTGATGACAATAATTACCAGAGTTTTATTGAATGACTAAAGAGAGACATCATGTATGGAATCTCTTGTACTAATGAACGTTGTGATAATGACACTCTTCATCACAAGTCAAAGAAGAAAAACAAGAGATGGAACAAGAGAAAACAAACCAAGCAAGATGTTAAGAATTTTGATTCCGTCTTAGTTCCTTGTGACGAAGAAGACAAGACTCAAATAAACACAACCTAGTTGTGTTAGAATGTGCATGCTCACCTTGGTTCTCAATCTTTTTGAAAGGTGAGTAAGCACATGAAAAACTGAGCACATGACCTCTCGATTATTATATGACTAATTAACATCTTTTAGGAGATTTCTTTTCTTCTATACTCATACCTTCTCTATCTATATTTGAGCTTTTGATAGAAACGGTAATTTTGAGTTCATGATGTTGATATCTACTGATCATATATGTGTAGCTCTTGTTTTTATGGTTAAAACGAGCCAAAAATCACTGAATTCGGACATTGTATGCAAAAGTTATGTCTAAAACAGTTTCATGTATGGATTCATGTTGCAACCGGTCCTGGTGATTGGTATGACCGGTCACAAGTAATCACCATAACCGGTCCTAGTGATTGGTGTGATTGGTCCATACGAAGGAGTGTAAAACTGTTTTCCCATAACTTCTTCGTCCGAACTCGGAATGACCTCATTCTTTTTGCGTTGTTTTTGTAATTCAATTTCCTACAAGATTAAGGTAATTGCAATACTTAATTATCTGTTGAATTTTTGTGGTATATTGCATTTGAGTTTATGGGATGTGTGATTTCAGTTTTTATAACCTTAATATTCGATCTCATATGATGAGAACCCTTATGGTTTGTGTGGCTTTTTGATTTAGCGGGATTAAGTTCTAGCCCATGTTGGTAGGCTTTATCAAAGGATCATAAGGTGTTCCGATTGAAACTCATATGTGAAAAAGTCACAATATGTTGAATTTTTGTTTAACATAAAAGCATATGTGTTTCGGGGTTTTCAAATTTTTATATGCATTAGTTAAAACCGTTTCAACCTTTCTCTGGTAAAGGTTGTTGTTGTTGTTGCTGTTGTTGTTCTTTTGTTCTTACGAGAGGATGACAACACAATGGGGGAGAGTTCTAACTTGAACTTGAGCTTAATGATATATCTTTCTGGGGAGAAGAGGATGCTGAATTTGAGGTAACGAATTTGTTAGTTAATCGTTTTACTGTTTAAGAAAAGCTTGAGTTTATTGTATATATTTTGCTTTTGCTTAACAAAATTCGGTACAATTGATGTTTATTCCATTATGTGTGTGTGGATGTATGTGTATGTGATTCAATTGTTTACGGTTAAGAAAAACCATTGTTATCTTTCTTTATTGGTTGGTGTCAATTGTTTTAGACTTAACGAAATTTCGGTGCAATTGCGGTGCTTTAATGTTTATGTTTATTTCAATTGCTTCCGGTTAAGAAAAATAATTGTGCAAGTTGATTTATTTGGTTTGTATGAATTATTTATGGCTTAACAAAATACGGGATCATTTGTTTAGTCCAATTCGATTTCGGATAAGAGAAACTAAGTTAATTCTGATCTTAGTTAGACTTATCAAAAGTAAAGGATTCGGTTATTCAAGTCTAATCGAATGCCTTTACAAGAAATATTAGTTAACTAACCTAGTATTTGTCTTGTCTAAAGTGGAAGGTCTAAGTTATTGTCTGAATAATTAGTGGCTGATGAGAAAAATAAAGTTAATTCTGATTTTTATTTTGGTCTTATCGAAATGAGCGATTGTACTTGTGCAATCGGTTTAGCAAGGGAACTAAGTTTCTTAGTCAATTTGTTAAACTATTAGGGAAAATTGCTTCGGGATTTTTTTTTTTTGATAACATATCAAAACCAAATTACTTGTAGTTTCGGTTTTGGTATTGGTTATCTAAAATGGTATGTGAAGCCCCCGTGCTTAACTCTTATAGGTTATACAATTCTTTTAGATTGTAAGATCCTTTCGGTTTTGGTATTTGGTCGTACCTTTTTCATTTGGTGACAAAAAGGGGGAGAAATATATGGAGTAAACAAAGTGATTTTCAATCACTTAAGAAAGGACAATTGTGCTTAAACGTTATATCTAACGAAAGAGTAAAGCATTGACTAAGGGGGAGAAACATATCATATGTTGATTGTAGTTATTTGGACTACAAAAGAGAAATAACAAAGATGTGCGGATTAAAAATCTACTTATCTTACCTTTAGGGGGAGTATTATCTTTGTTATTATAATGTCTTCAGCGGCATTTATGGATTGAATATATGCAGGGTATTGTGCCGTTGTAACTTGTAATCAAGCGTATGTATAATGAATTTTTGTAATTTGTTTATCCATATGATTGTAAGAGTTTTGCCACTAAAATTGACAAAGGGGGAGATTGTTAGAGCATAGATCGGTTGAACCCACCAAGCGTTGGTATGTCAAGTTTGGTTGTCATATTTTAGTGAATCAAAACTCAATTTAAGAGTCGCTTGATTATGTACTAGAGACAACTTCGTATAGGTTAGGCTAGAACGATTGGGATAATGAGACATACAAGTATGACTCGAATACTTGAAGAATGTGAAGAAGTAAAGAGGTACATCGACGACATCATCCTTCCTCCTGAGGTTAGTAATATTTTGACTTGAACTGTTTCATTCCCAACGTATCTTTCAAGTCGTGCTATATTGAAAACATAACTGCAAAGCTGTGAATGATTATACTCTAGTAGACATAGTGTTAAGGAATTACAATACGAGGTATAACGCTTATCTTTTGAACTTCGTATATAAGACATCGACATAATCGTATGAATGCTATTGTGATTATGTGTATAGGTATGGGTGAAGATTTCGTCCTAGGAAACAATGTTTACATTCGTTTGAAGGAAGTACATTCATGAACTTGTTTTATGAATCGAAAGGGAAATCGCTAGGCTTATTGGTATTGTTATTCATTGCATATCTTTGGATTACCAATATGTGTGAGTTAGTAGAACCAATCATAACTTGTTATGTATCTTGGTAAAACTAGTCACAATGCCTGACTTATGTATTGGTATAACTTTTATTAGTGTAACCGATCCTAAGTAATCACCTAAGATGGTATGATCGATAGTTGTAATTGGTGTGACCGATCCTAGTAATTAGTGTAACCGATCCTAGTAATTGGTGTGACCGATCACAAAAGAGTAGTAATCGATCCTTGTAATTGGTGTAACCTGTCCTGGTAATTGGTGTAACCGATCCTGGTAACTGGTGTGACCGATCACAAGTAATACCATGAGAATATGGTAACCGGTCCTGGTAATTGATGTGACCAATTTGGTAACTGGTCCCAGTAACCATATTAAGGTAGAACCGATCCTTGTGTTTGGTAGAACCGTAAACCCATGATTAGTGTGTTGATTTGATCAATCACATAGTTCTTGGAAATCAGATGAACTAGTTCTAAACTTGTTTGGAAGTGTGGTATAATTGGTTCCAAGATTGTAAATATGAAAGAAGATTTACAAAGAATTAAGATATCGACATACTTTGAACATGTTCAGTAACTCTTATCTTTTATTGTTCAAAGATATTCTTTAATAGCTAAAGGAGATCCCAGACCGAAATAAGTTGAGAATCTTTAAATTAAGGTTGTTAATTTTTATATGCTTTTAATTACCAGCAATTAAAATGCATATCTCTGGAAAATAAAAATTGGTAATGGCATTTACTAATTGGAGATTTTCTAGTAGGATTTCGGTTATTTTTGGACAGAGCATTTCTAGGAATTATGAAAACCGATTTGGAAATATATTGCATATCTTAAGAATATTTCGGTTTTGAAAATTCCTTGGTGTCCAAACTTCCTTGGTCTATAAATACCCAAGTTTGCATTTCATGTAAACTATCCTAAGAGCCAGCAAAACTACCGTGTTGTGTTGTTACTGGTGGAGCCGTCTATTCGGAGAGGAAAGTACCCTAATTAGGCGAAATCTCTTACGACTGCTCGTTTAAAGACTTATGTGGGATCAAGAAGCTCTACGAGTACCATTGGTGGGAAACTAGATAATTGCAGTATTACTAGTTTTCGATTTGATTTGATTGACTAACAGTTGTTGAACTTTGATTGCACCTAGTTTGTTTATTCTTGAGAATCTTCTCTTCTGATATAAGATTCACTGAAACTAGATCGAAGTGTCGACGGGATCTGTAGAACTGTTTTTAGATCTAAAGACGTCTTGTGATAATCCATTGTTAACAGACTCCGTTCTGTGCGTGATTGATCACAAGAGATTCAAGTTGTTGTGTGTAGGTGTTTATTGAAGATTTGAAGACGAAAAAGATTTCTGATTTGGGTTCATATTCTTTGGTGTGCACAAAACTTGATCGGCTGGGATCCAACTATAATCGGTTTATCTTTTGGTAGATTTGATTTATTAGTTGCGTAGATCGGCATCAATATGTAGCATCTTGATAGATCATATTATTGATTGCAAAATCTAAACTCGACTACTTGTTAGTTGTTTGTTAGATAAATCTAAACCCGACAAAGGATTTTATTGGATTAAACAGAAAAGCCTTTGTCTAACTCATATCACTGGATTGAATAAAGTTGATTCCAAACAGATTTGTTGTTCCTTTACTGTTTGGAATACAAACCAAAGGAATTGTTCCAGTGCATGCACTTATTGAATGTCGGAAGCGCAGGGATACTGAAGAAACTAGGTGAACTATAGGTGTAGTTGCTTGGTCTCAACTATATGAAGTTGGTTTGATTTTGTATAGCGGCTTAATTCTGAGAGTATTTAATTTTGGACTAGGTCCCGGGGTTTTTCTGCATTTGCGGTTTCCTCGTTAACAAAACCTTGCTGTGTCTTTTACTTTTGTTTTCCGGAATTATAATTGTTGTTATTATAATTTAAAGTAAATTACACAAACGTTAACTCCGTATTACTTCATAGTGATCCCGTAGAGTTTGGTTAAGTCCGAACCTATTATCAAGTAATCACACTTTTATTGTTGTATTGTCTCGATATTATATCCATAGACGATCACACAAAGTGTGAATACCGATTCGTTGTATTGTCTCGACTCAGTCCATAGACAATCACTTTCGATAAGAGGACTTATAGGTGGAAAAGTTTTAGATTGAGGTATATTTTTGTACCCTCATCTTTTCAGTATGCGTACTTGTATGCTGATTTGTGCAAGATATTCCAAGTCCGAGAACCATAGTATGCATACTCGTATGCGTACTTGTTGGTTTATGGAAGTCTGGGAACTTAGTATGCATACAGGTATGCGTACTGGCGTGAGTTTCAAGTTCCGTAAATTCAAATAAGTTGTGGAAGGTATGCGTACCCGTTCGCATACTTTCAAACCCAAACTTGGTCCGGCCACTTAGGTATGCGTACCCGTTCGCATACTTGAGTAGGTTATGTTCTAAAATTGGTTTGTTCATGAACTAATACATTTATATAATAAGGAATGCAATCTTTTGCATACCGTGGCTATAATGTTCATGAATTGATTCGAGTGAAATGCTTCAATTGTGTCTTGTATACTTCTATGAGAATATAAACAATTGAACAACTCAAAAACTAGTTTCATTTGAGCAATTTGAACTAGTTACGGTTAAGATGAATATGGTTTATATGAAAGTGTTCATATGGCTAACTTCGGTTAACTATTGTTGAGCCAACAAGGTTTACACGTTTAGGTATGGGTACCCATATCTAAATGAAGTCACTTTTCATTTGTGTGTAACAAGCTAAGTTCGATCTAACGGTTGAAACATATTAGCTTGAGTCTAATTAGGTTTTCATCTAACCGTGAATATTGAATGCTTTGTTACCAAGGTAACATTGATTGCAAACCCTTATTTGAAAACTATATAAAGGAGAACTCTAGCAACTGGGAAACCTAATCCCCACACCTCCTGTGTAATACTAGTTACGACTAGAGTCGATTCTCCATTAACCATATGTTTTCTCCAAAACCCTGTAGGTTAACGACTTGAAGACTTCATTGGGGTTGTGAAGCCAGACCCAACTATTTTCTCTGTAGTTACGTGTTCTAATCTTGTTGTTTTCTATCGTGATTTTGTACTATCTTCTCTAAGATTTGCTCGAGATTTATTCTCCAATAGGCAAGATAAAAAGTAGTCATAAACATCTTCGTCTCATCGTTTGTGATTCCACAATATCTTGTTTTGCTACCATATGATTAAGATTATTGTGAGGTGATTGATATTTCTAGGCTGTTCTTCGGGAATATAAGTCTGGTATATCAATTGGTTCATATTCACCTTGATTTATCAAAAGACGGAACAAAAACTCATAGGTATATCTGTGGGAGACAGATTTATCTATTCAATAGACTTTTCCGTGTGAGACAGATTGGTTTATCAAGTCTTCGACTTTGGGTCGTAGCAACTCTTAGTTGTGGGTGAGATAAGCTAAGGGAATCAAGTGCGCAGAGTCCTGTTGGGATTCAGAGGCGTAAGGAACGCGACTGTACCTTGATCAGTGTGAGATTGGTTAGGGCTCAACTACATTCCAGTCCGAAGTTAACTTGTAGTAGGCTAGTGTCTGTAGCGGCTTAATACAGTGTGGTGTTCAAATCTGGACTAGGTCCCGGGGTTTTTCTTCATTTGCGGTTTCCTCATTAACAAAATTCTGGTGTCAGTGTGTTATTTCTTTTCCATATTATATTTGTTTATATAATTGAAATATCACAGGTTGTGCGTAAGTTCAATCAATTGTGAATCCAATCTTTGGTTGTTGATTAAATTGATTGACACTTTTATATTGGTTTTTGATACCGTCCAAGTTATTTCTTATATTCAGTCGGGCTCGAAATTCCTATTTGATTGCAGATTGAATTGAGAAATAGAGATATAACTCTTGGATATACTTTTCTTAAGATCGAGTCTGACTGTCTAGTTGATTCTCTTGAAAGTATATTGGAGTTAGTCCATACAGATTGCTAAGTGAAATATTGGGTGTGGTTGTTAGACCCCCGCTTTTTCAATTGGTATCAGAGCAGGCAAACACATTTAAGACCTTATAATTCTGTGTTTGTAGCAATCTGACTCTATAGACAATAGTGTTATATCTGGTAAATGCATCACCAGAAACAAAAGCTCTGTTTCTATAAAATCTATTAATGAGAAAGATTTGTCAATCTCAAATATAGATGAACCTAGTGTTCCAATGAAACAGACTTGCATTGACAAGTGTTATCCTGATTACCTTACCGATGAGTCCGACTCTGAACTAGAAAAGGAAGCATCCAAATAGAGTGTGATTTTAAAACTTATTAGAATCCAGGCTGATAAAATCAATCGGTTGAAACACAATGTCAATGTGCTTATTGGTATGGTTAATAATCCTGACTCTCAATTAAGGGTTATCTATGATAAAAACGGCATACTCTGTTCCTCATGAACCGTACTAGAGGCTAAACTCAACCATGATTCCTTGGAAATTGAGCGTCTTTAGAGTAAACTCTCTATTCAAGGATGTTCTGAAGAATCCACTATACCAAACGCTTCTAACTCAACTGAGATTTCAGTTCCAGAAGCTAAATCCCAATCTCTTCCTTTTGGAAAAGATGTGCCTAGTTCTTCCTCGAATCAAGGAATCGCCACATCACACGAAAAGAAGAAATCTCCTAACGATGGTATTAAGATTGTTCACTCTAATCACTTCGGTGATCAGAAAGTGTGTCTCTTTTGTGATTCAAAAGGACATGATGAACGTAAGAGCAAATCTAGGTTGAATGACAATTCTATTGTTAAACTTAAACACACCTTATATTCAATTCTCAAAGGTGTAACTGACATTCGTATGTCTAAACCTATCGGTTTTAGTACTCATCCTATGAATCCTTCCAGGAAAGTCAGTTCTATTTGTTCCTCAAATGTTCAAGATCGTAAAAGTCATCTTAACACAAATCGTCCAAAAAGAGTTCAAGGATCTTCTTCGGTTAAAAATGGAGATGTTGTTGTTCTTGATTTGAAAAAGGTACCAGAAGAAGAAAGCAAAAATGGAGATACAAAAGACAACCTAAATTTGATAATTGAAGGATACAAAGAGCTCATCAACAGGCTGTCGAATCCCTCTAGAAAAAATTATTCAGGTAAGAATCCATATTATGCGTCGTATCTTGATGATAGTAAGTTTTATGATAAGTTTTCACATCAAAAAACTTTTCCTCAAAAATTTTGGAAAAAGAGGTTTCAATGTGAACAATATTCATTTGATGAGCGAAAAGCTCATACTTGTGCTAATTAATCACAAGGGTTGAATGCTTACTCATAAAAATCCTGTTGAGTAAGTGTTACAAATAATCAGGTATACTTTTGGCAAAAAAATTTCTGATTAGTTGAGCTATTTTCTTATCGTTCATAGCTAAACTATCGTATTTGGATAGCTTTGCCTGAGTATTGTTTTGTTTCTAGAATCACTTCGATTGCTTTTTAATTTGGTTGTCTGCTACTTTTGTGCTCTAAATTTTTCTCCTGTGAGATTATAAAATTTATCGAGCCAAAAATTGTGAAAGAAATTTTCCACATAGCAAAATTTTGCTGTAAATAGGTTTGTTACAGTTTTGTTCTGGGGACCATATTGGTTTTCGTACGGGTATCCATATTGACTTGTCACGAACCAATTCTTAGAAACCCTAAAATCCTTCCCTAAGAAACCATTTAAATACCAATCCTATTGAGTCACGTACACGTACTCTAGGCTATTATCTTCTGGTCAAGAATGTCATCACCTTCTCGCACTTGTGATTTTGCAAGAGGTTTTCTTGATAAAGGTATTGGTTTCGGATCCAAATGGAAGAAGAAAAGAACCCAAGTAGATGTTGATGATATCAAATATCAAAATCCTGAAGATTATGATGATGTCTCATGCTACTATGCATATTCTCATCAAGATGTAGAGCATGAGGATATGGTTTTTGCCGATGTGGTTCACGATTTTCTTAAATACTTTGAGGAAGCAAAACTGCAGCTCGTTGATACTATGAAAGGTCTTGATGTGTTAAGAATTGAGTTGAAAAAGGTTAACTCTGACCTTGTTCTCATGAAGACACATGTTAAAGATCTTCTCAATGAGGATATCTTTTCCGAAGAAGCAGTGGATGCTGTCAATCACAAGCTCAAAGGTCTCAAGACTCGTGAGGGTTCCGGAATATCTCTTTGAGTTTAGTTCATGATCGGTTTTGATGGTTTAGGAGTTTTTTTGTTGACTTTAGCTTGTTGATTTTTATGTCTAGGAAACTTCTTATGAGAATTTATTCTTGTGTTTTAAGAAGGATAACTAGGGTTTAGAATAGCCATTATTGTGAGTACACATAGCTATTGCCAACGATTTTCATCTTGCAATGTTTTTAGATTTATTTATTTAAATTCTAAAGTTTATTTGGAAGATGATTTTGCAGTATTAATCCTTATTGGATTTATATATTGCAAAAAATTTATGGGATATGTGTGTTTGCGTCCGTGAACTATGATTGTCCCATATATGTAAAAAGTTAAGCCTATTATGTCATTATGCAAATATTGATGGAAGATAGGATGAACTTTTGATTGCAAAGATTATGTCTATTATATGTCTTTATGCAAATATTGATGAAAATAAAATGAATCTTTATATATTTCGCAGTATTGATCTTTCTCAAGTCGCAACTAGTATCACACAGGAGGTGTGGGGATTAGGTTTCCCAATTGCTAGAGTTCTCCCTTATATAGTCTTCAAACCAGGGTTTGATAACTTTGGAAGAAAGCAATCAATATTCACCGTTAGATGAAACCTGATTTAAGATTCAAGCTAATATCTTTCAACCGTTGGATTGATTTTATCTTGTTACACACAAATGAAATATACTTTCATTTAGATAAGGGTAATCGTACCTAAACGTGTATATTGAGTTGGCTCAATAACAGTTAACCGAAGTTAGCCATATGAACACTTTTCTCTTAACCTTGTTCATCTTAACACTTCTAGATCAATTGATAATCAAATGAATCTAATTGTGTTACTCATAGAGTTGTTCAAATTTGTATATTCTCATAGAAGTATACAAGACACAATTGAAGAAAAATTGGTTTGATTCAAAAGAATCAGTTCATGAACATTTTAGCCACGGTTTGCAAAGATTGCATTCCTTAATTTATAAATGCATTTGTTCATGAGTATGAAATCATACTTAACCGATTTAAGAACTTGAACCACTTAAGTTTACAAACGGGTACACGAACTTAAGTTCCGGACATTGGTCACAAGCCGACAGTTTGCAAACGGGTACGCAAACTTTAGCTTCGGACCGAACTCAGTTGAAACCTTTTGCGAACGGATACGCAAACTTGGTTCCCGGACTTCAACAGTTAAATCAGTTTGCGAACGTGGTTAAATAAAAAATATTTTCAACACATATTTCGAGAAAGATATAAGCGAGTTAAACTCATCTCGAAATATCAAATGTGTATAACGTAAAGTATATATAGCTATATGACTTTTGTCTCAATAGGAGATGAATAGAAATAGACTTCTGAGTGATAGATGAGTTCAAGTCTCCACATACCTTTTGTTGATGAAGTTCCACAAGATCCCCTTAGTAGTTCTTCGTCTTCAATTGATGAACGCCGTGAAGTCTAAAGCTCAAGTACACATTCTATCCTAATCCGAGACATAGCTATAAGTAGACTAGAAATCAAGAGTTATAGTTTTGACAACTAAACTTGACAAACAAGCTTGAGATAGCAACGCTTGCGAGTTCGACAGAGCAGTGCTCTAACACTCTTCTTCATAAACCTTATGTTCCAATATCAGTTGATGATGAAGAGTTCGGGAATGATCAAGCTTTCTTCAAAGATCCTTTTACTAGTTAACTCCTTGTAGGAATTTTGTTCTTACTGTTTAAGGAAGAACACTAGTTTTTTGAGTAATTTTTATGTGTTACGTTAGCTATTCCAAATATTATCATCTTGCATGTTTAAAGTTTATTAATTAAATTTTATTTTGGAAGATGTCTTGCAATACCTAATTCTTCATGGATTATATATCTGTATTGCTTATTTTATGAGATTTGTTCTTCGCTATCATTCTTTGGTGATTAGAACATATATCTCATATTTTCTCATAGGTTAAGCTTTTTCACTCTTGCAAAAGAGGAGTAAACTATTTTGAAAATTGTAGTTTTTAATCTCTCCACGATTACACTTTATATGAATAAAATGCTACAGAATTCCGTAAGATGTTCTTTGGGGATCGACTTACTTCCTTGATTGTGTCACCACCAGGGAATAAGTGGTGAAATTTAATCCTACGTTCGTTCATGGATAGAGAAGTTATAATTCTTATGTTGAGTCATATCGCACTAATTTTTCTCTTATTCATAACTGGCGGAGAGAATAGTTTGTGTTCATGATTTTCTCACGAAAATATTGTATTCTCACGAAAATATTGTATCTAAGTGCCTCTAACATTAAGATCGATATTTTTAACTTCTTTGTTCGTAACTGGCGAAAAGAGAGTAAAATATTAGATACAATTTATTTTGTTCGTAACTGTTAAATAGATTTAAAGTCCAAGAAAATCTTTCTCTTGTGATTAGAGTAAATGTTGCATTGTCGTTCTTTCGGGAATGACATAAATGGGGGAGAGTTCTTTTGAACTTGTGCATAATGGTAATATCTTTGTGGGGAGTGTGGATGTGAAATTGTAGGATATGCTTGTGCTTTATGTCTCCTTGATGCAAACAAAGATTTCTTGGTTGAAATCGTCTAAACTAAAGGATGGTATGTGTTTAGTAGTCTTGAAACTCTTTTGATTAATTCATGATTATCCCGATTTTTCACCTTTGCCAATTGTGTTGACAAAAAAATGGAGAATTATTAAGTAGTATCACTTACTACATTACATATGGCTTTATGGAGCATCATGTAAGGGGGAGTGAATTATTATCAATAGGTTTTACATATTTTGCAAAATTAATATGTATTGACTAAGGGGAGAACATATCACCGTAGTATTGCTTCAAAATTGTGGTGCAATTGAATTTTGAGGAAGGTGACAATACTGTGTTTCGGTATAACGACTAATGAGTAGAGTGTGTTTACCTCATTCTATAAAAGCTTTAATCGAGTATTCTCATAAGTTGTTATTGCTACGGATCTTCAACAACAAAGTGCTAAACAAACACATGCAGAACATTAGAAAAACTTGAAGTATGACAAATTCAAGACCTGTGTTGAAGAACCAAGGAAATCAAGCATATAAGATTGAGTTGAAAAGTTTATTTATTGTATCAATATGTATTGAATAGTATTGTCACTAAAATTGACAAAGGGGGAAATTGTTAGAGCATTGCTCGGTTGAACCCACAAATTTTGTCATCTCAAGTTTGTTGTCAATGTTAGATGATGAAATGACGAGGGTACCCAAGTATACCACAATCTTTTCGTTTCAACCTATAAGTACGATATCTTGAGTGATCGTCTATGGACAAAGTCGAGAGTCTCGAGACAATACAACTTCAAGATATTCACTTGACCATAGTTACGGTACAAGACCGATTGACTATATGATCAATGTCAAGTGATTAGGATTTAACGTACTTGTGTATTTACTTTTAATTATAATAAAATAATTATAATTGTGGAAAGTAGTAAAATACACAACAACATTTTGTTAACGAGGAAACCGCAAATACAGAAAAACTTCGGGACCTAGTCCAGTTTTGAATACTCTTAGAATTAAGCCATTATACAAAGAACAAAGTCAACTTCGTATAGCTAAGACCAAGTAATCTACCCCTAGTTATTTGGTTCCCTCAGTATCCCTGCGCCTAAGAAAAGATTCGTTGAGTTTTGACAAAGGCTCTTCTGTTTAAACTAGTAAACTCCTTTATCGGGTAAGATCAATCCAAATTAGTAACTTAGATTCGGATTCACAACTATCATATTAGAATATTGAAAAATACCACCAAATGATAGTTGCCGATCTAAATGACTATATGATCAAATCTATCAAAGATAAACCGGATCTAAGTCGGATCTCAGCCGATCAAGATGTGTGCACAAATCACGAGATATAAAAACCAATAAGAAAAATATTCTTGTCTTCAAATCTTCAATTGCCTTCTATTGTACCTGCACAACACAACTTGAATTCACTTATGATCGGTCACACACAGAACGAAATCCCCTCATACGAACAAGAATTTTAAGAATATCTATGAGTACGAACAACCGTCTCGGAAAAATAAAAACTGTGAGACCTGACATTTGTCCCTCGTACCAAAATTTTACGGGTTCGACCATGTTCTTCATTAGTCGTTCGAACATATTTTTTTTTCTTCTGTTGTTAGTTGTGTTCTTTAGCTTCTCTTGGCGTTCTATTGTAAATAAAATGATCAAACTTATTTTTATAACTCATCCGATATTCTTGTTTTATTTCATAATAGATAATACTCGGAACTTGTTAAGCTACCAATAACATTTTATACAAAATAACTTGACCGTAATCTCATGTTACCACTGTTGGTCTAATAGCTCTAAAACTTGCAAAAAATTAGGTTGATTTCAATCAAACAAGAACAGACGAAATTTGGTCTACAAATTAGAATTGTAATTGTAGCGGAAATGGTTACTGTAGCGCAAATGGTTTGGGGAAATGATGGGTAAATTAGAAATAGAAGAAATACGGTTAAGAGACATCTAAGGATCAGGGCAATATCCCTTTTTATCGCCCAGTGAATTTGGGTTACGTAAAAAAAAAATTTGTAGCGCAAACCACTTGTCTATGTTATTGGGTTTTAATGGACGGACCTGACAGTAAACCAGCCAAAATTTATAGCTTCATATGGTAATTTCGGTTTTAAGAAAACCCTTCCCCTCACAACCTATATATAATCTTGCTTTTTAATTTTGGACGAGGAGGGGAAGATCAGAGAGAGTGAACTGCATCAAGTAAATCGTTTTGTGAACCAATTCCATACAAGATGAGCGAGAGGAAACGAGCGAAACGTAAGAGGAATCTCATATGTTTAAACCCTTTTGAAATAGATAGTTAGTTTTTTTTTAGGTTTTAATTAGTTCCATGTTCTTGAATTTTTTTCTCTTTTGATGTCTAGATACACACGCGAGCAGCCAGATCGGGGAAGATTATGAAGTTTCACAAGAGCTGATTCTGGAGAAAGATAAACAGGTCGTTATACCGCAAGCGTGGAATTTGTGTAAGACACGAAACTCTCATCAATTAAATCTTAGCAAATACTCACTGTTTGCGATTTTTGTTTTTGAAATCTCTTTTTCATTATGCTAATGGAGCTCTTTGATCTTGCATGTTTTATGTAGCGTACCTTCATCCAGTTTTGACATCCCGTAAGTTTTATTATTGTATTCTTATTGCTTTTTGTGCTTTCCAGGAGCTTGGTAATAGTGATGATGTTGGTGTTCTTATAACTAACAAACCCGAAGCTGAAATACTCAGGTAGGTCTAATTCTGGTTGTTAGAATGTTGTTGTTTTTTCTTCGAAATTTGCACTCTGTCAATGTTATAGAAACTGCTTTCTTTAATTCCCATGATATTTAATTTTACAGGAAGTTTGCTGATTATCAAGAATTTGACTTTGCAGAGCCAGGCAACACACCAATGAAAACGGTCAGCAAGAACTATTCTTTAAGGTGCTTGTATAGTTTTGACAATTGCGGTATACTTCGGTCTTCTCACCATTTCTTCCTTGGAATTATCTTTGTTTCAGATGATGTATACCAAAGATCATGTTCTGTCTCTACCTCCCCACCGTAGTAGTGCGAAGAGTTTGTTTCCCATTTTACAGAAACTAGGGATGCCTGTTGAACTGATTGGTGATGGTGAGATAATTAAGCTGACTGAAGATTATATTGTTTGTGAAGAGAGAGTGCGCGTGACAGAGAAAGCCTCCAAAATTCTGGTTTGCTTCTAAAATTCCGGGTTCTTCAAATTAGCAAAGCTTTGTGTAGAACAGGAGTAACTACTATGGGCCTTGGCCACATTAGGGATGTCTTGCCTAATCTGCATTGATCCTTTCGTCTTATGTGTTTTTTAATACTCTGGTGCAGAAACATCTCGAAATTAAGATGTTCAATTATGTCATTCTACCATGTTGCCGCTGGGCTGTCTCATCTGGAGAAATTGGATATGATTTCAAAAATTATTATGAGTAAGAAGCTTCCTCTTGTTGTTGTACTTCTGCAGCTGTTATCCTCGTAACTTCAATTTTTTCTTCTGTGGTTTCATATATTTTTATGCAGTCTTTTTCCCTCGACTTCCTGGCCTTCGAGAGTGTAAATTGGGGATCTGCATCTTGGTTTGGAGGTAAGTAGGAAGATGATTCAAGCCAAGTTCGTGTCAAGGGTGAGGATCAGTGGTTTTGACCAATAGGTTTATTATTAAGCTAAATTAAGAACAATTTTTGTTATATCCTGTTTTCTGTGATATTCATTCCACAGTGGTGTAGGGATGTCCACAATGCTCAAATGAAAGATAAAGTTATGTCCACAAGGCTCTAATTGACCTGAACTGTAATTGTTGTGTACGATTTCCCTAGTAGTTAGATTAGGAACTTCATTTGTTGGTCGTGGGCTTATGTCAAATGTTGATGGGGTTGTGATTGTTAATCACCCGAAAAAATGAAGCTTATGCACTACCGGAACAAGCAGAAGGTCACCCAAAAATGAAGCTTATGCAAAACCGGAACAAGCAGAAGGCATCAAAGCGAACCGTTTTATTCATTTGGTATGATCAAACAAGGACGCATTTATTCATCTCACAAATACAAGGAACCGACTTTGATCCTTCGGCAATAGCTCCACATTTTCCCTCCTAATCCTTTATGATTGACCTTTATGATCCTCTACGATTGATTCAGTTTTACTAGCATCTTGATCCTTCTGAGTTGCTTGGCTGTAGTTTCAGTACAGCCAGTGAATGGAATTACGAATCAAGAATCACTTAATTTTATGGAGGTAACTAGTCTGGCAGCATCTCCAACAGATTCTGGTTGCACTCCAACTGATTCTGGTTGCACTTTAAGCCAAAGAACTTATGATGAGAATATTCAAGATTATTCTCCTCGACTATTTTGTAAGTCAAGTAACTCTCATGATACAATGTTCAAACACAAAAAGACATTTCCAATATCAGAATTTCAACTGATAAAAAAGAGTTTACCAGGCTAGATTTCAAAAGGCTCCTGTCCACGAACACAGATTTCAAAAGATCTCGAGAATTCGTTCTCAAGTAAAACTTCTTCTGGAAAAAAATTAGTTGACAACAACAAAATCAGTAGGCAGAGGAGATCATCAGAATCTTCATTGAATGGAAATATGACGATCATGGCTCATTTTAAAGAGGTGACTAAAGGAAAGGAAGCAAAAGGTAAGAATCTAATCATTTATCACAACAAACTGAAAAGACGAGGGTACCCAAATACACCACAATCTTTTATATGTCATTTATCAAGTGTGATCGTCTATGGATAGAGTCGAGACAGTACAACAACTTCGGTACACACTTCGTGTGATCGTCTATAAATACGAGATCGAGACAATACAACAACAAGATCACTTATGTGATTGGCTATGGATTCAAGATCGAGACGATACGACAACAAAGTGATCACTTGATAATAGGTACGGTAATGACCGAAACTCTATAGGATCAATATCAAATGTTACAGATCAACATACAAGTGCAATTTGCTTTAATTATAATAAAACAATTATAATGCGGAATAATAAAGTAAATGGCACAACAAGATTTGTTAACGAGGAAACCGCAAATGCAGAAAAACCCCAGAACCTAGTCTAGTTTTGAATACTCTCAGAATTAAGCCGCTATACAAAATCTAATACCAACTTCATATAGTTGAGACCTGGTAGACTACCCTAGCTACTTAGTTTCCTCAGTATCCCTGCGCCTTCGACTTCCAAACAGTAAAGGATAAATCTATTTGGTAACCACTCTATTCAATCTTGATAATAAGATATTATGAGTCGTTGACAAAGGCTCTTCTGTTTAATCTAATAAACTCCTTTGTATGGTTAGATCAATCTATCTTTTAATTACCGAAATAATCAAACTCTAGATTCGCAATCAATCAATATAGATCTCAAAGAGAAACTATAAGGTGATGCCGATCTCACGTAACTGATCAATCAAGTTTATTAAAGATAAACACGATTCTAGTTGGATCCCAGCCGATCAAAGTTTGTGCACACAATTCACAAGATACGAAAACTAACAAGAAAAACTTCATCGTCTTCAAATCTTCATTTGTCTTCAATAACCTTTACAACCACTTGAATCCTCTTGTAATCAATCACGCATAGAACAGAATCTGTTAACAATGGATTATCACAAGATGTCATTAGATCCGAAGATGGTTTTAATGATAACGTCAATACTTTGATCTAGTTTGAGTGAGCCATATATCAGAAGAGAAGGTTCTCAAGAATAAACAAACTAGGTGCAATCAAAGTTTCAACAACCGTTAGTCAATCAAATCAATAATTGAAAACTAAAATAACAATGCAATTATCTAGTTTCCCACCAATGGTACTCGTAGAGCTTCTTAATCCCACAGAAGTCTTTAAGCGAGCGGTAGTAAGAGATTTCGCCTAATTAGGGTACTTTCCTCTCCAGATAGACGGCTCCACCAGAAACAACAAGAATGAAGTTTGCTTGGCTCTTAGGATAGTTTGGAAGAAATGCAAACTCAAGTATTTATACACCAAGGTTGTTTGGACAACAAGGAAATTCCACAACCCAAAACATTCTCAAGATATTCTCATTAAAGTACCTTATTTTGGTTTTCCTATTTCCACTTAAATGCCAATCCATATTTCCGAAAACTCTCATAGAAAACTTTTATTATTAGTCTAGCACATTAACTAAGAATATTTTCTAGAGGATATGTTGAAAAAGCGGGGGTCTAACAACCACACCCAATATTTCGCTTAGCAATCTGTATGGACTAACTCCAATATACTTTTAACAGAATCAACTAAACAGTCAGACTCAATCTTAAGAAAAGTATATCAAAGAGTTATATCTCAATTTCTCAATTCAATCCGCAATCAAACAAATAGGAATTTGCGAGCCCAATTGAATATAAGAAATAACTTGGACGGTATCAAAAACCAATATCCAAGTGTCAATCAATTTAATCAACAACCAAAGGTTGGATTCACAATAGATTGAACTTACGCACAACCTATGATATTTCAATTATATAAAAAAATATAATGGGGAAAACAAATAACACAGAAACCAGTAATTTTGTTAATGAGGAAACTGCAAATGCAGAAAAACCCCGGGACCTAGTCCAGATTTGAACACCACACTGTATTAAGCCGCTATAGACACTAGACTACTCCAAGTTAACTTCAGAGTGGAATGTAGTTGAGCCCTAACCAATCTCACACTTATCAAGGTACAGTTGCGCTCCTTACGTCTCTGAATCCCAGCAAGACTCTACGTACTTGATTCCCTTAGCTGATCTCACCCACAACTAAGAGTTGCTACGACTCAAAGTCGAAAACTTGATAAACCAATCTGTCTCACACAGAAAGTCTATTGAATAGATAAATCTGTCTCCCACAGATAAACCTATAAGTTTTGTTCCGTCTTCTGATAAATCAAGGTGAATAGGAACCAATTGATATACCTGACTTATATTCCCGAAGAACATCCTAGAAATATAAATCACCTCACAATAATCTTAATCGTATGGTAGCGAAACAAGATATTGTGGAATCACAAACGATGAGACGAAGATGTTTGTGACTACTTTTTATCTTGCCTATCGGAGATTAAATCTCGAGCAAATCTTAGAGAAGATAGTACTCAATCACGATAGAAAACAGCAAGATCAGAACACGCAACTACAGAGAAAATAGTTGGGGTCTGGATTCACAATCCCAATGAAGTCTTCAAGACGTTAACCTACAGGGTTTTGTGAAAAATCTAAGGTGAAGAAGAATCGACTCTAGTCGCAACTAATATCACACAGAAGGTGTGGGGATTAGGATTCCCAGTTGCTAGAGTTCTCCTTTATATAGTCTTCAAATCAGGGTTTGCAATCTAAGTTACTTTGGTAACAAAGCATTCAATATTCACTGTTAGATGAAAACCTGATTAGACTCAAGCTAATATCTTTCAACCGTTAGATCGAACTTAGATTATTATACACAAATGAAAAGTGACTTCATTTAGATATGGGTAACCGTACCTAAACGTTTACACTTTTTTGGCTCAACAATAGTTAACCGAAGTTAGCTATATGAACACTTTCATATCAACCTTATTCATCTTAACCATAACTAGTTCAAATGACTCAAATGAAACTAGTTCTAGAGTTGTTCAATTGTTTATATTCTCATAGAAGTGTACAAGACACACTTGAAGCAAAATCGATTTTGATTCACTCGAATAAAGTCATGAACATTATAGCCACGGTTTGCAAAATATTTCATTCGTTATTATATAAATGTATTAATTCATAAACAAACCGATTTTAGAAATTTATCCACTCAGGTATGCATACGGGTACACATACCTAAATGGCCGGACTAAGTTTGGGTTCGCCAGTACGCGAACTGGTACGCATACCGTCCAAACTCAACAAAAATTCTCGGACCTGAACCTCACGCCAGTACGTGTACCGGTATGCGTACAAGGTTCCCGGACTTCACCAAACCAAGAAGTACGCATACGGGTATGCATACCATGGTTTCCGGACTTGGATTACATATATGCAAGTACGCATACTATGCTTATATCTAATTGTTCTAAACTCTTATTTCAATCATTGAAATATTCTCGGAAGACGACAATAACTGTCTCACACAAACTATTATCTTCAAAGCAATTTTCAAGTGATCGAGTGATCAATACGAAACATTCCGAGTCTACATCAAATGACTGTCTCACACAAATCATGTAAGATGTTACCAGACGATTTTCACATGTTCATCTTTTGACTTTCGTCAAGAATATAAGATGAACTTCGTTAAAGCGAAAGCTTACCAACACATATTTCGAGAAATATGTAAGCGTGTTAAACTCAGCTCGAAATATCAAATGTGTATAATTGAAGTCTATATAGCTATACGACTTTTATCTCAAATAGGAGATAGAGTAGATAGACTTTTGAGTGATAGATGAGTTCAAGTCTCCACATACCTTTTGTTGATGAAGTTCCACAAGCTCCTTAGTAGTTATTCATCTTCATTCGATGAACGCCGTGAAGTCTAATGCTCAACTACACTTTCTATCCTAATCCGAGACTTAGCTATAAGTAGACTAGAAATCAAGACTTATAGTTTTGACAACTAAACTTGACAACAAGCTTGAGATAGCAACGCTTGAGAGTTTGACCGAGAAGTGCTCTTACAATCTCCCCCTTATTCAATTTTAGTGAAAAAACTATCAATACATATGGAATACAAAATAAGTAAACTTTGTAGTTCTCAATCCAAATGCTTGATTCCCTTGGTCCTTCAACATTACTCAAAATCTTCGTCACTTCCATGTACTCCAGCGATTCTGAATGTGTTCAATTCAGCATCATAGTTGTTGAAGATCCGTAGCTATAACAATGAGAAAACAGTTGCTCTCAATCATTGTTATAAAGTATCATAGTATTATTACACATCATCAAGGTCCAATTGTATCAATACTTTGACAACAATACTATGGTGATATGTATCACTCCCCCTTAGTCAATACTTCATTTCACATGAAAACCACTCCCCCTTATATAATGATCCGTAAACCATACGTATTTGTAGTGTGAACTACACATTAATTCTCCCCCTTTTTGTCAATAAAAATTGGCAAAGGTACTAAAACTAGTGGGATCCTAATGAAATTTCCATAGAGATACTTCATGACCAAAAGAGAACAACATATCAAATTTTTTTAGATGCAATCATATAGCCGAAACTAAATGCATTAATCAAGGAGTTAATAAAGATACAAGAAAACTCCTACAATACTCCACAGCCGCACTCCCCACAAAGATTTGGAAATTAAGCATAAGTTCAATTAAGAACTCTTCCCCATAAAATGTCATTCCCGAAAGAACAACAAGAGCGACCTTGATTTCACAAGAAAAGAAGGATTTCTTTGGACATTAACAAATCTCATGAAACATGAATTTGTATCCAAAATACTCAATTAAATTAACCACAAGAGAACCTGTGATTAATTTAATAGGAAATGCTAAACATAAGAAAACTTACTGAACCACACAGTACATACACAAATATGTTGATCAGGGAAAGACCAATACTGCGGAATATTCAAAGATTCATTCTATTTTTCATCAATATTTGCATAGAGACATGTAATAGACTTACTCTTTGTAAACAAAAGTTCATCATATCTTCCATCAATATTTGCATAATGACATAATAGTCTTATCATTTGTTGTCAAAAGTTCATTCAATCTTTTATCAATAAAGGCATATGATAGATTTAACTTTCGACATATATGGGACAATAATAGTTCACGGACGCAAACACACATATCCCATAACAAGTTGCAATATATAAAACCATAAAGATTAGTACTGCAAAATCATCTTCCAAATAAACTTTAGAATTTAAATAAATAAATCTAAAAACATTGCAAGATGAAAATCATTGGAAATAGCTATGTGTACTCATAATAATGGCTATTCCAAACCCTAGTTATCCTTCTAAAAACATAAGAATAAATTCTCATAAGAAGTTTCCTAGACAAAAGGAAAAATAACTCCTAGGAAGAACGAAGCCGAGAGTCATCAGACATGACCAACAACCAGAGATCGAACATAAACAAGTTCATCAGTTTCTTTCTTCAGTTTGTTTTTCAGAAATTCAAGATTCTTTGTTGCAATCCCAAGTTGTTCACGTACGACTTCAAAATCTCGAAGAAGATTTCCTGCCAGTTGAGATGACATCTGAACTGGAAGTTTGTTTTCATGATCAAAAGCAAGATAACAAGTTATGCAAACAGGTTTTTCGTGAAACTCTATAACCTTGCCCTGTTCAACTTTTTCTTCCTTTTTGCATCCATCCACTTTGCACGCCATAAAGATTCAGAGAATTTTTTGGCGTTACGGAACGTGTATATATCAGGAGAAGAGGAAAAAATGATACATATATATATGAGTACAACATAGGGAAACCCTAGGGATACTTATTTACGCCCGGTAAGGGTCGGGTGCACGTACGCTCAAGGTTGCGAACCAGGTTCAGAACCAAGAGAGCGATGTAGCCTAATTTTAGAAGTAGTTTTGATAAGAAATCAAAGATAAATTCTAAACAAGTTGACAGACAATCTTAGCTCAAAAGAACATAAGACAATTGTTGATAAGCAACAACTCATTCGTCAATGGGATGAACACACGAGTTTTCAAGGTAAACAACAAAGAAAATATTCTCAAGAGTTATTGATCAAATATATTGCACTATGTAATAATATACTATAGAAGGGCTCAACAGTAAGATGATCATTTTTAACAGAAAAAATAGCAATAAATACAACAAAGACCACTTTCTCAAGATAAACGATTTTTTTGAGAATTATGAACATCCTCACACAGTTTCAAGGAGGATGCCCTTTTGAGTATTCAAGTTGTATTTTGATGAGCATATTGCTCAACCAGGATATTGACATTTACCCCTTTTCTTTCCTGGCGAACTTCAGAAGAATCAAAAGGGTTAGTCAAAAGAGAATTAACAAGAGGAGGACAGAGGATACCTGAAACTTCCGCTTTCCTTGCCTTTCTAATGCTGCGTTTGAGTCTATTTATACTTTTCTTGAGTTCTGAGACACGATTATTGATGTGAATATAATATGGAGCAGACATTTTCGATTCAAGACTTTCTTCAGTGAGAGGCACGAAGTTTGACATTTCTTCTTCCTTCAATGACTTTTTCTCTCCACATAGTAACTTGAAGAGTCAGTTGTCCATATGACATTCTTCCCTTTACAATTGTACACAGGTTTTGTGTCATATTTGCAATCAAGGATTGGCTTATCACAACATTTTTCTTAATTGCAGGAAAGACCTTTTACTCCAACAAAATGAGAGGCAGGTTTGATTACTTCTTTAGACATCCATACAAGAATGTTATGAAGTTTTTCATTCCTCAGTCAAAAACGACATCTCCTTTCAAGGTGACCTTTGTTCCCGCAATAATAACAGTTGTAGGGAATGTGTTTGACTATTCTCATGTGAGCTGTTTTCGAAGGTGGACAATCTTTGGTCATAGGAACCTTAGCTGCTGAAGAAAGTTTTTCACTTTTAATGTCAGTGAAGTTTTCACTTAGGAACTTGTCATTAACACATACAAAATTGATCTTACTGGTACTAGGAGCGTTTATTCCTTTATAGCCCAGACAACGTGTATCACGTTGTTCTTTACATGCTCCCAGCATAGTGGATAATTTTGTAGAGCTGACATTGAATCTTTTCACATTCTCTTCCAGTGATTTAACTTTATCATGAGCAGCAACTAGATCAACCTCCAATTGTTTTTATCCGGCGAGAAAGCTGACTTCTCTGTCGTTAAGACATTTTTGTTGAGTGTCATAACTTTATTCAGATTATGCAAGTCTTTCTTTCAACACAAAGAGATTTCGAAAACATTATGACATTCAGTATTCTTTGAACGCATATCTTCTTCACGGTCTTTAAGAATAGATTATAAGAGTTTGTAGCCACAATCATATCCCTTAAAGAGTTTTCTCAATTTCATGTTTTCTTGACAGAGAGGTGCCAGGTATTCAGCCAAGCAAGCTGTTGACTTCTTTTTCTCTATGAGATGGTCAAAGAGCTTGATATATTGTGAGACTTCCACATCAATGCCTTGTCCTTCTTCTGAATCACTTTCATCTGAAAGATCATCTAGATGTTCATCTGGGATTTTTTCCCAGTCGAACACAGTTTCAGTCAATGAAGAAGGTATGAGAGATTTCTCACGGGGCTCAAGACTTTGAACTAAATCAGAGTGATTCTGAACTGGTGTTGCGTTGTCAGAGATAACCCTATTGTCCATAGAGTCAGATCTCTACAAACACAGACTCATGAGGTCTTAAACGTGTTTGCCTGCTCTGATACCAATTGAAAAAGCGGGGGTCTAACAACCACACCCAATATTTCGCTTAGCAATCTGTATGGACTAACTCCAATATACTTTTAAGAGAATCAACTAGACAGTCAGACTCAATCTTAAGAAAGTATATCAAAGAGTTATATCTCAATTTCTCAATTCAATCCGCAATCAAACAAATAGGAATTTGCGATCCCGATTGAATATAAGAAATAACTTGGACGATATCAAAAACCAATATCCAAGTGTCAATCAATTTAATCAAAAACCAAAGGTTGGATTCACAATAGATTGAACTACGCACAACCTATGATATTTCAATTATATAAACAAATTTAATGCGGAAAAGAAATAACACAGACACCAGAAATTTTGTTAACGAGGAAACTGCAAATGCAGAAAACCCCCGGGACCTAGTCCATATTTGAACACCACACTATATTAAGCCGCTACAGACACTAGACTACTCAAAGTAAACTTCAGACTGGAATGTAGTTGAGCCCTAACCAATCTCACACCGATCAAGGTACAGTTGTGCTCCTTATGTCTCTGAATCCCAGCAGGACTCTTCGCACTTGATTCCCTTAGCTGATCTCTCCCACAACTAAGAGTTGCTACGACCCAAAGTCGAGACTTGATAAACCAATCTGTCTCACACAAAAAAGTCTATTGAATAGATAAATCTGTCTTCCACAGATAAACCTATGAGTTTTGTTCCGTCTTTTGATAAATCAAACCAATTGATATACCAGACTTATATTCCCGAAGAACATCCTATAAATATCAATCATCTCATAATAATCTTAATCGCATGGTAGCGAAACAAGATATTATGGAATCACAAACGATGAGACGAAGATGTTTGTGACCACTTTTTATCTTACTTATCGGAGATTAAATATCGAGCAAATCTTAGAGAAGATAGTACTCAATCACGATAGAAAACAGCAAGATCAGAACACGCAACTACAGAGAAAATAGTTGGGTCTGGCTTCACAATTCCAATGAAGTCTCCAAGTCGTTAACCTACAGGGTTTCGTGAAAAACCTAAGGTTAAAGGAGAATCGAATCTAGTCGCAACTAGTATCACACTGAAGGTGTGGGGATTAGGTTTCCCAGTTGCTAGAGTTCTCCTTTATATAGTCTTCAAATCAGGGTTTGCAATCTAAGTTACCTTGGTAACAAAGCATTCAATATTCACTGTTAGATGAAAACCTGATTAAACTAAAGCTAATATCTTTCAACCGTTAGATCGAACTTAGCTTGTTACACACAAATGAAAAGTGACTTCATTTAGATATGAAACCGTACCTAAACATGTCCACCTTTGTTGGCTCAACAGTAGTTAACTAAGGTTAGCCATATGAACACTTTCATATCAACCTTATCAATCTTAACCATAACTAGTTCAAATGACTCAGATGAAACTAGTTCTAGAGTTGATCAATTGTTTATATTCGCATAGAAGTGTACAAGACATATTTGAAGCAAAATCGATATTGATTCACTAGAATCAAGTCATGAACATTATAGCCACGGTTTGCAAAAGATTGCATTCCTTATTATACAAATGTATTAGTTCATGAACAAACTGATTTTAGAACTTTATCCACTCAGGTATGCATACGGGTATGCATACCTAAATGGACGGACTAAGTTTGGGTTTGCCAGTTTGCAAACTGGTATGCATACCTTCCAAACTCAGCAGAAATTCCCGGACCTGAACCTCACGCCAGTACGTGTACCGGTATGCGTACAAGTTTCTCGGACTTCACCAAACCAAGTAGTACGCATACGGGTATGCATACCATGGTTCTTGGACTTGGATTACATATATGAAAGTACGCATACTATGCTTATATCCAATTGTTCTAAACTTTTATTTCAATCATTGAAACATTCTCGGAAGACGACAATAACTGTCTCACACAAACTATTAGCTTCAAAGCAATTTTCAAGTGATTGAATGATCAATACGAAACATTCCGAGTCTACATCAAATGACTGTCTCACACAAAGCATGTAAGATGTTACCAGGCGATTTTCACATGATCATCTTTTGACTTTCATCAAGAATATAAGATAAACTTGGTTAAAGCGAAAGCTTACCAACACATATTTCGAGAAATATGTAAGCGAGTTAAACTCAACTCAAAATATCAAATATGTATAATTGAAATCTATATGGCTATACGAATTTTATCTCAAATATGAGATAGAGTATATAGACTTTTGAGTGATAGATGAGTTCAAGTCTCTACATACCTTTTGTTGATGAAGTTCCACAAGCTCCTTAGTAGTTCTTCGTCTTCATTCGATGAACGCCGTGAAGTCTAATGCTCAACTACACTTTCTTTCCTAATCCGAGACTTAGCTATAAGTAGACTAGAAATCAAGACTTATAGTTTTGACAACTAAACTTGAAAACAAGATTGAGATAGCAACGTTGCGAGTTTGACCGAGCAGTGCTCTTACATATGCTTTAATTGTTGGTAATTAAAATATATATGATGAAAATCATAATTAAATGCTTTCCACTTTTTCGGACCTGGGATCACCTTGATTATCAAGGAATATCTTTGAACAATTAATGGTAAGAGTTATGTACATGTTCAAATAATTTCGATATCTAAAAGCTTCTCATCTTAGCAAACCCAAAACCCTAATTCACACACATCATGAAGAAATATGTGAATCATGAAAACTTGATTTTGTTCATGGAACCGATTATACCATCACTCCAAAATATGTTGTGACCTGTTATAACATGATTCCCAAGATAGGATGTAATCGATTACACCTTGCTCCACAAAGTAGCTTGTGATCGGTTACACCTTGCTTCCCGAAGTAACTTGTGATCGGTTACACCATTCTTCCCAAAGGTAGCTTGTGACCGATTACAACTAACTTCCCAATTCATCTTGTGACCGGTTATACCTTGGATCCCAAAGTAACTTGTAACCGATTACAACTTGTATTCCAGTATAGCTTGTGATCGGTTACACCTTGATTTCCAGTGTAACTTGTGAACGATTATAACTAGCTATATTATATAGGATATGACCGGTTATACCATAAATCTAAAGAAGTTAGATTAGGTTCTACCTTGTCATCTAATATTGGTCATTCAAAAGATATTCAATAAAGAACCTGACCAATCATTATTTCCTTTCGATTATGAAACAAGTTCATATATGTACTTCATTTAAACAAATGTTAAAAACCATTGTTTCCTATGCTGAAATCATACCTCTATAATGCACACATAATCAAGCAACTATATATAAATAGATTATGTCGATGTCGTATTTACGAAGTTCAAAAGATAAGCGTTATACTTCATAATTCAATAAATTCCTTGACACTTTGATCATAATATCATGACCAAGTCTAACCACTAGAGTATTATTTATATACATCTTCGCATGTTATGTTTTCAATATAATCCGACTTGAAAGATACGTTAAGAATGGAAACAAGATCAAGTCAATATTACTAACCTCAAGAGGAAGGAATATGTCGTCGTTGTAGTTGTTACTTCTTCACATTCTTCGGGTCTTTGGAGTAATACTTGTACGTCTCAACATTCCTAGACTTTCTAGTCTAACCTAAACGAAGTTGACACTAGTATTTAATCAAGCGACTCTAGATGAGTTTTGATACTAAAATATGATAACCAAACTTGACATACGAACACTTTGTGGGTTCAACCGAGCTATGCTCTAACACTCTCCCCCTTTGTAAATTTTAGTGACAAAACTGTTATTAAATATAGAGCTAAACGAATTAAAGTATAACTCATTCTTCATACGCTTGATTCCAAGTTTAAACAGCACAATAACCTGCATATATTCAATAAATATATGACGTTGTTGACATTTGAATAACAAAAGATTTTACTCCCCCTAAAGGCAAGCTAGGTAAATATTTAATCCGAACATATTTGTTATTCCCCTTTCGTAGTATGAAATACTACACATCATGATGATATGTTTCTCCTCCTTAGTCTATGCTTTATGATAGACGCATTTATGTGTCTATTTTCTTCTCTATTGTATATATTTTTAGTACCCATTTTTGTACTTATTATGGTGTTTTATGTCTTTGTAGGTATTTTTAGAGAAATAAGCTCTTGCGACGGAATTGGTTCGTAAAGTGGTGTTTTACACCCCAGGATGAAGTACTAAAGGCACCCCAGAAATGCACCGGAAGCACCCCAGAAATACACCGGAGGAACCCCGAAAAAAATGTTGGAAACACCCCAGAAAAAGTGTTAAAGGAACCCACAAAAATTACTAAAGGCACCCTAAAATTGGATAAGGGCGCCCCCAAGGCAGCCGAGCTGTTAAAGGCACCCGAGTTTTGGATTCAGGGCACTTCACCTTCATCATTTGAAAATGGATTTTTGGCGGGAAATTTTTTTTATTTCACTGGCAGTGTTTCGATCGATTTTTGATGATGTTATGAAGAGATTAAAGGGCTGATTTCTTATGGGTAGTTGTGATATGACCTAATAAACATGTTTTGGGCTTTAGGTTCGACCAAATTTGGCTGAGTAATCCGCAAGAAGAAAACAGGGAGAAACGAATATTTCACGTGTTGAGATGATTTTGTGGAAGATTTTGTGGAGTTTAGAACGAGTTTAACACATTTTCAGCGTGCAATAAGTGTGTAGAGATCAAACAGATGCGTGGAGGAGATAAACAGGGGAAGAATCACGTAAATATCATCCCCGAGTAAAAGAAAATATTTTGGATTTATTAGCAAGATTTTTACGTGTTGATTGATATAAATAGGTTGATTGGGGTCTCACTGAGAGGGAGAGTTGGGAGCAGTTAGGAAGAACCAGAGAGTCGAGAAATCAAGTTGCAGGAAAACTCCATTTTCTGCTGCTGTGAAGAACACGAAGAACATTGGACGCACGCAGAACGTCGTTTTTCAACAGTGACAACGACAACTGTTTGTGGGTCGTATTGCAACAGTGTCAACAACACTTCATTTTTATCGTTCTCTGTAACAGCTCGGTTTGTAACGAACAAAAGTGTTACAAACCCGGTTTTTATCAACTTTTCTCCTATTTCATCATTTGAGAACCATTGTTGAGCATTAATAAAGATGAATTTTGAGCATATTTCCATGATAATGATGAGCTAATTCTCGCGTAACCAAGGCATGGAGGAAGCTATTGTTGCATGAATAATTGGTAATTATTTTACTTTTCTCTAATTTTGCAATTTATAATTCACTCAAATTACTGCTTTGCAGAATTTTAATTATTTGCATAATTTTTCCTAATTAGTTGTGATTCAATTAGATAGGTTATGCTTTGGTTAGATAATCTATGCTTAAGGGATACAATTAATGTTTGAGAATATGCTTGATAATTTGTGAGTTAAGAAAAAGAGATTTTAAAAATAATTAGAGTTTTGGAATTTTTATCATCATTTATTCATGTGTAATAGTGGAATCTAGTGTCTTGGTTATTTTCACTCTAAAAAAAAACAAATTTGGATTAAAATTTTCTCTACTTTTAGTTTAAATAAATCTAGCTTTCACAAGTCTTACGAACTCATTCTTACCACTATCTAAAATTACATCACTTTACTCTTTCGTTAGATATAACGTTTAAGCACAAATGTCCTTTCCTAGTGATTATAATTCACTTGTTTACTCCATATATTTATCCCCCTTTTTGTCACAAAAATGAAAAAGGTATGAGCAACCAAATGACAAACCGAAAGGATCTTACAAATCTATAAGACTTGTAAAACCTATAAGAGTTTAAGCACGAAGGTTTCACATACCATTTGAAAATAACCAGTATTAAAACCGAAAATACAAAATTAATTTAGTTTTAATATGTTATCAAGGAAACAACAGCCCGAAGAATGTTCTCTTTAGTCCGACAAATTGACTAAGATACTTAATTCTTTTTTTGAACCGATTCCATATGTACAATCACTTGTTTCGACAAGAATCAAATAGAGATCAAAATTAACTCTATTTTTCTTATCAGCCTCTAATTATTTCAGAAAATAACTTAGACCTTTCCCTTTAGACAAGACAAACAGCAGGTAAGTTAACTAGTTTTTCTTGTCAAGGCATTCGATTAGACTTGAATAACCAAATCCTCAAATTGATAAGTCTAACATAGATCAGAATTAACTTAGTTTCTCTTATTTGGAATCAAACGGACTAAACACAAGATCCCGTAATTTTGTTAAGCCAAACACAATAGATACAAACCAAAAGAAATTGACTTGTTGTTGTTTTTCTTAACCGGAAGCAATTGAAACAAATATAATCATTGTAAGCACCGCAATTGCACCGAATTTCGTTAAGAAAAACACTTGATACCTAACAATAAAGAAGATACCAAATCATAAGCCAAATAAATTGACACAGTTTTTCTTAATCGGAAAAAACTGAATCACAATAATCAATCCATATAGCATAATGGAACATATCAATTGTACCGAATTTTGTTAAGCAAAAGCAAAATATATGCAATAAACTCAAGCCTTTCTCAAACAGGAAAAACGATTAACTAACAATAAAAATCGTTACCACAATTTCCACAACCACTACTCCCCAGAAAGATATATCGTTTAAGCGCAAGTTCAAATAAGAACTCTCCCCCAGTATGTTGTCATCCTCTAGCAACAATAAAAGAAAAACAACAAAAGCAACCTTCACTAGAGAAAGGTTGAATAGGTTTTAACTAATGCGTGCCAATAGCAAAAGTTAAAGACCTAAAAGTGCAAGGTACTAATGTACCTTGACAACACCAATAGACTTTCTAAGATTATCAAAGGTTGCACGGTCTAATGGTTTTGTAAGAATATCAGCTAGCTGTCGTTCAGAAGGAACATACTCTAGTTTGATAATCCCATTCTCATATAATTCTCGAATAAAGTGATATCTAATATCAATATGTTTTGTACAAGAATGTTCAACTGGATTTTCTGTTAGACGAATAGCACTTGAGTTATCGCGGAGAATACTCATAGTTGGAATGTTTATGCCATAGTCTATAAGCATTTGTTTCATCCACATGAGTTGGTAATCTAATCAAGTGAGCCGAACTTGGTAATCGCCTGGAGTAAATTTCACTTGTCAGGTTCGTCCGGGAAAGCTCGACAAGTTATAAGACGAACCTGACAACTTCCTGGGACATATTTGGATGCGAAATTAACTTGCAACTCAAGGAAACACGGTCCCGGAAGGATTCTAAGCCTAATTTTGAGAGTTTTATATAAGAAGACATCCAGAGACCTAAGAAGAGATCTAACACACATTTCAAACTCAATTGTATCTCTCATACTACATCTTCCTACATCTAAACCTAAGGTTTACCCATATAGGGGAATCTACTCTTCTTGTAATTATGAGTAGTAAACCTTTGTTGGTTGAAGATGAATTCAATATTCTAAGCGTGAAGCTTTATTATTGATACAAATTTATTCAGAGTTTTTATCATCATCGTTTGTCTTAACCATATCTATTGTTTATGAGTGATTCTTAGATTGATTTGGGATGCATACTAGATTACTATTGATATTGTTCCATTGCTAGTAGAAGTTTTGAGATAAGTAATCGTCGATTGACTCTCTACACAAGTAGAAATCGCGAGACCTTGCAGAGGGATTCTTTGGAGAAATTGTGGGTTAAGTCAATGTTAGCAGGTGGACCTTGATCTAAGAGTTCAACTACTGGGATCAACCTAAATTCACAAAGCTTAAAGCGTTTGATTGGGTTATACCTTGGGTGATCTACTACTTGGTGGTTCATACGAATACAATATGGTAGTCGAGAACTTCCATATCCAGTGATAAAAGGAGTTTTGGGTATAAAATTGATCTAGATGTTATTCTACGGTTGGTGATGAATGGTTCTAACGAAGATAAATAAGTATACTATTACGGTTATCGCTTGGTAACGGCGAAGGATTCCTTGATCATCTTTCTTTTATTTGTTACTCTTTTTGTTTATTTTACTTCAACCAACCCCCATTTGTATTTTGCTTTATTTTGCTGATCAATAACCTATCAATTACACAGCTCTCTGTGGGAACGATGATTACTACCGCTATATTATTATTTAATTAGTGAGAAATATCTTTATTAATTTGTTGCACTTACGACACGTATCAGCGGTTCCCTCGTAACAAAATCTTGTGTTGTGTTATTTACTTTACTTCCACATTATAATTGTTTTATATTATAATAAAGTAAATTAAACTTGTACGTTAATCCGATGTACTTTACATTGATCCTAATAGTCAATCGGTTTTTACCGTAACTATTGTCAAGTAAATATCTTGTTGTCGTATTGTATCGACCTTGTCCATAAATAATCACACAAGGTACAGGACTTAAGTTGTATTGTCTCGACTCTGTCCATAGAAAGATCACTTAAGATACAAGACTTATAGGTTGATATTTAAAAGATTGTGGTGTATTTGGGTACCCTCGTATTTTCAACTTGTTCTTTGCTATCATATTATGGTGATTAGAACCAATGTCTCATACGTTCTCATAGGTTAAGCTCTTAACTCTTTTTGTTCGCAACTGGCTAAAGAGGAGTAAACAATTTTGAGAATTGCATTATTGATTTTTCCACGATTATACTTTGTGAATATATTGCAGGAATTCCATAAGATGGTCTTAAGTTGTCGCCTTACCTCTCTGAACGCATAACTACCAGGGAATAGGTTCGAAAACTTTAATCTCTACGTCTGTACATGACTAGGGAAGATATAATTCTTGGTGAGACTATAAGGATTTCATGTTATCTGAATAAATAGCGCATATTCATTCTGATAGGCACTGGAAGAACACGCAGTTTCATAGATAATGTATTAGCACAACAACTGAAGTGTGTAGCTAAACCTACTGCTAATTTTTTAGTCACAGTGGCCAATGGGGAGAATACATTCAGTTATGGAGTGTGCAAGCAGCTACAATGGTCAATGCATGGGAGCGAACTCAGTGCTGATTTAAGGCTATTGCCTCTTGGGGGTTGTGACATTTTTTTGGGAGCTGACTGGATAAGAAAACTTGGGGATATCTTATTTAACTTTGAGAAATTTCGCATCAGTTTTAAACACCAAGGAAAAAAAAATACTCTAGCTGGAGCAAGGAAAAGACTTAAATACGAATGATAAGTACAAAAGGGGTTAAGAAATTATTCAAGAAAAATACTCATGGCATAGTGGGTCACTTCTTCTTCATTTCAACAACACCCAAAACTCAACCAATACCCTCGACCATTCAAAATATTCTCCTTGAGTTTTAAGATGTCTTCAATGAACAAAAAACACTACGATGCACCAAAAAGGGACCTTGGCCATATTATCCCATTGAAGCCTAATTCAGTCCCTCCAAACCAAAGACCTTACATGTATCCTTATGTGCAAAAGGGAGTAGTTGAAACATTGGTTCAGGACATGTTGAAGTCTGGAATCATACAAGCCAGTCATAGTCATTTAGCTTCTCCAATCCTCTTTGTCAAGAAAAAGAACAACTCATGAAGGTTCTGTGTGGATTACAGGCAATTGAATAATATCACCATAAAAGATAAGTTCCAAATTCTAGTAATTGATGATGTTAGAGCACTGCTCGTTCGAACTCGCAAGCGTTGTTATCTCAAGCTTGTTTGTCAATGTTAGTGATCAAAACTATAAGTCTTGATTTCTAGTCTACTTATAGTAATGTCTCGGACTAGGATAGATCGTGTAGTTGAGCATTAGACTTCACGACGTTCATCAATTGAAGAAGAAGAAATACTAAGGCGAGCTTGTGGAACTTCATCAACAAAAGGTATGTGGAGACTACAACTCATCTATCACTTGGAAAGCCTATTTCTACTTTATCTCCTATATTCAGAAAAAAGTCGTATTACTATATAGTTGTCGATTATACACATTGAGATTTCGATATGAGTTTAACTCGCTTACATATTTCTCGGAATATGTGTTGGTAAGCTTTTGCTTCAACAAAGTTCATCTTATATTCGTGACGAAAGTCAAAAGATAATCATGTGAAAATCGCCAAGTAACATCTTACATGGTTTGTGTGATACAATAATTTGGTGTAGACTTGGAATGTTTCGTTATAATTATTTCAATAACTTGAAAATTGCTTTGATGCTAATAGTGTGTGAAAACGGCTATTGTCATCCTCTAAGAAAGTTTCAATGATTGAAATAAGAGTTTAGAATACTTAACCATCATTGGATTATAAACATAGTGTGCATTGTTGCATGTATGTGATCCATGACCGGAACTAAAGTATGCATACCCGTATACGTACTTGTAGTTGTGAAATTCCGTGTACAAAGTACACATACCGGTATGCATACTTGCATAAGGTATAGGTCCGGGAATTTCTGCTGGGATTTGGAAGTGAACTAAGTATGCGTACCCATTTGCATACTGGCGAACCCAAACTCAGACCGGCTACTTAAGTATGCGTACCCATTTGCATACTTGAGTGGTTAAAGTTCTAAAATCGATTGGCTCATGAACTAATACATATATATATTAAGGAATGCATTCTTTGCAAACCGTGGCTATAATGTTCATGAATTGATTCGAGTGAATCAAACCGATTTTGCTTCTATTTTGTTCTTGTATACTTCTATGAGAATATAACAATTGAACAACTCTTTAACTAGTTTCATTTGAGTCATTTGAATTAGTTATGGTTAAGATAAATAAGGTTGATATGAGAGTGTTCATATTGCTAACCTCGGTCGACTACGGTTGAGCCAACATGGTGTACACGTTTAGGTACGGTTACTAAACCTAAATGAGGGTACATTTCATTTGTGTATAACAACCTAAGCTCGATCTAACGGTTGAAAGATATTAGCTTGAATCCAATCAGGTTTTCATCTAACGGTGAATATTGAATGCTTTGTTACCAAGGTAACTTAGATTACAAACCCTGATTTGAAAACTATATAAAGGAGAACTCTAGCAACTGGGAAAATAAATCCCCACACCTCCTGTGTGATACTAGTTGTATAAGATAGAGTCGATTCTTCTTTAACCTAAGGTTTTTCACGAAACCCTGTAGGTTAACAACTTAAAGACTTCATTGGGATTGTGAAGCCAGACCCAACTATTTTCTCTGTAGTTGCGTGATCTGATCTTGTTGTTTCCATCGTGTTTGAGTACTATCTTCATTAAGATTGGATCGAGATTTAATCTCCGATAGGCAAGATAAAAAGTAGTCACAAACATGTTCGTCTCATCGTTTGTGATTCCACAATATCTTGTTTCGTTACCATACGATTAAAATTATTGTGAGGTGATTAATATTTCTAGGCTGTTCTTCGGGAATATAAGTCCGGTATATCAATTGGTTCTTGTTCACCTTGATTTATCAAAATACGGAACATAACTCGTAGGTATTTCTGTGGGAGACATATTTATCTATTCCTATAGACTTTTCTGTGTGAGACAGATTTGTTTATCAAGTCTTCGACTTTGGGTCGTAGCAACTCTTGGTTGTGGGTGAGATCAACTAAGGGAATCAAGTGCGTATTATCCTGTATCCTGCTAGGATCAGAGACGTAAGGAGCGTAACTGTACCTTGAATCAGTGTGAGATTGATTAGGGTTCAACTACAGTCCAGTCCGAAGTTCATTGGTAGTAGTCTAGTGTCTGTAGCAGCTTAATATAGTGTGGTGTTCAAATCTGGACTAGGTCCCGGGGTTTTTCTGCATTTGCGGTTTTCCTCGTTAACAAAATTCTGGTGTCTGTGTTATTTCTTTTCCGCATTATATTTTGTTATATAATTGAAATGTCACAGGTTGTGCGTTAAGATCGATCAATTAGATAATCCAACCTTTGGTTGTTGATTTAAATTGATTGACATTTGAACATTGGTCTTTGGTACCGTTCAAGTTGTTTCACATAATAATCAGGCTTGCACATTTCTATCTGTTTGATTTGCTGATTACATTTTGAAACAGAGATATAAACTCTTTGATATACTTTTCTCTAGATTTAGTCTAACTGTCTAGTTGATTCTCTTGAAAGTATATTGGAGTTTGCCTATTCAGTTTGCCAAACGAAATATTGGGTGTGGTTGTTAGACCCCCGCTTTTTCAATTGGTATCATAGCAGGCAAACACTATAAACCTAATAATTTTATGTTTGACTGATCCTTAAAGATTGTCCCCATGGGAAATTTCTTTGGGAAACATGCTCTTGGCATCTGTAACGCACGCCAAAACTCCTCTAAGATTGTTCAGAGCTTATTATGCACTAGACCTCTGGTCTATCATGATGATCTCGCTTCATCTAAGACTCTGGAAAACTTAGATGATGAGAAACAATCTAGAGAATAATTAAAAGTTCTTCTAAGAAAGGAAGCTTGAAAAAACGTAGTCGACAATCAAAGATATGGAATCTCACTAGATTGACTCTTAATCTTTTTGAGGAATACTATCGTGATGGATCAATTGACAAAGATCTATTTAGAGCTTTTGAGAACGTTTTTAGATTCTTAGAAAAACTTAATTCAATTAAGAATAAGAATAAGAATCGTTCTGATAAAAGTTATGTACCTGTCAAATCATGTATTCATGATGTACGAACTAGACCTACTACCAACTCATGTGAAATCGATAAAAAGAAGTATATTGAGTTCAGTGTAGGTTCTAAATGTCAGAAAATGTCTTTTCTTTGTTTTAAGGAAAGGGGTTCAAAAATTCCGTTAACCCTGAGTATCATCATTACTATGATTATACTTCTGGTACATTACACAAATATCAACAGGAAAAGTTGCATGAGAATCTCTGTGCACTGGTTGCCTCTGCGTAACAAGCTTGGTTCCACCCCATTTGTATATAACTTAAGATGGGGCAAGTAACGGTTGGATTTGTTTTGTGTATCGGTTAAATTTTTTTTATCTTTTTCTTCCAAGGGATTTTAAAGTGTTGAAGTGCTTCCCACCTTCCTCTATTGCCTATACTGGTCCTTTCAGTGCGCGAACCTTGGAATAAGAAATCCTGCATTCTTTTTGCGGGTCACGGTTTAGGAATGGGTCCAAGCCCATCTGTTGGTTTATAAAGGTAGTGGTACGCGGACCTTTCTTCTACCTCCCTTCTTGTACGCGTATGTGAACTTTTCTAGGGTTCATGTTTTTCCTCCATTAAATCAACTTTGGAGATCAAAAAGAAAAAGGGTTTTCAAGGAACATATCAAGTAAGCCTTCTCTTCCTTTAATCTCTCTAAATTTCTAGATCTCATGAGGAATTTCAAGGTTTCAAAAGAGGTTTCTAAAAACTTGGGTTCTTCATCATCTTTTAGCATGAATCTACCTATAGATCAAAATTCTATTAGGATTAAATTTGTTAATGATTCTTGTAGCAAGGTTTTTGAAATAGTTTCATCTAATGGGTTTATTCTAGAAAAGAAATTGGATTTTGTTAGTGGACATAAAGAAGATTTGATATATTTTGAAAAGTTTAATCTTGGAAATATCTTTGATGGTCTTGGTGAAGGTTTTGACACTCTTACATGAATCTTCTATACTAACATTCATGATGTTAATTTTGAAGACATGGAATTCAAGACCATGATTAATAGAGAAAGGGTTCTTCTTAATAGAGAATTAATTTCAAGGATTACAAAAATTCCTTTGGGGAGTTTTCACCTTCCAAGACCTAGTCATGAAAGACCATCCTATGAAACAATTTCTAATGGTCTATATGGTAAAAGTGTTGATTGGAATAAAGGAAAGTTTCCTACTAACTATCTTAGTCTTCCTTTGATGTCTTTTGGAAAACTTGATATTTCTAATCTTTGTCCCTCCATGATGGGTAGGTAGACTGACTTTGTTTTACCGCAAGTGCACGGTGTCTAAATTGTAGACAATAGCAAATGTGGTTCGTTCCCTCAAGGAGTGTGAAAATACCTCTAACTGATACTAATCAAAAGAAAATAAATATGTAGGATAATGAAAGCTAAAAGAATAAAATTATTGTGGACGAAAGAAATATCAAAGGTGACGAACATGTTAGGGATTCGGGAATTCCATTGTAGAGTTGAATTCATATGTATCCCATCACAAAAGTCTCATATTACTCATACAGGGCAGCAACACATAGCATCCTATACGGAAGATTTATCGATAAAATCAACAATAATTTCAATAAGATATGTTTGGTCTCGACCTAAAAGTAGATATCCGAAGCCCTAAATATACATGGCATAGATAGTCAAAGAATTATCATAGAAAGTGATTAACCAGGTCTAGAATGGATTGTTTTGTATCAAACTATGAATTATACATGAAATAAATCATGAAAGAGTTATAAATCAAATACCATCAATGAGACACTCAAACATAATTAAGCACCAAAAATTGACTTTGTTTTAGAACACAAAATGAAATAACATCTACAAGTTCATCTGTCGCCCTAACATGGAAAACTAGCAAGACATGGAAAGAAGAAAACGACAAACATCAAACCCTTCTTCTCTGTACGGCTCTGTAGCCGCCGTCAGCCTATCTCAATTTTCGTTGCTGCCAGATTATATTCTTGTGACGCGTCGAATTAATGGCCGTAAGCATCAGTTCTCCTCTGAATTTCAGCGAAAACATGCATCAAGACTTAACCAAAAACTGCACTTCGTTTCCTGACCGAGAAATGTAACCAAGCACCAGTGGGCACAAGATGTGTTAGATTGATAGCCTACACTTAACTGAGTTGTTTCTTCCTGGTGCTATGAGTCAGTTTGGTGCTTTCGCCATATAGCTTCTTATTTTATCCGTTTATTTTCGGATGATCGAATTCGCTTGTACTTTCTACAAAAGCACTAAAATAGTGTCATTAGCCAAAATACCGAGTCCTAACTAATATAAATACCACACTTATATTTTGCTAGTCCTCGAGTAAAACAAAGAATATATCTGCTCCACAGCTGGATATGAAGAGTGATATCCGTTCAACAATGGATAGATAAGTGATATCCGCTCAACAACTGGATATGGAGAAATGTCTGCTAAACAGCGAGACGAATCCACTAACAGTGGTGTGGAGATGTATGCTAGACGGATTATAGGGAGAGAAAGACCCGCTCAACAGCTTGTCATAAAATGCAGATGCAAATTTTTGTTTATTATTATTTTTTTAAAGACCCGCTCAACAGCTGGTCATAGCACTTTTTTTTTTTTTTTTTTTTTTTTTTTGAAAATTCTTAACAAAAGTGAAAACCTAAAAAAATCTAAATGCTTAACCACTCCCCCACACTTAAAAATTACATTGTCCTCAATGTAATTGAGTCATTCAACTTAGAAATTAAGGTGGGAAATCCTAAAATACGATATGTAACAAAAAAAAACAAAAAAAAAGATAAAACAGAAAAGAGAACAAATCTGACGGGTTGACTCCCATGAAGCCAAAGGTATTTGTTTCGCTGCTTGCAGTATCACGTAATCTCAAACTAGGTGATGATACACCAAATTAAACTGCAAAACATATATATAAAGTCTGAAAAACAAAAGAAAGATAAAACAGAAAAGAGAACAAATCTGACGGGTTGACTCCCATGAAGCCAAAGGTATTTGTTTCGCTGCTTGCAGTATCACGTAATCTCAAACCAGGTGATGATACACCAAATTAAACTGCAAAGCATATATATAAAGTCTGAAAAGTTGGGGATCAATCCAATAACTCATGTAAGCTGCAAATATGAACCTGCTCCACTATAAACGTCGAAAAAGATGTGTATATCAATTCTCAATATAAAACAGTCCTTAGTCACATGGACAACAAACATAGAATGTATATTAGTTTCTATTTGGGGTGCAGTCTCTAGATCAGGTTCTAAATCAGCTGAAATAACATCCGTCAACACAATATCCTCACAAGAAATCAGAGGAAACAATGGATTGACAATGTCAAAATGCATATAATCAAAATCAATAACTCCTAAATCTGGTTCTAAGTCTGCATAAATAACTTCCAATGTTGAGTTACCTTGATTAACCATTAGAGGGCACAATGCATTGACAATGTCAATAATCATGGGGTCTTCGGAGTCTGCAAAATGAGCTAAACAAACTGAGATTGGTTCGAAATAAGCAATGCAAATTACCTGACCAGTATCAATCGGATCTACATTCCCATCAACAATCAGGAAATCACAAGATGAGTCAGCAAAACATGAGCTCAATGGAGCAGCAGTATCATCAATAATCTACTCATTATCATATGCAGCCAAGTGACTTATAGGAATCTCGCTATTCAAATGACTGGAAGTTACCTCATTATGAACATCTACTGTCTCTAAGTTATTAGACTCAACAATTGTATCTTAAGTATAAACAGGTTCTTCTAAATCATCATTATCTGAATAAATAATGTCTCTAATACAACTCTCGTCCTTTTGAATAGGCAAATAGTCAGTAAAATGATCATGAGTTGGATAAGATACAATAAATTCAGATGTTAAACCGGCATCATTATTTCTAAAATCACTACCAGTGTCAAGTCCATCATCATCCTCAAAGCATACTGATTCATTAGCTACAACGGTTTTATTATTAGTGTAATCAATATGAGAAAAATCAGAACTTGAATTGTCGAATAGACGACGATCCTCTACTGGTTTCATAAGTTAAACAATTATTTTATCAGTTTCGGCAGATCTTTTAGCAGATTCAATGGCAAATAACTCAGTTTGTGTGACTAACTGTTCCATGCTAGACACGAGAGACGGAAAAAGTTAACCGTAAAATTGATTATCTCTTTCATACGGTGACTCATATGTGTGTGAATAGTAATTGGAATCGATATAATTTGTCTCATAACCTGGGTAAGGTTGGTAATGATCATAACCTTCACAAGGTCCGGAATGATCATACCTAATTACAATCATTATTTACACAATCGGCTCTAACTTGTTCCTGATAATGAGAAGGTGCATATGCATACTCCTCAGGTGAAATATCAGTTTACTCCTCTGTCTCAGCTCTTTTGGTAACATTCCAAAAAGCTATAAAAAAAGCCAATTCACTAGAAACCATAATACAAAGTAAAATTTACCCAATAACTCGCCTTGCAAAAGCTTTGCGAGAATATCAAATACTTACTTTCTAGCCAGTTATCGATTCCAATCTCCGCACTTCAGACTAAGGTACCTGAAAAGAGTCAAACAAACTGCGTAAAAAGGAACTAAAGAAAATCTAAAAGACAAGAAAAAAAAAAGAAAAAAAAAACAATATACAAAAAGAAAAGGAAAAATAATTATATACAAGAAAAATTGATATCAATAAGAGTGTATATTGCAACCACTCCCCGGCAGCGGCGCCAAAAACTTGATGGGTCGGTAGACCGACTATGTTTTACCGCAAGTGCACGGTGTCTAAATTGTAGACAATAGCAAATGTGGTTCGTTCTCTCAAGGAGTGTGAAAATACCTCTAACTGATACTAATCAAAAGAAAATAAATATGTAGTATAATGAAAGCTAAAAGAATCAAATTATTGTGGACGAAAGAAATGTCAAAGGTGACGAACATGTTAGGGATTCGGGAATTCCATTGTAGAGTTGAATTCATATGTATCCCATCACAAAAGTCTCATATTACTCATACAGGGCAGCAACACATAGCATCCTATACGGAAGATTTATCGATAAAAGATCAACAATAATTTCAATAAGATATGTTTGGTCTCGACCTAAAAGTAGATATACGAAGCCCTAAATATACATGGCATAGATAGTCAAAGAATTATCATAGAAAGTGATTAACCAGGTCTAGAATGGATTGTTTTGTATCAAACTATGAATTATACATGGCATAAATCATGAAAGAGTTATAAATCAAATACCATCAATGAGACACTCAAACATTATTAAGCACCAAAAATTGACTTTGTTTTAGAACACAAAATGAAATAACATCTACAAGTTCATCCGTCGACCTAACATGGAAAACTAGCAAGACATGGCAAGAAGAAAACGACAAACATCAAACCCTTCTTCTCTGTACGGCTCTGTAGCCGCCGTCAGCCTCTCTCATTCGTTCACTGCCAAGCCGAGCTTCCATACTCTTTTCAGCATCAATCACAAGTTCCTCTCCTTCGAACATCATCACCAGCCAACGCATTATCTAATTCAGGCCACAGCAAACTCTGGCCAAAGCACAACTTCTATTTCCGGACCCTCTGAGCACTCTCCGTCCAACTCAAACACATGCACCACCACCACTCATGGCCACTCTGAACCTTTATGAGCATCCTTGTCTTCGAAATCTCAGCTTAGACTTCTCGTACACAGTCCACAACCATGGCAGCAGAAACTCTCTCGTCTTCATGCTCAGCAGCTACCGTCATTCATGAGCTCAACTGCCAAACTCTTCTGTAGCTCCATCTCCTTCGAACAGATGCTGCCATCTAAGTTCAGTTCTTTCCCACACTGATCTCAAGCTGCAATTTCGATTCTTACCATCTTCTCCATTTATCTTCGTTCACCGGCAGAAATCCAAATTCAACTGCGTTCAAAGTCAGACCACAGGACATTTCTCTTCTTAGCTTCTGGCCAAAGCACCGACCGTACTCAGTTCAACCAACACATAACTGCACTGGTTTCCTGCTCCTTTGCCTTCGTTTCGCATACAAAGCTCTTGCCTTCCAAACCTCGCGTATCAAGTCTTTGTTTCCTGCCAAATCGATCACCATCCGGGCTACAATACCAACCTCCATTCCCTGCTCATCTGAACATCACCTCCATTACGAATTCAGCCAACATACTTCCGTGAACTGAGCACCTATCTGCACTGTCGGCGATAATTCACGACCATCATAATTCCATTGTTTCCCCGTCAGTTCTTCTTATTTCAGTCCATGCAGAAACGACTGCCAGCTCTTTGTCTCGTTGCGATGGCAGCAACAACAGCTCTTTCTTCGACTACAACTTCTTCTCGATCACGACTGAGTTGTCTCTCCACTACGAACTCAAATCAGCCAACCTTCCAGTCTCGCTGCCAAGCTAAACCCATTACTGCCAGAACGCAGTTGATGTCGTTTCCATAGAAATTAGCCATTGTAACTTCTTCCTAACTTTGTTGCCGTAAACACCATTGCCTTAATCAGTCCTCGACATCTCCATCTCGGCCTCAAATCGTCACCAGCAAACTTGCTGCTCAAAACAGCATCACTCTGAAGTCCAGCTCGACTCCATTCCATGGCAGTAGTTGTCGCACTAATAACCAGCTCCTTCCATCGTTGCAATCGATGAAGTGGTTAACAAAATTCATTCCACTCCCAGCATCTTTGGCCATCACTACCACTGCTTCTTCTTCATTCGCAGCTCCACATCCGTTTCTTGCTGTTGAATGGCTGCGCAATGCTCCACTCCAGAAATCAATTGTTATTGCTGCCAGATTATATTCTTGTGACGCGTCGAACTAATGGCCGTAAGCATCAGTTTCTCCTCTGAATTTCAGCGAAAACATGCATCAAGACTTAACCCAAAACTGCACTTCGTTTCCTGACCGAGAAATGTAACCAAGCACCAGTGGGCACAAGATGTGTTAGATTGACAGCCTACACTTAACTGAGTTGTTTCTTCCTGGTGCTATGAGTCAGTTCGGTGCTTTCGCCATATAGCTTCTTATTTTAGCCGTTTATTTTCGGATGATCGAATTCGCTTGTACTTTCTACAAAAGCACTAAAATAGTGTCATTAGCCAAAATACCGAGTCCTAACTAATATAAATATGGGTATAAAATGTGGCACATACGTGCTTATCACTCCACGATTGAGAATTCTCGTTGGAGTCGTGAGTTTGTGGAGTTGGTCTATTTCCTTGAGTTGGGAACTCTAAGTCTCGACATTTGTGGGTTCATCATTTATCAAATGTTGTCGATGACGGCTTCCAACAATAAGTTAGGCTTTCCATGTTTGATTGAGCAACTTTGTCGCACCTTCTCTATTGCTCCCATTGGCAACTCTATTGGAACTCCCAAGCTTGTTCGCCCTTGTACTTACAAACGTATGAAGGAGAATGCTTGCAAGAGACAAAGATGTGACACACTTGTTGACTCGTGTGATTCTTCCTCCATGAAGCTTCTTCACCAAATTCACAAGGGTGTTTGTAAAATTGATGCCAAGGTAAAGTGTGTGCAAGAACAATTGCTTATGATTGCTACTAAGTTTCCGGAAATCAAGGGGGACATGGATAAGGTTCGTGCCACATTTATGGTCTCCGATGATGAAGATGTTTATTAAACTTTCATGCTTTAACTATCTTGTCTAGTAAACTTCTTATGAGAAATTATTCTTGTGTTTTTAAGAAGGATAACTAGGGTTTGGAATAGCCATTATTGTGAGTACACATAGCAATTGCCAACGTTTTCATCTTTCAATGTTTTTAGATTTATTTGTTTAAATTCTAAAGTTTATTTGGAAGATGATTTTTGCAGTATTAATCTTTATGGTTTTATATATTGCAAATTGTTATGGGATATGTTGTTTACGTCTGTGAACCTTGACTGTCACATACATGTTCAAACGTTATCTCTATTATATGTCAGTATGAAAGTATTGATAAAAGATAGAATGAACTTTTGACTACAAAAGTTAAGCCTTTTATGTCATTATGCAAATATTGATCGAAGAAAGGATGAACTTTTGTTTACAAAGATTAAGTCTATTATATGTCATTGTGCAAATAGTGATGAAAAATAGAATGAATCTTTGATTATTCCGCAGTATTGGTCTTTCCCTGATCCACATCTTTGTGCATATACTGTGTTGCTCCGTAAGTTCTCTTATGTTGAGCATGACCAATTGATTTGATCATTTTCCTTGTGGTTAATTCAATTGAGATTTTTGGATACAAATTCATATTCTTATGTGATTTGTTAATGTCCAAAGAAATCCTTCTTTTCATGTAAAAGTAAGGTCGCTCTTGTTGTTCTTTCGGGAATGACATTTTATGAGGGAGAGTTCTTAATTGAACTTATGCTTAATTGCCAAATCTTTGTGGGGAGTGCTGCTGTGGAATATTGCAGGGGTTATCTTGTATCTTTATAAAACTCCTTGGTGAATGCATTTAGTTTCGGCTATTTGATGGCATTTAAACAAGTTGGTATGTTGTTCTCTTTTGGTCATGAAGTATCTCTATGAAAATTTCATGAGGATCCCACTAGATTTAGTACCTTTGCCAATTTATATTGACAAAAAGGGAGAGAATTAATGTGTAGTTCACACTACAAATACATATGGTTTATAGATCATTATGTAAGGGGGAGTGGTTTTCATATTGACATGAAGTATTGACTAAGTGGGAGTGATAGTATTGTTGTCAAAGTTGTGATACAATTGGACTTTGATACTGTATAATGATACTATGACACTGTATAACAATGATTGAGAGCAACTGTTTTCTCATTGTTATAGCTACGGATCTTCAACAACAATGATGCAGAATTAAACACATTTGGAATCATTGGAGTACTTGGAAGTGAAGAAGATTTCGAGTAATGTTGAAGAACCAAGGAGATCGAGCATTTGGATGAGAAGCTACAAAGTTTATTCATTTTGTAATCCATATGTATTGATAGTTTTGTCACTAAAATTGACAAAGGGGGAGATTGTTAGAGCACTGCTCGGTCGAAATCGCAAGCGTTGCTATCTCAAGCTTGTTTGTCAATGTTAGTGATCAAAACTATAAGTCTTGATTTCTAGTCTACTTATAGTAATGTCTCGGACTAGGATAAATTGTGTAGTTGAGCATTGGACTTCACGGCGTTCGTCAATTGAAGACGAAGAACTACTAAGGCGAGCTTGTGGAACTTCATCAACAAAAGGTATGTGGAGACTAAAACTCATCTATCACTTGGAAAGTCTATTTCTACTTTATCTCCTTTATTGAGACAAAAGTCGTATTACTATATAGTTGTCAATTATACACATTTGAGATTTCGAGCTGAGTTTAACTCGCTTACATATTTCTCGAAATATGTGTTGGTAAGCTTTCGCTTCAACCAAGTTCATCTTATATTCTTGACGAAAGTCAAAAGATGATCATGTGAAAATTGCCGAGTAACATCTTACATGGTTTGTGTGATACAATCATTTAGTATAGACTTGGAATGTTTCGTTATGATTATTTCAATAACTTGAAAATTGCTTTGATGCTAATAGTGTGTGAAAACGGCTATTGTCATCCTCTAAGAAAGTTTCAATGATTGAAATAAGAGTTTAGAATACTTAACCATCATTGGATTATAAACATAGTGTGCATTGTTGAATGTATGTGATCCATGACCAGAACTAAAGTATGCATACTATTGGCGTACTTGTAGTTGTGAAATTCCGTGTACCAAGTACACATACCGGTACACATACTTGCGTAAGGTATAGGTCCGGGAATTTATGCTGGGATTTGGAAGTAAACTAAGTATGCATACCCGTTTGCATACTGGCGAACCCAAACTCAGACCGGCTACTTAAGTATGCAAACCCGTTTGCATACTTGAGTGGTTAAAGTTCTAAAATCGGATGGCTCATGAGCTAATACATTTATATATTAAGGAACGCATTCTTTGCAAACCGTGGCTATAATGTTCATGAATTAATTCGAGTGAATCAAACCGATTTTGCTTCAATTGTGATCTTGTATATTTCTATGAGAATATAGCAATTGAACAACTCTTTAACTAGTTTCATTTAAGTCATTTGAGCTAGTTATGGTTAAGATGAATAAGGTTAATATGAGAGTGTTCGTATAGCTAACCTCGGTTAACTACGATTGAGCCAACATGGTGTACACGTTTAGGTACGGTTACTACACCTAAATGAGGGAGCATTTCATTTGTGTATAACAAGCTAAGTTCGATCTAACGGTTGAAAGATATTAACTTGAATCTAATCAGGTTTTCATCTAACGGTGAATATTAAATGCTTTGTTACCAAGGTAACTTAAATTGTAAACCCTGATTTGAAAACTATATAAAGGAGAACTCTAGCAACTAGGAAAACTAATCCCCACACCTCCGGTGTGATACTAGTTGTATAAGCTAGAGTAAATTCTCCTTTAACCTTAGGTTTTTCACGAAACCATGTAGGTTAACGACTTAAAGACTTCATTGGGATTGTGAAGCCAGACCCAACTATTTTCTCTGTAGTTGCATGATCTGATCTTGTTGTTTTTATCGTGTTTGAGTACTATCTTCTTTAAGATTGGCTCGAGATTTAATCTCCGATAGGCAAGATAAATATTAGTCACAAACATGTTCGTCTCATCGTTTGTGATTCCACAATATCTTATTTCGCTACCATACGATTAAGATTATTGTGAGGTGATTGATATTTCTTGGCTGTTCTTTGGGAATATAAGTCCGGTATATCAATTGGTTCCTGTTCACCTTGAATTATCAAAAGACAGAACAAAACTCGTAGGTATTTTTGTGGGAGACAGATTTATCTATTCCTATAGACTTTTCTATGTGAGACAGATTTGTTTATCAAGCCTTCGACTTTGGGTTGTAGCAACTCTTGGTTGTGGGTGAGATCAACTAAGGGAATCAAGTGTGTTGTATCCTGCTGGGATCAGAGACGTAAGGAGCGCAATTGTACCTTGAATGAGTGTGAAATTGATTAGGGTTCAACTACAGTCCAGTCCGAAGTTCATTAGTAGTAGGCTAGTGTTTGTAGCGGCTTAATATAGTGTGGTGTTCAAATCTGTACTAGGTCCCGTGGTTTTTCTGCATTTGCGGTTTTCCTCGTTAACAAAATTATGGTGTCTGTGTTATTTCTTTTCCACATTATATTTTGTTATATAATTGAAATATCACAGGTTGTGCGTTAAGATCGATCAATTAGATAATCCAACCTTTGGTTGTTGATTTAAATTGATTGACACTTGAATATTGGTCTTTGGTACCGTTCAAGTTGTTTCACATAATAATCGGGCTTGTGGATTTCTATCTGTTTGATTTGCTGATTACATTGTGAAACAGAGATATAAACTCTTTTATATACTTTTCTCTAGATTGAGTCTAACTGTCTAGTTGATTCTCTTGAAAGTATATTGGAGTTTGTCTATTCTGATTGCCAAACGAAATATTGGGTTAGGTTATTAGACCCCCTCTTTTTCAGATGAGATCCTAGATGAATTAAAAGGGTCAGTGGTCTTCACCAAGATAGATCTTAGTTCTAGTTATCATCAAATAAGGATGTATGGGCCAGACACTCCTAAAACAACTTTTAGAACATATGAAGGTCACTATGGGTTCAAGATAATGCCATTTGGATTAACCAATGCTCCAACAACTTTCCAAGCTCTCATGGGGTGTTTAAACTATTTCTCAGGAAGTTTGTATTGGTATTCTTTGATGACATTTTGATTTATAGAAAGTCACACCTGCGCACGTTCAACACTTAAAGCTAGTTTTGTAGGTTTTGAGACAGCATGAGTTTTATGCTAACAAGTCCAAGTGTTGTTTTGACCAAGAGTAGTTGGAGTATCTGGGTCACATAATTACTCAAGAAGGAGTGGCAACTGATCCTTCTAAGGTGTCCAGCATGGTCTCCTAGCCTACACCAACCACCATTAGAGAACTAAGAGGATTTTCGGTCTTGACTGGATACTATAGGAAATTTGTAAAAGGGTATGGGGTTATTTGCAAGCCACTCAGTGACTTATTAAAAAAGAATGTCTTTGCATGGTCCAGTGAAGTTGATCAAGCCTTTAAAGAGATGAAAGTAGCCATGAGTAGCACTCCAGTGCTAACTTTGCCTGAATTCACTAATACATTCATATTATAGGCTGATGCTTGCTCTAAGGGAGTGGGAGTTGTTCTCATGCTGGAAGGAAGACCCGTATCCTACTAAAACAAGCCCCTGGGCCCTAGATCACTAAGCCTCTCAACTTAAGAGAATGGGATACTTGTTATTGTAATGGTAGTGACAAAATAGAGGAACTATCTGATGAGCAACCACTTCGTTATTCATGAAGACCAACAGAGCATTAAGTGTTTCATGGAGCAGAGAATGACAACAGCATTACAAAAAAAATGGTTGATGAAACTACTTGGTTTTGATTATGAAATCAAATACAAGAAAGGATTGGAGAATAAAGCAACTGGTGCCTTGTCCAGAATTCCACTACTTGTAATACAATTATTTCTTCTCAACCTGAATAGGCAGTGGACATCTCCAAAAGCTATGAGTAAGATGAAGCAGTTAAAGAAATTATTTTTAAACTGCTTGTTTCACCAACTTCAGTGGAGCATCACAACTATAACAATGGAGTCTTAAGATACTAGACCAGGTTGTATGTGGGTAATAGTAATAACATTAAGGTATCTATCATATCATATCATCTCTACACTCTTATGCTATTGGGGTCCACTCAGGAATTCAAAGTAGCCATCAAAGAGAAAAAACTTACTTCTACTGGAAAAAATGAGGAATGATGTGATGGAGTTTGTGGTCTCACGTGATGTGTGCCAAAGGAATAAGGGAGAACATACTCATCCTGCAAGTCTGTTACAACCACTTCACATTCCAGAGCATGCTTGGCAACACATTTCTCTTGGTTTTATTGAAGGATTTCCAAAATCGGATAGAAAGGATGTCATATTGGTGGTAATTGACATATTGACAAAATACATTCATTTTATAGCTCTTTGTCACCCCTACGCAGCTGCAACTGTTGCACAAGATTTCTTGAGTCATGTTTTCAATCTTCATGGGTTACCGTCATCCATTACTTTATACGGGGACAAGTTCTTCATTAGCAACTTCTGGAAGGACTTCTTTAGAGCTATTGGCACCAGCTTGCACCTCAGGACTGCCTACCATCCCCAGAATGATGGCCAAACATAAAAATTGAATGCATGCTCGGAGAACTACTTGAGATGTATGATTGGACACAAACCAAAAGCTTGGAACAAGTGGTTACCATTATCTGAATGGTGGTATAACTCAAATTATCACATCAGCCTTCACATGAATCCATTCAAGGCTCTTTATGGGTACTCCCATCCTCATCTGGCCTTTCCCATCTCAGCCACCACCTCTGTAGTAGATGTTGAAGATTACATCAAGGAGAGGGATCAAATGCTCAACTTACTCAAAGAGTCACTACATAAATCTCAGGAGAGGATGAAGTATTTTTCAGACATGAAGAGGACTGACAGACAATTCAGGTTGAATTACATGGTTATCTTAAGTTACAGCCCTACAGACATACTACAATAGCCTTGGGGAAAATTTTCAAGTTATCAGCCAAGCACTATTGAGTATTGACCATTTCAAGTCATTGAGAAGGTAGGGTCCGTGGTTTACAAACTTCATCTCCCAGCACATTCTAAGATACACCCAGTCTTCCATGTCCCACAACTCAAGAAAAACATAGGAATTGTTGTCACTGCTATCAATGGAGACTTGCAAGATAGAATGGAGTCTTCAAGGATAGAATGGAGAACTACGCCCAAAAATATCAACACCAAGTTTGTTTCGACTTTTAAGCTTTTAATCTAAGGTTTCTTTATCAGGGTTAAACTTTTAATCTAAGATCAGGAATAAAACGAACATTCTAGAATCATTTATCACTGGTGTAAACAATATATACGTCTACCGATAAACGAAACATATAACTACCCTTGTGTAATTGGTCACAACTTATCTTTAATAATGTGTAATGGGTCATGACTTATCTTTAATAATGCTTGTCACCACGCTTGAGTTGAGCGGTTAATTAACGCTTTGATAAAATGTTACTAATTAAAAACGTTATTAATGAAACGTTTTTAAAATTACGTTTCAAGAAACACATACTAAATATTTGTTTCAATCTGACACGGATTATCAAACCGTTCTAACTTTAGACAGATTATAATTGCACATATCCTTGAACGCAGTTTTAAACTGCGCGCGACTCCATTTGAAGATATATTCTCTGCCCCGATATATTTGGCAAAAGCCAAATTTGGTCGACAGATTTGGCTTCTCTTCATTATTTTTTCCACTTGTAGTTTTTTTATTCTCCCAAGTTGTCGTTGGCTTTTTTCCATATAAAAGCCACAACTGTTGTGGTGCTCCAAAGGAAATGTACTAATATTTAAACATAACAAACAATCCAAGTGTCGGTTTCCTTTACCCAATAATAGTTACACCAATCTAAGTTTGTCAACTGCCCTCACCAGAATAGTTACATCACAAAAGACCAATTCCGATGAATAGGAAGTGAGGATTTCATCATCAAATTTCGATTAATAGGCAGTGGGAATTTCATCATCGTTCAATGTGGGAGTTTTATTTTATTTGAGCTGAGATATTTATTTAATGATGGTATAGGCATACCCTCTTTTAGAACCTTATATTTTGTAGAAGAAATCAAATTTAACACACATTATACGTGTCTACATCTTGCAATGACCATTTGAAAAGCCAAAAAAAAAGGAAAAAACGAGAGAGAGAATCAGCCGACTTCATAGAAAACTAAGATAACATTAAAAATGTTTGTGTCAGCGAAAGCTTATTTATTGTTTAACGTGAGAAATTTATTTATCTAGGCTTTTAAGTGTTGACATGGCCACTACCCTCCTTCAGAACCTTATATCTTGCGGAAGAAATCAAATTTAACATACATTCTACATGTCTGTCAATCATTGCAAGACCAAAGCAAAAGAAAGAAGTGAGAAAAATAAACCCGACTTCATGGAAAAAGAAAAGATAGCAGTAAAAACGTTTCGGTCCGTGCCAACAATCATATCTACAGACAAAACTGACTTTAAACTATTGGTTGTTTTCTCTTGTAGGATTCACATGTATCTGTAACAAACTTAATAAAGCAAAACAATGATTAGTAGAAGACAAATGAAAATCTGATCCTACACTTTTTTGGATTTCTTTGTTTCGATCTTCTCAATCTCAAACGGATTCACAAGGGCCAGATAACATACATAGGACAGACAGTGCATGTTGTAGATTATATCTTAGACCCAATGTGCAGTTCCTGCTAGTTTAATAGATTTCCTATACAACTTGGTACACTTCAAGAGAAAAACACTTCTTTGCATTGCTGGTATCTCTGAAATATTAATGGCTAGTAGTATCATCACCACCACTGCTGCACTTGTTGTGTTTATGTTATTTTTGGCAAGTTTTTCCGGTGTAAAATCGAAGTACATTGCGTATAATACCTCTCAAAGTATAGTTCATGGAAAGCTTAATGTTCATTTAGTTGCTCATACTCATGATGATGTTGGTTGGTTAAAAACTGTTGATCAGTATTATGTTGGATCTAACAATTCAATCCAGGTTTCCTTAACCGGTCTCTCCTCAAAAATATATTTTTGTTCATTTCAACTTTTATCAGAGCTCGTAATGAACGTTTCTTTTGTTGTTTGTTTTCTTCAGATAGCTTGTGTTCAAAACGTGTTGGATTCTATAGTTCCGGCGTTATTAGCTGATAAAAATCGCAAGTTCATATATGTTGAGCAGGCAAGATCTAATATTGGTTCTAACTTGTTTGAACTTTACAAATTATCCTTTTTACGCCAAGAATTAAGAAGCAATTGTGGCTATACTTGGTTGATGCAGGCATTTTTTCAGCGCTGGTGGAATGAACAAAGCGATACCGTTCAAGATATAGTTAAGAAGCTAGTTCGCTCAGGCCAACTAGAACTAATGTATGTAATCTGACTGAAATCACTTTGTTTTTTTGAGTCAGATTCCACTCGAACTTAAAAATAAAGGGTCTGATGTCTGATTCGTGCTGAGTCAAGGGCTGAGTCAGATCCAGACACCGAGACAGTCAGCCAACAACAAACACCCTCCTATCCAATCCATGAAATGATTCTAGGATAGGTTCATCTTAGTTGTACCAATTTGGATTTTGATTGTAGATTATGTGTTTGTTTTAAGAAATGGGGGAATGTGTATGCACGATGAGGCGGCACCACATTACATTGACATGATCGACCAAACAACACTTGGTCACCGATTTATCAAACAAGTGTTTAATCAGACTCCTAGAATTGGTTGGCAAATCGATCCGTTTGGTCATTCAGCAGTTCAAGCTTACTTGTTGGGGGCCGAGGTATAGCTAAAATGGATACTTTCAGCATTTGTCTTGCAAAATATATGCACATTTCCTTGTAATGTAAGCCAAACTTTGCTGGTTGTAGGTCGGATTCGATTCTTTTTTCTTCGGTAGGATTGATTACCAAGATTTACAACAGCGTAAAAATGAAAAGCGGCTCGAGTTTGTCTGGCAAGGTTCTAAGACCCTTGGTTCATCAGCTCAGGTGACACTTAATCAATTACTGGTGAATTAACTTAAATATAATATGGAAGGGCCGCACCATTTATTGCCAATTGGTTTTGAGTTGGATGTCCGAAGACTTTAACATGGTATCAGAGCCAGGCCCGTACGCGGGGTGTAGGCCGAATTAGTGGCCACCGTGACCGAATGACTGGTCACTCGTATGACCTGTACGTGGGGTGGACCGTGACCGAATGTCACCTACACACCCATGACCCACACGGGCGTAAGTCCACGTGTTAGGCCGAATGACTTACCTTACACGTGAGGGAGGGTGTGAAAGGACAATAATCCCACATCACTAGTTTCCGCATAATTAACTTAAATATAATATGGAAGGGCCGCTCCACTCATTGCCAATTGGTTTTGAGTTGGATACCCGCAGACTTTAACACCTTATCATGTGTTAACCACCAATCTCTTGCTGCAATATGCAGATTTTTGCTGGTGCACTGACCAGAAATTATGAACCTCCCAGCAGTAACTTCTACTTCGAAGTTGGTGATGCATCTCCTGTTGTACAGGTAAATTATGATATAATCCGACTAAACCCCCTTTGAAGAGCGTTTTTGTTTAGAAACTCATTTTTGTCCGTGTTTTCGGATTAAGGATGACCATGATTTGTTTGATTACAATGTCCAAGAGAGAGTCGATGATTTTGTAGCTAATGCGATATCACAGGTATGCACCTCATGCCTCTACCGTTCTCGAATAGCTAATACGATATCACTGGCTCACTACTAAGTTGAATGTTTTACTCCATATACACAAAGTTGACGAAGCTCTTTCTTTTTCTCAGGCAAATGTAACTCGAACAAATCATATAATGTGGACCATGGGGACAGACTTTAAGTACCAATACGCAAATTCATGGTTCCGTCAGATGGACAAGTTCATACACTATGTGAATATGGTACGCCTTTCAATGCAGCAACAGTATACGCATTTCCTTTGTTGAGGCTGTTTTGGCATCGTAGGAAGCGAATTACCTCATCTTTTGGCTTAAACGATTTCAGGATGGGCGTGTCAATGCTCTTTATTCAACTCCATCCATTTACACCGATGCAAAATGGGCAAGTCATGAATCCTGGCCGCTCAAGACCGGTGATTTTTTTCCGTGAGTGTACACATTGAAAGATGCAGCTCATTTTTCTCTCGATTACTTTTCATGTTCCTGTATTCTTAAGCACTGACGCATGTATATCAGCTATGCGGACCGGGCAAATTCATACTGGACAGGATACTTCACTAGCAGACCTGCCTTGAAACGCTATGTCAAGGTGTTGAGTGGTTACTACTTGGTAAGCTATGTGTATTTTCCTCGAACATTTATTTCAGATTCTGTAACCTGTGTTGCTTATAACTTTCCGGTGTAATTATCAGGCAGCAAGGCAATTGGAATTCTTTAAAGGGAGGAACAAATCGAGGCCTAATACGGACAGTTTGGCAGATGCATTGGCAATTGCTCAGCATCATGATGCAGTTAGCGGAACATCGAAGCAGCATGTAGCTAACGATTATGCGAAACGTCTATCAATGGGTTATGTGGAGGTGAATATTCTCTTGCAGCATCTCGATAATTGTGTGACTACTACATCATAGTTACCCTTTATGTAAGAAAATCTCATTTATTCGTCTTTATTTTCTACAGGCTGAGGAATTGGTTGCATCTTCACTTGCTAGCTTGACAGATTCAACTGGAAATCCAAGTTCTGGGAAACCGGCAACTAAATTTGAGCAGGCAAGCTAATGAAGCTCCTGCTAGCGGTATAGTTGTTTATATTGTAACCATTGTTATAAAGCAATAACATGCGTCAGTTTCTTTCAGTGCCCACTTTTAAACATAAGTTATTGTCCACCAACTGAAGTCGATTTGTCTCGTGGGAAAAGCTTTGTAAGTCCTTATTCCATTTTGTCTGACTGGGTTGTGCCATTAAATTACAAACTGCAATTTTATGAACTTGTTGGTGTTGTTTATTCAATTTGTAGGTCATTGTTGTCTACAATGCACTTGGGTGGAAGAGGGAGGATGTCGTCCGGATTCCTGTAAGTTGAGAGACCAGTTGAAATTTGCAGGCAGTCCATGATCTTTTAATCTGTCAACTAACACTGTCTAACTTGTGTCAGGTCACCAGCAAATCAGTTACGGTTCGGGATTCAAGTGGAAGAGAAATTGAATCACAGCTCTTACCTCTGTCCAGTGCTTCCTTGAACATAAGAAACTATCATGTCAAGGCATACTTGGGCAAATCGCCAAGTGATACGCCCAAGTATTGGCTTGCATTTTCAGCATCTGTACCTCCTCTTGGTTTCAGCACCTACACTGTTTCTGGAACAAAAACAGGAGGTTTGTTCACCAAGTTGAAGTTTCTTATGTACCGCGGCGGCGTTTCTAAGCTACTCACATTCGGCTGTTCTAATTTCTCCAATGTGAAATTGCAGGTGCTAGTTTGTCCAAGTCAACAGTTTATGGATCAAAAAGAAATGGAAATGGAACTTTAGAAGTTGGGCAAGGAAACTTGAAACTTATATATGATGTTCATCAAGGAAAACTTACTCAGTATATCAATAGAAGAAGCTTGGTGCGCACCGACATCGATCCTTATTTATCTAGGCTTTTGTTTAATAATCTCCACATTTGCTTACATTTAGTTTTGATGATATCTTTTGTCTGTTATCAACATTGTCAAGGTCAAAGCTCCTCTGCATCAGTCATATAGTTTTTACACCGGTTATGACTACAGTGATATTCAGGACTCTCAGGTGACTCTACTTCTGTCAATGCACCATTCCTCTTGAATTTTTGTTTTTTTTTGCTCTCCGGCTATGTTGTGAAAGGGGAGCTAGGCGCTCTCCTAGGTGCAAGGGACGTATAGGTGGCGCCTAGCTAATAAAACCCCCAAGGCGCCAAGAACGTGAGCCATTACCTTTCTAATTTTGTTTTTCTGGTCAACTTTAGCACCTTAGACGAGCCTAGGGGCTAGGCAAGACGAAGCGAATGGTTTGGTGCCTTGCATCGCCTAACACAATATAGCTCTTGGGTTTTGATTTTGTACAGTTATGCCTGACAGTTTCATTGCATTTTTATATATTTTTTGGTGAAGGCATCTGGAGCATATATATTTCGTCCTAATGGTACATTTCCGCTTAGATCTGGCTCAAAGGTATACATATATTTTGCCTACGAATAAAGGAATTCCCATTCATCAATATAGCAATCGCCAGGTTCATCAAAGGCGCTCCAGTTAGTCCCTATAGTTTACACTTGTGTAAAGAAATAGTGTCTAAACTGTAGTCAATGTTTTGTCACTGTCAGGTTCCTGTGACTGTTCTACGAGGACCAGTGTTAGATGAAGTACACCAACAGGTTAATGAATGGATACATCAGGTACTTCGCCAATGCACCGGTACTAGGTCTAAAATGTTATAGTCATATGTGAGGGTTAATCCAAATGAAAACATTTTGCAGATTACAAGAGTGTATAAGGGAAAGGAACATGCTGAAGTGGAATTCATTGTAAGCTCCTACTGATACTAGTACACTCATTCGCACAAGGTCTATAAATCTAGCGTTAGAATGTTAATGCCTGGAGATATTTTGAATTTTTTTAGGTTGGACCGATACCTGTTGAAGATGAAATTAGTAAAGAAATTACAACTAAAATTTCGACTACCTTGAAGACCAACAAAACGTTCTACACGGATTCAAACGGACGGGATTTTATCAAAAGGGTACGTCTACACGCTCTTTGAAAGGGAGAAAGTGGTTTTCATGTGCTTGGTCCAGCAATGCCAATGCCATTCGATCTGAATATTTCATTTCAATTGCAGGTCAGAGACTACAGAGCAGATTGGGACCTACAAGTAAACCAACGTATAGCTGGAAACTACTATCCAGTATGTTTCCATTACTTGTAAAGCTTTCAATCTACGCCTTCACCTCTAAGCTTAGCTGTTATTATGCATTTGACTGTGCTTAATGAAGTTCTTACTGCATACAGATTAATCTTGGAATATATGTAGAAGATGACAAGACTGAGCTTTCGGTTTTGGTAGACCGGTCAGTGGGTGGATCAAGTTTAATGGACGGACAAGTAGAGCTGATGCTCCATAGGTTTGTTCTTCAATTACCATTTGTTTGCAAAATGCAAGAAATGAAAGATGTGCAACGTTTGTTAATTAACTGAAGTTTCTTAGACGCGTACCATGCCTTCCCTTATAATGTTGTGTAGGAGGTTGGTTTATGATGATTATAAAGGTGTTGCAGAAGCACTGAAGGAAACGGTCTGTGTCACTGATAAATGCACGGGGTTAATAGTAAGCACAACTTGCCTAGTTCTTGTTGACATAATCTGGATTTGCAGTCAGTACATAATTCTTGCAGGAGTCTTCAAAAAGATAATAAATGACTTCAAGTGCCACCTTATGACATAACTGGACTACTTGCAGATTCAAGGTAACTTTTATCTCAGGATTGACCCCGTGGGGGAGGGAGCCAAGTGGCGTCGTTCATTCGGTCAAGAAATATATTCCCCATTTCTCTTAGCCTTCACTGAACAGGTTAATTAACAAAAATCTTCAAAATCGACCTTGTTCTGGCATGTTATGATGCATTGTAGCGTTTTGATGAATTCTTTCTCATTTACAGGATGGCGATAATTGGAGGCTTTCTCATGTTACGTCTTTTTCAGGGATGGATCCCTCTTACAGTCTACCTGATAATGTTGCAATGCTAACCTTACAGGTAAGGGCGTTTTCAATCGTGTTGGTTGCTGATGAACTGTATTAGTAATATTCGTAAAATTGTCAAATTTGCAGGAGCTTGTAGACGGGAAAGTACTTGTACGAATGGCTCACCTTTATGAGGTCTTCTATCTTTATCTTGGTTATAACTACCTCCAGGCACTGCTGCGTCTTCTATAACTGAATGCATTTTCAGCTTGCTAATAGTTTTTTCGCTGTGTCATGAACACCGGTATGTCAAAGATGGGGGAGGACAAGGACTTATCAACGATGGCGTACGTGGAACTAAAAAGATTGTTCCCATACAAGAAGGTGAAACTAGCTACCTGGTTGATTTCAATGAACCTAGCTATTTAATCTGTTATGCCCTTTGTTCATATCACTCACAGCTTTTTGTGTCACGCTCCTTTGGCTCTCGCCAGATTGGCAAAGTAACAGAAATGAGCTTATCAGCTAACCAAGCAAGACAAGAAATGGAAAGAAAGAGATTGGTTTGGAAAACTGAAGGCTCCTCGGAGGTAAAAGCAAAGGTGGTGAAGGGTGGGGCGCTTGATCCAGTGAAATTGGTAGTTGAACTAGGCCCCATGGAAATTCGTACATTCACTATCGATTTTGGTGGACATTGACGGTGGGACTATCGATTTCTTCTTGAATCTCTAGTTAAATGACTTGTGGGGAAGAGATGTTGTGGCTAGCAAGGGTAATGAGTTAATGTGTTGGACAACACCTTGTTTATCAGTTTAATAATAATCTTCTAAAAATGACGAATATGAAAACATTTGATGATGTAAAGAGGAATCCATTTTCGTTCGGAAACAGTTTGGCGATTTAATTTTAGGGTCTATAGACAAAATATGGGTAAAAAACAGATCTAGGCCTGTTTCTTTTAGAGCTAGAAGGTCACTTAAGTGGGAGAGCCGTGTTATGGGTAACCTTCTTGCACGGTTCAGAGATCTTCTTAGTTGGGTTGGTCGGGTTCGACCAAATCTTGGCCATTTTTTTTCTTTAGCTTTTCAAATCAAGGCCGGTTCTTACGGTTTTATTGAAAAATTGATAAACGGTGGTTATCCACCTTTTTGTCGCTGTTGGTGTAGAGTAAAAAGACTTTTATGTCCTTCAAACCTTTGAACTCTTTGAGTGCCCGTCTAACTCGCTGAGTCTGCATATTAACTCGGTTCTGACCCGGTTATAAGTACACGTCATCTGTTTGGCCACGTGTCAGTAAAAAAAATGGTCCCCACATCAGCCAACCGTAGTCTTTATATTCAATAAAAGTACATCTTCTTCTTCAAACGTTTTGTCTCTTTTCCATTCAAATCTAAAAAATGGTTGGTGGTGTTCATCTTTCTTCAATTTCCAGTAGTAGCAGCAGCAAGGTGGAATGTTCTATGTGTGACAAAGAAGACCATGAAACAAAGAGTTGTCCATAGGTTTATTCAAGGTGCAAACATGTACCTTGTAATGGAGTAATAGCATCATTGAGATATAAAACAAATCAAACAAATGGAAGGGCCTTCTTCAAATGCTTGAATCCCACCTACAACTACTTTGAGTGGTTTGATCTTGCTTCTTCTCCGACAACAGCACTTCAAATCAAGCTTCCAAGCCCACAGAGCTGCAATGCCTGTGGAGAAGAACACAATTGTTTCAATAACTGTCCACTACACAATCAACTCTGCTTCAATCAGAACTGCAATTTACAGTTAGAATTAAAGGTTTGTAAGAATAAACACAATCTCAATATAACTTACCTGGTATGTAATAAGAAAGACTGTGATGCTTTCAGATGGGATTTAGATGCACTTGTAATTGAAACAAAATTAACTTTGAAAGGAAAAGTACTAGAAATATTGAATGAATTTAAGAAAAATCTTACAAAAAAAAAAAAAAAGCCTTTAAGGTTTAAATTTCATAACGTGTTCTACAAAAGAAACTGCATCTATTCAAAGATGCATACATAAACTGCACCCGCCCAAATTTTTGTCAACAACCAAACCCATAACTTCTAAACAAGATAAACGCAATCAAAAAACACAATCAGATCTTCATGAACTTCTTGGTCTTCTTCTTTCTCTTTGGATCTGAAACTTTAAAGGTGACTTTGTTGTTAACAGAACATACCTTCTTGAAAATCTGATTGAAACTGAAAAAACGGGGGTATAACAACCACACCCAATATTTCGCTTAACAATCTGTATGGACAAACTCCAATATGCTTTCAAGAGAATCGGCTAGACAGTTAGACTCAATCTTAAGAAAAGTATATCAAAGAGTTTATATCTCAATTTCTCAATTCAATCCGCAATCAAACAAATAGGAATTTGCGAGCCCGATTGGATAAGAGAAATAACTTGAACGGTACCAAAGACCAATGTCCAAGTGTCAATCAATTCGATCAACAATCTAAAGGACGGATTCAAGAACTGATTGATCTTAACGCACAACCTGTGATATTTCTATTATATAACAAAATATAATGTGGAAAAGAAATAACACAGACACAAGAAATTTTGTTAAAGAGGAAACCGCAAAGGCAGAAAAACCCCGGGACCTAGTCTAGATTTGAACACCACACTGTATTAAGCCTCTACGGACACTAGCCTACTACCAAGCTAACTTCGGACTAGAATGTAGTTTATCCCTAATCAATCTCACACTGATCAAGGTACAGTTGCGCTCCTTACGTCTCTGAACCCCAGCAGGATTCTATGCACTTGATTCTCTTAGCTGATATCACACACAACTAAGAGTTGCTACGACCCAAAGTCGAAGACTTGATAAATAAATCTGTCTCACACAGAAAAGTCTATTGTATAGATAAATCTGTCTCCCACAGATAAACCTATGAGTTTTTTTCCGTATTTTGATAAATCAAGGTGAACAGGAACCAATTGATAAACCGAACTTATATTCCCGAAGAACAGCCTAGTATTATCAATCAGCTCACAATAATCTTAATCGATTAACGAAACAAGATATTGTGGAATCACAAACGATGAGACGGAGATGTTTGTGACTACTTTTCAATCTTGCCCATCGGAGAATAAATCTCGAGCAAATCTTAAAGAAGATAGTACTCAATCACGATAGAAAACAGCAAGATCAAAACACGCAACTACAGAGAAAATAGTTAGGTCTGGCTTCACAATCCCAATGAAGTCTTCAAGTCGTTAACCTACAGGTTTTCGTGAAAAACCTAAGGTTAAAAGAGAATCGACTCTAGTCGCAACTAGTATCACATAGGAGGTGTGGGGATTAAGTTTACCAGTTGCTAAAGTTCTCCTTTATATAGTCTTAAAAAAGAGTTTGCAATCTAAGTTACCTTGGTAACAAAGCATTCAATATTCACCGTTAGATGAAAACCTGATTAGATTTAAGCTAATATCTTTCATCCGTTAGATCGAATTTAGCTTTTTATACACAAATGAAACGTACCATCATTTAGATAAAGGTAATCGTACCTAAACGTGTTCACTTAGTTGGTTCAACAATAGTTAACCAATGGTTATCCATATGAGCACTTTCATATCAACCTTATTCATCTTTATCATAACTAGTTCAAATGACTCAAATGAAACTAGTTAGAGAGTTGTTCAATTGTTTATATTCTCATAGAAGTATACAAGATACGATTGAAGCAAAAAAAAAAATTGATTCACTCGAATCATTTCATGAATATTATAGCCACGGTTTACAAAAGATTGCATTCCTTATTATATAAATGTATTAGTTCATGAACAAACCGATTTTAGAACATAACCTACTTAAGTATGCAAATGGGTACGCATACCTAAGTAGCCGGACTGAGTTTGGTTACGCCAGTACGCGTACGGGTACGCATACCACTTACACTTCCAAACTCCAGCAGAAATTCCCAGGACTTGGACTTCCGTCAGTACGCGTACGGGTACGCATACTTAGTTCCCGGACTTTCAACAACCAACCAGTATGTACCATGGTTCCCGGTTTTGGACTGTACACAAATGTGATTACACACTATGTTTATATCCAATCATGGATACATTTTCTAAACCCTCTTTCAATCATTGAAACATTCTTGGAAGACGACAATAGCTGTCACACATAAACTATTAGCTTCAAAGCAATTTTCAAGTGATCAAATGATCAATACGAAACATTCCGAGTCTACATCAAATGAATGTCTCACACAAATCATGTAAGATGTTACAAGGCGATTTTCACATGATCATCTTTTGACTTTCGTCAAGAATAAAAGATGGACTTGGTTAAAGCGAAAGCTTACCAACACATATTTCAAGAGATAGATAAGCGATATAAACTCGGCTCGAAATACCAAATGTGTATAATTGAAGTCTATATAGCAATACGACTTTTTGTCTCAAATAGGAGATAGAGTAGATAGACTTCTAAGTGATAGATGAGTACAAGTGTCCATATACCTTTTGTTGATGAAGTTCCACAAGTTCCCTTGAGTAGTTCTTCGTCTTCATTCGATGAACGCCGTGAAGTCTAAAGCTCAACTACACTTACTATCCTAATCCGAAACTTAGCTATAAGTAGATTAGAAATCAATACTTATAGTTTTGGCAACTAAACTTGACAAACAAGCTTGAGATAGCAACGCTTGCGAGTTCGACCGAGCAGTGCTCTAACAATCTCCCCCTTTGACAATTTTTGTGACAAAACTATAAATACATATGGATTACAAAATACATATATATACATTGTAGCTTCTCATCCAAATGCTTGATCTCTTTGGTTCTTCAATATTACTCGAAATCTTTGTCACTTCCAAGTACTCCAATGATTCTAAATGTGTTTAACTAAACATCATCATTGTTGAAGATCCGTAGCTATAACAATGAGAAAACAGTTGCTCTCAATCATTGTTATACAGTGTCATAGTATTATTACACAGCATCAAATTTCAATTGTATCACAACTTTGACAACAATACTATGTTGATATTTATCACCCCCTTAGTCAATACTTCATCTCACATGAAAACCACTTCCCCTTACATAATGATCCGTAAACCATATGTATATGTAGTGTGAACTACACATTAATTCTCCCCCTTTTTGTCAATATAAATTGGCAAAGGTACGAAAACTAGTGGGATCCTAATGAAATTTCCATAGAGATACTTCATGACCAAAAGAGAACATATCAACTTTGATGCAATCATATAGTCGAAACTAAATGCATTCATCAAGGAGTTTATAAAGATACAAGATAACCCCTATAATATTCCACAGCCGCACTCCCCACAAAGATATGGAAATTAAGCACAAGTTCAAATAAGAACTCTCCCCCATAAAATGTCATTCCCGAAAGAACAACAAGAGCGACCTTTCTTTTACAAGAAAATAAGGATTTCTTTGGACATTAACAAATTACATGAAACATTTTGTATCCATAAAACTCAATTAAATTAACCACAAGAGAACCTATGATAAATTTAATCAGAAATGCTCAACATAAGAAAACTTATGGAGCCACACAGTATATTCATAAGAATGTGGATCAGGGAAAGACCAATACTGCGGAATATTCAAAGATTCATTTTATTTTTCTCCAATATTTGCATAGAGACATATAATAGACTTAATCTTTGTAAACAAAAGTTCATCCTATCTAAGTTACCTTGGTAACAAAGCATTCAATATTTACCGTTAGATGAAAACCTGATTAGATTCAATCTAATATCTTTCAACCGTTAGATCGAACTTAGCTTGTTATACACAAATGAAATGTACCATCATTTAGATACCTAAATGTGTTCACTTAGTTGGTTCAACAATAGTTAACCAATGGACATAGGATGAACTTTTGATTGCAAAGATTAAGTCTATTATATGTCTTTATGCAAAATATTGATGAAAAATAGAATGAATCTTTGAATATTCCGCAGTATTGGTCTTTCCCTGATCCACTTCTATGTGAAAGTATTGTGTGGCTCCGTAAGTTTTCTTATGTTGAGCATTTCCGATTAAATTGATCATAGGTTCTCTTGTGGTTAATTTAATTGAGTTTTATGGATACAAATTCATGTTTCATGTAATTTGTTAATGTCCAAATAAATCCTTCTTTTCTTGTAAAAGTAAGGTCGCTCTTGTTGTTCTTTCGGGAATGACATTTTATGGGGGAGACTTATTAATTGAGCTTGTGCTTAATTGCCAAATCATTATGGGGAGTGCGGCTGTGGAATATTGAAGGAGTTTTCTTGTATCTTTATAAACTCCTTGATATATGCATTTAGTTTCAACTATATGATTTCATCTAAAAAAAGTTGATATGTTTTCTTTTAGTCATGAAGAATCTCTATGAGAATTTCATTATTATCCAACTAGTTTTCGTACCTTTGCCAAGTTATATTGACAAAAAGGGGGAGAATTAATGTGTAGTTCACACTAAAAACACATATGGTTTACGGATCATTATGTAAGGGGGAGTGGTTTTCATGTGAGATGAAGTATTGACTAAGGGGGAGTGATACATATCACCATAGTATTGTTGTCAAAGTTATGATACAATTGGACTTAGATGTTGTGTAATAATACTATGACACTGTATAACAATGATCGAGAGCTACTGGTTTCTCATTGTTATAGCTATGGATCTTCAACAACTATGATGCTGAGTTGAACACGTTCAGAATCACTGGAGTACTTGGAAGTGACGAAGATTTCGAGTAATATTGAAGAACCAAGGAAATCAAACCATTTGGATGAGAAGCTACAAAGTTTATTTATTTTGTAATCCATATGTATTGATAGTTTTGTCACTAAAATTGACAAAGGGGGAGATTGTTAGAGCACTGCTCGGTCGAACTCGCAAGTGTTGCTATCTAAATCTTGTTGTCAAGTTTAGCTGCTAATACTATAAGTATTGATTTCTAGTCTACTTATAGCTAAGTCTCAGATTAGGAAAAAAAGTGTAGAGTAGCATTAGACTTCACGGCGTTCATCGATTGAAGACGAAGAACTACTAAGGGGAGCTTGTGGAACTTCATCAACAAAAGGTATGTGGATGCTTGAACTCATCTATCACTCAAAAGTCTATCTACTCTATCTCCTATTTGAGACAAAAGTCGTATAGCTATATAGACTTCGATTATACACATTTGATATTTCGAGCTGAGTTTAACTCGCTTATATATTTATCGAAATATGTGTTGGTAAGCTTTCGCTTTAACCAAGTTCATCTTATATTCTTGACGAAAGTCAAAAGATGATCATGTGAAAATCGCCTTGTAATATCTTACATGATTTGTGCGAGATAGTCATTTGATGTAGACTCGAAATGTTTCGTATTGATCATTCGATCACTTGAAAATTGCTTTGAAGCTAATAGTTTGTATGAGACAGCTATTGCCGTCTTCCGAGAATGTTTTAATGATTTAAATGGGAGTTTAGAACACTAAAACCATGATTGGATTATAAGCACAGTATGCGTACTTGCATATGTGTTGATCCAAGACCGTAACTTAGTATGCATACCTGTATGCGTACTGGTTGGTCAGGTAAAGTCCGGGAGCTAGAGTATGCGTACCTGTACGCGTACTGGCGAAGTCAATTGAATTCCGGGTACTAGAGTATGAGTACGCGTACGCGTACTGGTTTCAACTGAAGTTTGGATGTGTACGATAGTATGCGTACCCGTTTTCATACTGGCGAACACATTCCAAGTCCGTCTACTTAGGTATGCGTACCCATTTGCATACTTGAGTGGGTTATGTTCTAAAATCGGTTTTTTCATAAACTAATACATTTATATAATAAGGAATGCAATCTTTTGCAAACCGTGGCTATAATGTTCATGAATTGATTCGAGTGAATCAAAATCGATTTTGCTTCAATTGTGTCTTGTATACTTCTATAAGAATATAAACAATTGAACAACACTAGAACTAGTTTCATTTGAGTCATTTGAACTAGTTATGGTTAAGATGAATTTGGTTGATATGAAAGTGTTCATATGGCTAACTTCGGTTAACTATTGTTGAGCCAAAAAAGTGTAAACGTTTAGGTACGGTTACCCATATCTAAATGAAGTCACTTTTCATTTGTGTATACCAAGCTAAGTTCGATCTAACGGTTGAAAGATATTAGCTTGAGTCTAATCAGGTTTTCATCTAATAGTGAATATTGAATGCTTTGTTACTAAAGTAACTTAGATTGCAAACCCTGATTTGAAGACTATATAAAGGAGAACTCTAGCAACTGGGAAACCTAATCCCCACACCTTCTGTGTGATACTATTTGCTACTAGAGTCGATTCTCCTTTAACCTTAGGTTTTTCACGAAACCTTGTAGGTTAATGACTTGAAGACTTCATTGGGATTGTGAAGCCAGACCTAACTATTTCTCTGTAGTTGCGTGTTCTGATCTTGTTGTTTTCTATCATATGGAGTACTATCTTCTCTAAGATTTGCTCGAGATTTATTATCCGATAGGAAAGATAAAAAAGTAGTCACAAACATCTTCGTCTCATCGTTTGTGATTCCACAATATCTTTTTTCGCTACCATACGATTAAGATTATTGTGAGGTGATTGATATTTCTAGGTTGTTCTTCGGGAATATAAGTCCGGTATATCAATTGGTTCTTGTTCACCTTGTTTATCAAAAGATGGAACAAAAACTCATAGGTTTATCTATGGGAGACAGATTTATCTATTCAATAGACTTTTCTGTGTGAGACAGATTTGCTTATCAAGTCTTCGACTTTGGGTCGTAGCAACTCTTAGTTATGCGTGAGATCAGCTAAAGGAATCAAGTGCATAGAGTCCTTCTGGGATTCAGAGGCGTAAGGAACGCGGCTGCACCTTGATCAGTGTGAGATTGGTTAGGGATCAACTACATTCAAGTCCGAAGTTAACTTGGAGTAAGCTGGTGTCTGTAGCGGCTTAATACAGTGTGGTGTTCAAATCTGGACTAGGTACCAGGGTTTTTCTGCATTTGCGGTTTCCTCGTTAACAAAATTCCTGGTGTCTGTGTTATTCTTTTCCGCATTATATTTTTATATAATTGAAATATCACAGGTTGTGCATAAGTTCAATCAATTGAGAATCCGACCTTTGGGTTGTTAATTAAATTTATTGGCACTTTGATATTGGTTTTTTATACCGTCCAAGTTATTTCGTATATTCAATCGGGATTGAAAATTCCTATTTGTTTGACTGCAGATTGAATTGAGAAATAGAGATATAACTCTTGGATATACTTTTTGTTAGAGCATTTCTCGGTCAAACTCGCAAGCGTTGCTATCTCAAGCTTGTTTGTCAAGTTTAGTTGCCAAAACTATAAGTCTTGATTTCTAGTCTACTTATAGCTAAGTCTCGGATAAGGATAGTAAGTGTAGTTGAGCTTTAGACTCCACGGCGTTCATCGAATGAAGACGAAGAACTACTCAAGGGAACTTGTGGAACTTCATCAACAAAAAGTTATGAATAGACTTGAACTTATCTATCACTAAAAAGTCTATCTACTTTATCTCCTATTTGAGACAAAAGTCGTATTGCTATATAGACTTCAAATTATACACATTTGTTATTTCGAGTTGAGTTTATCTCGCGTATCTATTTCTAGAAATATGTGTTGGTAAGCTTTCTTTTTATCCAAGTTCATCTTTACTCGTGACGAAAGTCATATTATTTCAATAACTTGAAAATCACTTTGATGCTAATAGTTTGTGAATAACAACTATTTTAACATCCTCTAAGAAAGTTTCAATGATTGAAATGAGAGTTTATAACAAGTAACCATGTTTGGATATAAACATAGTGTGTCCTCAAATTTGTGTAAAAGTCCAAAACTGGGAACCTAAAGTATGCGTACCCGTACGCGTACTGGCGGTTGTTGGAAGTCCGGGTAAGTATGCGTACCGTATGCATACTGGCGGAAGTTTCACGTCCGTGAATTTCTGCTGGAGTTTGAAAGTAAAAAACAAACTTAATTCGGCTACTTAAGTATGCGTACCCATTTGCATACTTAATCAGGTTACTTTCTAAAATCGGTTTGTTCATGAACTAAAACATTTATATAATAAGGAATGCAATCTTTGCAAACCGTGGATATGATGTTCATGAATTGATTCGATTGAATCAAAATCAATTTCGTTTTAATTGTGTCTTGTATACTTCTATAAGATCTAAGCAATTGAACAACCCTCTAACTAGTTCATTTGAGTCATTTGAACTAGTTATGGTAAAGATGAATATGGTTGATATGAAAGTGCTCATATGGCTAACCATTGGTTAACTATTGTTGAACCGACTAAGTGTACACATTTAGGTGCGGTTACTCAAACCTAAATGAAGGTACATTTCATTTTTGTATAACAAGCTAAGTTCGATCTAACGGTTAAAAGATATTAGCTTGAATCTAATTAGGTTTTCATCTAACGGTGAATATTGAATGCTTTGTTACCAAGGTAACTTAGATTGCAAACCCTGATTTGAAATCTATATAAAGGAGAACTCTAGCAACTAGGAAACCTAATCCCCACACCTCCTGTGTGATACTAGTTGTGTAAGCTAGAGTCGATTCTCCTTTAACCTTAGGTTTTTCAAAAAACCCTGTAGGTTAACGACTTAAAGACCTCATTGGGATTGTGAAGCCAGGCCCAACTATTTTCTCTATAGTTGTGTGATCTGATCTTGTTGTTTTCTATCATGATTGAGTACAATCGTAAGATTGGCTTTGGATTTATATCTCCGATAGGTAAGATAGAAAAGTAGTCACAAACATCTTCGTCTCATCATTTGTGATTCCACAATATCTTATTTCGTTAATCGATTAAGATTATTGTGAGGTGATTTATAATACTAGGTTGTTCTTCGAGAATATAAGTCCGGGTTATCAATTGGTTCATGTTCACCTTGATTTATCAAAAGACGGAACAAAAACTCGTAGGTATATCTGTGGGAGACAGATTTATCTATTCAATAGACTTTTCTTTGTGATACAGATTTGTTTATCAAGTCTTCGACTTTGGGTCGTAGCAACTCTTAGTTGTGGGTGAGATCAACTAAGGGAATCAAGTGCGTATTATCCTGCTGGGATTATAAGCGTAAGGAGCACGACTGTACCTTGAATTAGTGTGAGATTGATTAGGGTTCAACTACATTCCAGACCGAAGTTAGATTTGTAGTACTCTAGTGTCTGTAGCGGCTTAATACAGTGTGGTGTTCAAATCTGGACTAGGTCCTGTGATTTTTCTGCATTTGCGGTTTCCTCGTTAACAGACCTTTTGGTGTCTGTGTTATTTCTTTTCCGCATTATATTTTGTTATATAATTGAAATATCATAGGTTGTGCATTTGAATCGGTCAATAGGTAAATCCAACCTTTGGTTGTTGATTGAAATTGATTGATCCTTGAACATTGGTCTTTGGTACCGTTCAAGTTATTTCTCTTATATTCAATCAGGCTCGCAAATCCTTATTTGTTGTATTGCGGATTAAATTGAGAAATTTAGATATAACTCTTTGATATACTTTTCTTAAGATTGAGTCTAATTGTCTAGTTGATTCTCTTGAAAGTATATTGGAGTTAGTCCATACAGATTTCTAAGCGAAATATTGGGTGAGGTTGTTAGACCCCCGCTTTTTCAATTTTCTTAAGATTGAGTCTGACTGTCTAGTTGATTCTATTGAAAGTATTTTAGAGTTAGTCCATACAGATTGCTAAACGAAATATTGGGTATGGTTGTTTGACCCCCGCTTTTTCACAAACACATGCAAAGCCTAAACATGTCTCAACGGCTTTAAGGCACTGACAACATGCTGGCAGACAAAATCCCTTAGCTTGCATTGCAAACAGCTACAAGTCTACTTTGGAAAATTAACAAAAAATGTGGCTCTATGACAACTTGTAATCTCATATACTTTTCCCCTCACTGCACCATCCAACTAAATTTAGTGCTCAAGTCACACATCTTCTCAATCAGCTTCATTGTCTTTGGAACTAAGTCATCATCCTTCCATTTTGCAGACTCATTCCTCTTCCTGTAAAAAAAAGTCACATTACCAGTTCTTCATACATCAAACCCAACTTGCAGATTGGCCTGTCTCTAAATTTCTTAATTATGTTGTTGAATGATTTTGAGAAGTTGTTGTTGATGTGCTCACATTTTCGAGTATGTAGAAAATGAGCCCTGGATCAGGTATCAAGCCTTTCATCCATGAGAAATCTTGCAACATCTTGGTTCTCAGCTACCATATCATCCATGTGTTGCTGCATAATACATTACTAAGTTGTAAGTATAAAATATAATATTAAGTGTATGAACAAAATCTTAAAATTAATGAGGCTCATAGAAATGTACATTAAAATGTTTGATCTTATAACATTTGGCAACATTCTAGAGATGGGTCTGTATGCTAAACCCTTTGTAGTACTTCTTAAAGTCAGCCATCAAGTGTCTGCCACACCAACCAACAATAATTAGTGGTAGTTAGATGTAACAGATTGTAAAAAAGAACAAAACAAAACAAGAAATGGTAAATTAAAAGATTAACAACCGAAAATTAGTTCACCTGACACATTGCATGTGCTCCATACATAGGATGTGATGGTCAACACCTTCCAAAATCCCCTTCTTCTTGTCAGAGATAAATGTGTACTCCATTTCATCACCTAGCAAAGTCTTCAAATCCCTTAGGAATATCTTCCAGTTCTCTATTATTTCATTCCTGCAAACCATTATATCTAATGGAAATAAATCCATTATGACCATCTAATGCAGTTGCAACACACCACCAAACTTCCCATTCAAATGGCATGCATCTAAACCAATAACTTTTCTACAACCAGCAAAAAAAACCCTCCATACTAGATTTGAAACAAATTGTCATGGACAAGAAAGTGTTTCATGTAATTCCATATGAAAATGTAGCTACACTTCCTGGGTTTCTCATCTACAAACAATGTGATATGAACATATTCAGGGTGTGTTCCGTATAAAACTACTTAGACAAAATTAAACAAATCAAAATAAATTTTCAATAAAAGTATTACCTTGACCATTTCACAGAATGCATGCACTATCTGATAGTTCTTCCCATAAATACAATATAGTCTCTCCTCCATACAGTGTGATATTTGGTATTAACCTTGACACATTTGTTGAACTGTGATGCTAAGTCATCTAGGCATGGTACTGGTTCATTAATGCCAAGATCAGTCTTCATCTTCTCGTAGTACCAATCAGCTACATGTTGGATTTGCACACCTGTTCATGTCATCTTTTTCACCATTGCAGTTGTGGGTGAGTTTAAAGCCTCTAAGTGTGAAAGTACTTCCTTCATTTTTCTTGACCATGCCATATATGAAGAATGGACATTGTTGAGTCCTCCAATGAATGTACTTGATCCCTTAGCTTGGTAGTACAACTCTTAGTAACTGTTGTCTGATGTTTGATCTTCACACAGTAGTTTGTCACATACTTGTAGAAAGACACTTAATTTATTCATAAACTTACTAACTATGAGATCAATTGAATCCAATGGTTGATCTTCTTCATCAGGGAACATTTTCTTATTATCTTCTTCCTTCAAATATTCTGCATATTTCTTCTCAAATTTTGAATTATCACCAGTAGGCACATTGACCGTAAAACCATTACACTGAAGCTCCACCCAACATGTTCTGTTAGAGCATTGCTCGGTCGAACTAACAAGTGTTGTTATCTCAAGCTTGTTGTCAAATTTAGTTGATCAAAACTATATATTGATTTCTAGTCTACATTTAGTCAAGTCTCGGATTAGGATAGAAGTGTGTAGTTGAGTAGCAAACATCAGTGCGTTCTACCGTTTGAAGGCGGAGATCAACCGAAGCTTTTAAAGAACTTCATCAATAAAAGGTAAGTGAAGACTGAACCACCTATTACTCAAGTTTTTATCTTTCTATCTATGAGACTATGTCGCATGAGTGGACTTTACATTCACAATAGAAATTTCAAGTCAAGTTTGTCTTGTTAATTATTCTCGAAATATGTATGATTAATCTTAAGAACATTTGTTCATACTTGATGAATATGGTTAAGAACAATTTATTATTTATGACCTAAATCGTGAGTCAAGTTAATCATTTGAAAATATCCTGGAACAGTGATATGTGTCATTGATGTTATTCGGGAATGTTTCAAATTGATTATTAGAGAGATATAGAACTACTGTAAATATGGATACACGACAGTACACGTACCATCTTACATACTGGCGCAACTGTAATAGGTCCGGAGCCGCAGTACATGTACCGGCGTAGCTATAGTTCGGCAACGACTTTTGGTACACATACCGAGTATGCAAACCAAAAAAAGTCTGTCGACTTGTGAACTCAGGATGGTACACACACCTAATATGCATACCTAAAAAGTTTTGTAGACTCCTGAACTTGTTTTGTCTTACCCAGTACACGTACCATGACAAAATAACTCACGAACTGGAAAGTAAGTACACGTACTTACCCAGTCGAATATTTCAGATACATCAGAATTATTTCTATGAGATAATCGGCATTTGAACAACTCTCTATGGTTATGACTCAAGATTAAAGTCTTAAAGTGTTATATGAAAATGGTTAAACTTGTAGTTCTTCTGGCTAGTTCCTGCTAACCTTTCATGAACAAGTCATTATACAAGGTTCGGTCATGGTTCATCCTAACCAGAGTGCATATTTTGTATGTTAATCTCAAATCAAAGATTCATGTAACGGTGGATATTGATTGCTTGATTCCAAAGCTACCTTAGCTTAAGTCTAAAGCAACCTTTGATTTTGAAAGTCTATATAAGGAGAACCTTAAGCAACTAGGATCTTTGAATCGCTGATACTTTTCTTGTGTGTCTTAGTTGTAAACTAGAGTCGTCATTTCCTTTAAACCTTTTTAGGTTTAGCGACTAAAAAGACTTCACTTAGGGATTCATGAAGCCGGGTCTGGCTATCTTTATCTTGATAGTTCATGTATCCTGATCTTGTTACTGATTGTTGAGTCTCACTCCGATCAGGCAAGATAGATACAAATCACAAAGTTTCTTCATCTCATACTTTGTGATTCCACAAGTATATTCCTCTATAACGATTCTTTGTTGAAATCGGAGTAGGTTTTACTTGTGAGGTAAATAATAATCTAGGATGCTCTTTAGAGTTGTAAGTTCCGGATTTTGAGGTTTGCTAGACTTTGTCTATTACAAAATATTTCCTATCTCACCTTGATCTTTTGATCAAAACGGAAATCACATATATGCTTATCTATGGGAGCAAGATTGGTTTAAAGTCTTCAATTGAGTTGAAGCAACTCTTAAGCTATAAAGGATGTCAGTTAAAGGAATCAATTGCGCGAAGTCTTGCGAGATTCAAGAGGCATAAGGAGCGCGACTGTAACTAAATTACTGTGATAGTGGATTCGGTCTCAATTACGTTCCAGTCCGAAGTATTGATAGTAGGCTAGAGTCTCTAGCAGCTTAATACAGCTTGGTGTTCAAATCTGGACAAGGTCCCATGATTTTTCTACAATTGCGGTTTCCTCGTTAACAAAATTTCTGGTGTCTGTGTTATTTATTTTTCTGCATTATATTGTTTATATTTATAATTAAAATATCACAGGTTGTACGTAAATCAATCAAAGTAGATACGTCCATCGTAATTGTTGGATATGACTTGATAGATCTTGGATACTGATCTTTGGAATCGTCCAAGGACTCTCACGGTATAATCAAGTTCATGGACTTGTTTGCGTTTACATATTGATTGTGAGAGAAAGAGATATAAACTCTTAATATAATTCCTGATTGAGATTCATTAAGTTGTAACTCTCGGAATTGTATTTGAGTTTCGTCCATATAGGTTTCCTAAGAAAAAGTTGGTGGTGTATTTTGGTACCCCCGCAGTTTTTAGGTTCATCTTGTTCTGATCCAAGAAAAAACAAATAACATAAATACCTAAGAGTAAAGATTTTTGTTAAAGGGAGAGCAAAATGTGATCCGAGGAGTGCAAAAAAAATTTGTCGACTCGTTAACTAGGACAAACTTGATATAACTTTCCGATCCATACTGAAATACCCTTTTATACCACATGTACTCCTTGCACACGTTCAAATAAAGTACAAAATGTTTTTCTTATTCGTTTTCGTTTTGGGGGATACTTACTTGTAAACCCAGACCGAAGAGATGAATTTTTTGAGGATCAAGTAATGAATCAAAGCAAGTGAAATTTTTAATTTGATTTACTTTAATTAGATCTAACTAATACTCCAGAACATTAAAACGGAAAAAATTAAAAATATGCTTTCAAGTATTTGTATTATATATGGATCTGGAAGTTTCTTCTTGTTTTCTTCCCGTTCCCATACTAACTAGCCCACAAGACCACATAAAAGAAAAATAACCAATGTGGGTATCATGATCCATAACCATAAGAGTTGTTTTGAACCTTTTTTGGTTGGAAGATGTATTGACGAAACCGTATCAAATCAACCATGGAAAAGAATGAATCATCAAAGCACTATATTGGAGTAATAATTGTACAATTGTGATGAGAACAAGACAACCGTCATCAAATATATATCTTTCGGTTTGTATATTATTCCATTTCAAGTTTGACCTAAAAACAATTTGAATAGGGAAATGGAGTAGTACTCATCTGTTGTCGACATTAAAGAGCAGCAAGGTAAGTTTTTTAGGGTTTTTGACTTTTTTTTTTTGAGCTAAAAGAAGATGATCAATGTTTTTGAACTAGTGCGAAAAAACATGTGGTATATAAGGGTATTTTAGTCCGAGTCAGAAAAGTAAATCGAGTTGGTCCTAGTGAATGAGTCGATCGCGATTTTTGCTCTCCTTGGATCACATTTTGCTCTCCCTCTAACAAAAAACAGAGTAAATACAAGAAAACAATGTTTAAACATACAACAAGTGTAAACAAATAACATTCCCTTCCTTTTCAGATTCAGAGTCCAGTAAGTCCCCATAGTGGTCTTCTGTAATTAAACATAAAAAACAATTAACATAAAGACAACATTAGTACTTAACATCAAATCTAATTTTAATTTGAATAAATAGTTAATATAACAAACACAATATTACCTTCCTTGTCATTTCCACCTCAACTTCACCTAATTCTGGATCACCAATATCACTATCACCACCATCACTATCACTGTCACTTCCCTTATCTAATAAATACCAATTTTTAGCCTTCTTCAAAAACTTCTTGTAATTCATGTCATATATATTGCTCTGCTTGTTCATATCCAGGTAAATTGTTGATATCCTCATCAGGATGACACATCTTCTTCAATATTTGGAAGTTGTACCACAAACTCATCACTTTTCTTATATTCTTGACTCAACCTTTAAATATCTTCAACAACATATGCTTGTGTTGTAGCTTCAAACCATAAATCATGATCAAACACTGGTGCTTCAGGTATGTCATTATCCACACAAGATTGTGTTGCTTGAGTTTGTTCAGAGAATTAAGAGGAACATATACTTCTTCTTCTGGTCTGTCATTATCCACACTTGATTTTTTTTGCTTGAGTTTGCTCAGGGACTTGAGGAACATATACTTTTTCTTCTGGTATTTTATCAGCCACACTTGCTTGTGTTGGTTTAGTTTGCTCACAGACTTCTTCATTCTCACTTTTTCCTGCTATTTGTTTCTTAAATAATGTTGCTAACCTTGGATTTCTTCTTCTTGAAATACTAGGTGTATTACCAATAAATACTGTTGTGTTTTGTGTTGAAGTAGAAGGTATATTTCCCTTGGAAACTGCTTTATTTCTTTGGTGTTGAAGTAAAAGGTGTATTTCTCTTGGATACTTCTTTTGTTCTTTGTTCTACTCTCAACTGGAGTCAAGAACTAATGTGGAGGAACTAATTCATATGCATAAACCTCACCAGCGTTACTCTTCTCCGACACTTGCATATGCATCTCACTCCAACCATTCTCATCAATGTATACATTATCCCATAAATTAAAAAACTCATTCTTCAATATTCAAAGACTCATGTGACCACAACATATCTATGATCTCATTACCATTCAATCTTAAATTTGGCCTGATCATATCCTTTAACCTAAGACCATCTCTTGTCTAGCACAACTTCTGAACTCAAAACTCCGAAAAGTATGCATCACCTTTACCTTAAAATTTCTAAAAGGCATCCTGTCATCCTCAACATCATTTCTACAAGAATCAAATAATCAAATGAGAAAAACAAATAATACAATCTAAGAATAAAAACACTAGAAATCTAACACAAACCCTAGAAAAATCTATTCACAGAGAAACGAAAACCAATCGAATGATTTCAAAATCAAACAACTGATTTGAAATTGAATATTTATAAACCCTAGAAATTAAAATCTATTCACACCACAAACAAAAAGGAATCAAATAATACTACAATAATCTGCTAAAATAAAACAAATCATGAGTTAGGGTTTGTCACAAACCTTTCAGTTCTTGGTTTATTTCGTCGTTTCTTTACTTTGTTAATTTTACCCATCTACCCTTTAGTTTTTGTATCCATTCTACTTAGCAGTTTCTTTGATCTGTTAGGTATACCCATCTTCGATTTAGACTTTGTAACACAAAATGGAAAGAAGAATGGAAAAATGGACATAAGAAGGGAAAATGGGAGAGACTGGAAGATTATGTCTTTTTTATCTCTTATTCCCGCCTGTCAGGTAGCAACTATCTCATCTCATGCGTCATATTTCATCGAGATCTAATGATATTGAGATGAATGAGTAAGATCTCACCTAGGTGTCGTTAATTACGAAGTAGAATTCTCAACACGTGGCGACTGTATAATGCGTCTATTCTGACCCGTTGATTTGTATCCGAGATTTACACTAGCCTCAAATCAAACACCATTAGCCTTACATGTGTATAAAGGGTATATGGGTAAATTGTGCCTCATGAGCTCATCTCATTTGAGAAGAAATTGACCGTGTTGATTGACAAATTGACAAAACTAATAGTTTTGGATGAAAACATGGATAGAGGTAGATTTGAAAAGTTGAAGGAAAAAAAAACGAGCCTAGATTTGTCTTTCGGGTTGAATACTATACCTAAATTTGTATATATTCCATAATAAAATTGATTGTATTTTTGTTTTCCGGGAATTTTGGTGGAAATTTGATCTATCTTTGGTCACAGTTATGTCATGAAGATCGATTGCGGATCATGGGCCTCATGGCTCAAAAGTGATTGCTTGACTATGAGTTCATCTCTTAAAAAAGTCCCTTGACTAAATGTGGGGTGGGCATAACATAAGATACCCCCCATCGTTTGATTTAACGCAGAGGTCTCCACTTCGTTAAAACACGCTTTCCGGTAATCGGCGTAACACAACACAACAGTTATAATTTGAGATTTGAAAACAACTTGTGATCCAATTTATTATACACCTAGATTTACAGCAGCTATAAGTAACAATATCGCTCACTAGTCAGTTCATTACTTGCTACTGCGATTGAAGACTCCATTAACAACCTGAGACAGTACTTCTCTTGTTCAATTCTGAAACATTCTTAAAATATGGGTATTAATTTTACTCAAAAGGGGAAATCATCATCAACATCTTAAAGAATAAAAGAAAGATTTTCAAGAACAGATTCAGAGGATTTGAAAAGAAATTTAATGAATTGAGAAAACTATGCGATATTAAGGCTGTTGGAGTTGTTCATTCTGAATTCATTCATGGGTTAAATCATTACCTGCAGATAACCCTAATGAATTTCATGAGATCGTGATGCAACTTAATAAAAAGAAGATGGAAGAAGCAGAGAAAGTCAAGAATAAGGGATTCTGTTATGGTAATGGTAACCCTAAATTTGATCATCTATGTATTGCTCAATCTTTTTCAGGCGTTTTCATAGGATTTCAGAGAGGGAAAATCATTTGAAAGCAGGGGTTTCATCAGCATCAGAGGAAGAGATGAAGAACAATTTTGGGGTTCTTGAATCTGCTTCTACTTCATTCGCAGTAAGATCATCCGAGAAGTTGAATGATTATGGATGTTCTTCTTATGATTTCTTTAATCAAGAAGAATCCCAACATGATGAGATGGAGAATGGGGTTCTTGAATCTACTTACGAGTCGTCGGCAATAAGATTGTATGATTATGGATGTTTGTTACGATCACACTAGAGAGTATAGTACAGATGATAATGGGATGAATTCATAATGCTTAAAGGTGAAAGAATAGTGAAGATAAAGGGTTAACAGATGAACCCTAATGTCCGATATAGGCTTACAGACGAGCCTTCCATCCAAGAACGACACACAGTGTTATTTATTTTTAGTAAATCTCTGAATATCTTTCTCATTGATTTTGATAACTTAAATAGAGATTACAAGACCTATCCCACGTACCCACTTAACAAATAAATCCTAGAAACTAGGAATTAAACCCATAACTAAAAGACTAGGGACTACTAACACACATTTTCATAACCATCTTGAATTGGCAAGCCATTCAAACTTATTTCCTATCTACTGACGAAAACAAAATGGAACAAAATCAAATGCCTAATTAAAAAAACATAAAAGTTGATTGTAACAGCTCCTTCCCCCTTGTTTAATCCTTGTCCTCAAGGCTATGGACTGTTATCTTCCATCACATGATCTCCATCAATTTCTTCGATGACCGGAGTTATCATAAACAATTTTTTTCATCGGTTTCCAGGTCTGAACATGTCATCAGCTGATGCAAAGCCCATGTTTCCTTCGTTCCAAAGCAGTCAATTGTTTTACAGGAACCGAACCTTGAGTTTTTGTTGGAATAACAGAGAACAATTGTGACTTATCACGATCTTCAAACAAACGTGCCAACCCAATTGCTTCTGACAGTGTTGCAGGTTTATTTTCCTGCACGTCGGTTCGAATTGATTCTCGCAGCCTGCTAACGAATAAACTTACTTGTCTAGGTTGTGGAAGTGAACCAGACTTTGTTAATAACTTTTTGAACTGTTTTTGATAATCTTCAACAGTTCCAGTTTGATGCAATTTAGTAAGTGCTCCAAAGAAATCAAAAAAACAAATATTCAGATCATAAGGAGTTTGTAGCGCTGATTTGAAGTCTTCCCAAGTGACGTAAATCATCTCCTACTTCAACATTTGGTACCAGATTTGTGCATCATCATCAAGATGATATGAAGCATAATAAACTCGTTCACTTTCAGGAATTTTATGAAGAAAAAAGTATTGCTCAGCTCTACATAACCAACTAGTAGGATCTTCTGTGCCCTTGAAGCTTGGAAAAACTAATTTAACACCACTTTTGAGTTTTGAAGGAGTATTTGTAAAAGCTTCTCCACCTCCTTTTGATTGTTTTCCATCACTTTCTGCAGAACTTTTCGTAACATCAACCATTTGAGCCAACTTAGTAAAAAGATCAGTTAGCTTTTCCACAATTACTTTTTTGTTGTCAACCATAGTAATCATAGACTTTTTTAGGTCTTCAGTAGCTTTCTATAAGCTTTCAACTCTCTCATCCATTTTTTTATTTTTGCTTGCTGGTGGAAATGAAGCAGTATGGTATTCCTTCCGGGAAGCAATGATTGTAAAACCCTTTAACCACGATACAAGAAACCTTGGGATTGTGTTTTGCGGAAGCGAAAACCGTACTCTGGTAATACCACTTGTTACAATCACACTAGAGAGTACAGTACAAATGACAATGGGATGAATTGATAATGGTTAAAGGTGAAAGAATAGTGAAGATAAAGGGTTAACAGACGAACCCTAACGTCCAATATAGGCTTACAGACGAGCCTTCCGTCCAAGAACGACACACAGTGCTATTTCTTTTTAGTAAATCTCTGAATATCTTTCTCATTGATTTTGATAACTTAAATAGAGATTACAAGACCTATCTCACGTACCCACTTAACGAATAAATCCTAGAAACTAGGAAGTAAACCATAATACCATCTGGGATTAGCCCAGTTGGCAAGGAGTCTGATTCTCAAGTAGGAGGTCAGCAGTCTCCGCTCAAACATTGGAGAAAAATCTCGTGTAATTACTACTTACTTTACTATGGGGAAGGGGGCTGGGTTTGCTCAGTGGCTACGCTTCCAGGGGGCAGGACAGGCCTATGCCTAGTTTCAAAAAAAAGAAGGAAGTAAACCATAACTAAAATACTCCTAAAGACTAGGGACTACTAACACACTTTTTCATAACTATCTTGAATTGGCAAGCCATTCATACTTATTTCCTATCTACTGATGAAAATGAGGAATTTCCGTTTTCCTATCTACTAACATTGTGTTTGTTTCTAAAGAAATTGAGAAAATCATGAGGAATTTCCTTTGGGATCATATAATTTTACTAAAAAGAGGAGTTGGGTGTCTTGGTCTAGAACTACTTTGCCAAAATGTATTGGAGGTATTGGTATTAAGAAGCTGCAATTGATGAACAAGGCTTTACACTCTAGATGGATATGAAGATATGGTTAAGAGAAGTATGCTTTGTGGAGAAGAATTATAAACCAAAATTTTGGAGGTGCAGTAGATGCTTTCTTTCCTTCTCTGACAAGGAACTCTATCTGTCATAGTGTGTGGACTGGAATCTTGAAAATTAGAGAGTTTGTTAAATCTGGTACTTTATTGAATATTGGTTCTAGTGTGTGTTTGCATTTCTGGGATGATGTGTGGATTGGAGAATTCCCTCTGAAACAGCTCTTTCCTACTCTATATCATATTGCAAGGAAGAAAACTGTAATGGTAAGTGATCTGATCTCAAATGAAGGTGCTTGGATTTTAAATTTTTTTAGAAATTTAAATGAGCAGGAGATGTTAGAGGTGGCAAACTTACTGCAGATTATTGGTGACCCTTCTCGGCTTGCGAATGAGGATTCAAGACAGTGGCGTTATGGAGAAGATTTTTATAGTGGCTAATGCATATGCTGCTCTTGAAACTGGTGGCTTGTTAACTTTCCCTGACAAACAGCTGTGGAACTCAAATGTGCCATTAAAGGTTTCTTTTCTCGTCTGGACTTTATGCTTTAGTGGTGCTCCCACTTTTGATTATTTATACAATGCTTGGCTTGTGCAAGATTCTAAATGTGTTTTCTGTGATGATTGCTTGGAGACACATGAACACCTATTCTTGCACTGTAGTTTTGTCTTTGATATCTGGTCTTATTTTCTTAAAAGCTTTGAAATCAATTGGGTGTTAGTTAGAAATGTGAAGACTAACTTCTGGGATTGGGTGATAAGTTTCGGAGGAGATCTAGAAACCGGAAAAAGAAAATTTGGAGTATCTTTCCATTTGCCATTTGGTGGTGTGTCTGGACTGAAAGAAATGCAAGAGTGCATAATAATGTGAAGAAGGATTTGGATCAACTGATTACGGATGTAAAATGTTTGATGTTTAATTGGGGTATGAAGTCTTAATTATTTTCTGGGTTTTCGTTGTCTACCTTGCTATGTAATTGGAATTCAGTGATGCACACCTCCATGTAATTTTTGCTATCTTGTGTCACTTTTTTGGTGACATAATAATTTCTTAATCTAATTTGCCCTTTAAGTCAAAACAAAAACAAAACAAAACAAAAAAAAATCTACCGACGAAAACCAAAACATTTTCAATCTTCCTATCAGTCTACCATCATTTAGCTTAATCACTGATATGGTTGCAGGAAGGATCACTCCTGTACAAACATTTTCAATCTTCCAAAACATCAAAAGCAAAAAAGCAAGGTTCATAGATCTTGTCGAACCCGGGCTTACTAAATTACCAGTATTTCCCAACTTTCTTAGAGAAATGAAAAGAAAAACCACTACAACTAGTTAAGAGTTCAGGGTTCACAAAGTTTCAGAGTGCACATTGAGTTCTTTTAGAAACCTGTGCATTAGTAACTTAAGGTACTAATCTGTTCGTTTTTCGGTTAGAATTTACAATATTCTATTAGAAATCTACATGTCTTCTCACATATAAAGCTTTAGGTAGTCAATATCCACTCACTCTCTTTCTCTTGCAATTGAATTCCAACGAAAGTGCAGCATTTTATGACCATAATAATATCTATAACTTGTAAATTACCTAGAGAATTAGACATGCAATCTAAGTTATGACTTTCTAAAACATAACAATTGATAACTTGGAATTATGATATGAGTCCCTAAAAATAACAATGTTAAACAAATTCAAGTCTTCACAAAGTGGTAACTAACAGTACTTGGATTCAGTTTATGTTATTCATCACAAAATATAATGAAAATCTTTTCAATTGAAAAGAAAAATCAAAACTAGGGTTTAAGGTTTCATTGGATTACCTTTAATTATTGAGATGATTTACCTCTTCAAAAAGAAGTCCAACTTTCAATTTAGAGCTTCTTCAACGAACCCAATATGAGAAAGTGTGGAGGTGATGATTCTTTGGTAAACTAGGGTCACCTGTGTGAGAAGAAAGGAAAAAATTGGGGAAGAACAAATGAACTGTGGTCTAGTTCTCTGGATGTTTAGGCTTAATTTGAAAACGGGCAACCATTAGCTGGTTCAACGGGTGGTTGGCTGGTCAAGATAAGGATAACGGATAATGATTGACCGTTTATTCGTAAACGGACGATGACTATCCGTTATAAGGGGAACGGCTGATGAGTTACCGTTTTTTTTTTTTTGTTGCTTAGAACGGCTACTGGTTAGCCGTCCCTGGATTTCTCAGGAAATTACCGCTAGACCTAGGTCCTTCCCAGGCTGATGTGTAAAGGCGTTTGGGAAGAGGCTGGGCATTTCCATAAGGCCCGGTCTTAGTAGGTAGTCCCCGAATCAGGACTCCTTAAATATATGGGAGGCCATATGTAGTTCTATACCTAAGTACACCGTAGACAGTAACCGGTCGGCTATTGTAACTCAGGGTTATATCAACAAGTTTGATATCAAGAGGTCATCAGTACCCCTTAACTAAGTATGGGGTGGGCATAACAAGCCCAGCTCTTTAGCCGGTCAGTACCCCTTAACCAAGTATTGGCTTGATTTAGCCGCAGAGATTTTCCACCTCTTTAAAACACGTTTTCCAGTCACCGGCTGAGCTGTTCACAACAGATTTGGAAACCAGTTAAGTAATAGATTAAAGCTATAAATTCCGAACTAGTCCATTACTTGCTAATCACCTAATTGCATCACTGCGACTGAAGAGCAGCACTGTTCTTGTTCATAACTTCATAAACTATGGGTATCAATTTTAATCAAAAGGGGAAATCATCTTCAGTTAAGAAGAAGAATAAAGGGAAGATTTTCAAGAACAGATTCGGAGGATTTGAAAAGAAATTTAATGAATTGAGAAAACTATGTGATGTTAAGGCTGTTGGAGTTCTTCATTCTGAATTCATCCATGGGGTTAAAACATTGCCTGCAGATAACCCTAATGAATTTAATGAGATCGTGATGCAACTTAATAAAATGAAGATGAAAGAAGCAGAGAAAATCAAGAATCAAAATTTCTGTTCTGGTAATGGTAACCCTAAATTTGATCATCTGTGTAGTGTTGAATCTATTTCAGGCATTGAGAGAGATCTGGAATCCCTATTTCATAGAATTTCAGAGAGGGAAAATCTTTTGAAAGCAGGGGTTTCATCAGCATCGGAGGAGGAGATGAAAAAGAATTTTGGGGTTCCTGAATCTCCTTCTACTTCGTTGGCAGTAGAATCATCTAAGAACTTGTATGATGATGGATGTTCTTCTTCTGATTTCTTTAATCAAGAAGAACCCCAACCCTTGATTAGTCTTGATCCTTTCTCTGATGACATGGTTCGTGATCAGCCATTCTCTGATATGGTAGAGTTGGAGTACCAGAGGTTGAATTGCAGCAGCAGCTATATGGAGATGATGATGAACTTAACAACCCCTGGACCAGAATTCCTTCTATGTTAGAACAGTGCTGCTGCCGTAATTAATCTTCAACAAACTTTTAAAAAAATTTGTAACCTATGATTCTTTATTGTTGTATTCATGGAGGAGACAATTGATTATTCTTTATCTTAATTACTTTTCTAGTTTATAAATTTTCAGATTGCAGTACACCAGTAAATTTTTCAGGCCTTACAAGTAAATGATGGAAAACCACTACAATTAGTTAAGAGTTCAGGGTTCACAAAAGATCCACATTAAGTTCTTTTAGAAACCTGCTAAGCCTCTTAGCAATAGTAACTTTAGGTACTAATCTGTTCGTGTTTTTCGGTTAGAATTTACACATATAAAGCTTTAGGTAGTAAATATCCACTCACTCTCTTTCTCTTGCAACTTCTCGAATTACCGGAGGAGCTACCCCATTCCTCAAATCGCCTCTTGAAACTACTGATTACACATTCGGCCGCTTCACTCAAGTCGACAACTTTGACCCTATCACCTGAACATTTCATGATGCTGTCCTCAAAAGATTTTAGTTCTGCTCGCAAAGCCTTCAACGTGAACAGAAACCAGATTTAGGATAGAGCAAGAAACTCGAAATGATAGTCAAATTTAATATCAAATGGAATCAAATACTACATACTTCGACAAGATCATCAACAGCGTTGTCAACTAATTGAGCTCTCATCTTTCAATTTGTTCTTCAATTTGTCCCTGGCAGATTGTAGTTTTGCTTTCATATTCTTCAATGCGACACAAACAAAATTTAGTATAGAGCGAGGCAGTCAATGAAAATCAAATTGTATAACAAGTGGAATCAAATACAAATATTTACTTTGACGTCTTCATTAACAGCTCCTGCGGCTGTATTCTGGTTGGCAACTGCAGTTGAGTCCTCATTCACGGTTTCTATCTTAAACCAACTTCCAATGCATGACTTTTATAAAACTGAAAATAGAGTTTGAAATTTCTGCAAGTTGTTGACCTCCAGAACCTATTTACACAAATCATAAATAAACTAAGAGGTAAATATACCAATCAACAGAAAGGACGGTAAGTTGTAGAGACTTGAATTTATCAAACCTGATCAAATAACTTAAGAAGTGCCTTGTTATGTGAGTGTTGAACTTCATCAGCTATTTTTCGCTGATCCGCAATGACGATTTCAAGAATGACCTTATGGAAAACAAATGCCAAAGCAATGCAGTATTACAGAAAATTCAATTATCACTCAAAATAAAATAAAAAGTAGTTAAGGAGATAGCATGCCTTAAGTTCCTTCAATTTTCTATCTACATCGGACATTTTTCTTGCATCTGGCGTCAGAAACTCATGGAGTTTACAATCCAATTCCTCCATAGTGAAAGGCACTGGTTGAGAGACCATAGTGATAATTGGTACCTACCACAACAATGAAACATAAGTGAAAACTCACACAATATCTCCAATTAGTGGAACATGAGCCATCATGACCTCAATAACCATAAAAACAAATACCTGTGAATGGGTAAATTTTACAGAACAAGAACTAGATATATCTCTAGTTATTGGAACAAGAAAATGCTAATGATTTCAATTCAATAACCCCAAAAACAAAATAAGTAAACTACATATCTGTGACTACGAGGACTAAATTTGTCTTAATACATACTACAACTTTATTATTATTAACGACATAAGAAAATAAGAGATCAAATTCAAACAAAAAAAAGAAATAAAAAAAAAGGTTTGCATAAGATTAGTATAATATCATGAGACAACCTAAATTATTCAAAAACAAATTCTTAAAAAACCCAAAATCAGGTATCCATTCAAACAATTTGCATCACTAACTATCCATAAAATCCAGACCTAACACACACCATCAGTATAATGGATGGAAATTATGATGACCAACAATAAAAAAAAAAATCATGCCCAAAAATTCATAACGATCTAATTGAAATCGCTCAGTAAAAAAATATATCACGAATCAATGAAACACTTAAAGTCCCCGAGTACCTAATGGTGGTTTGTGGTTGCGACGCGAATTTGAAGATAGTGATGCCCCGCTAAAAAAAATCTGGAGAGAGACAGATATATCAGCAGTGTAGAGCATTTTATAGTGCTACAATAAAAGCTGAAATGACCATATTGACCTTGAGTAGATAAAGGACCAGAATTCCTTCTATGTTGGAATAGTGCTGCTGCCGTAATTCATGTTGAACTAACTTAAATTTTTTGATTCTTTATTGTTGATTCATGGAGGAGACAATTGATTATCGGCTATCATCCTGTATCGTAATATACTAATATGGCACACCTCCTGTATCTTAGAGCAATGAAAAGATAAACCACTACAATCAGTTAAGAATTCAGGGTTCACAAAAGATCCACATTAAGTTTCAGAGTACACATTAAGCTCATTCAGAAACCTGCTAAGCCTCTTAGCAGTAGTAACTTCAGGTACTAATCTATTCGTTTTTCGGTTAGGATTTACAATTTCCTATTAGAAATCTACTACGTCCTCTCACATATAAAGCTTTAGGTAGTCAACATCCTCTGCATCTTCAGTATCACTATCTCCCCCGCTATCAGAATTAGCTTCTTCTGTCACTTTGTCACCGTCGTTCTCAGTTGTTAAGCTGCCTGCCTTATCTTGTGATGACCTACCACCCATTTCCAAACAATCTGGTAATGTATTTTCTACTTTTGATGTTCCATCTGCCTGGCTTTTCTTTTCTGCGCACATTTTTCGCGAAACCAGTTTTTGCTGTAACTTGGCTATGTATTCTTCAGCATTTTGACACTTGGAAGAGGGAGCAATATCTCCAGCACATATATTCATGGGAGTGATATTGGGTGTAGGACTTACTGTAAGTTCTTTGAGTTTCTTCATCTTACGTTCATCGCTATCAGTAGTTACTGTTTCTGGAAGCCTCTCTCTTTTGGAAGTTGAAACATTCAGCCTTTGTGTGCTTCCAGTGTCACAAGTATGCTTTGGCTTAATTTCCTTGTCGTCCTCATTGCTACACATCTGACTAACACCTGCTGGTTTGAAATTGTCTAGCTTAAACAAAGCTATCTCTCTTTCTTCTATCTCAGGATTTGCAATTTCCATCTTGATTGGAGATGCAGCATTTCCCTCGACTCCTTTCAAATTTACCGAAGGCTCTGATTGCTTTGTAGTATTGATAGGGCCTGCATTGAAATCAGTAAAATGAAGATGTTTATGGACTAATAGAAAATGCAAGTAACTTGTTGACATGGGTATTCAATATAAGCAGAGGGAATTACACGGTCAGCTGAACCTTACTTTAACACCAAGTTATCAACTAAAAAAACATCATGTCATTAAGATTTATGGTTTACAAGGTATTTGTACTACAAAGTATGGCTCTTGAAAGAGACCACAGGTTCCTCCATCGGTGAATCAAGTTGGAAGAGTAACATGTGAAGGTACTGTATAGGTTCTGATGGATCAAGATAATTAAAAACTACAACAAAGCATAACATAGAGTAAAAGAAGCGCCAAATACATTGAAAGTGTGAGGTTGCAAGGCCCGAATAAACCGAAGCTGATAGACCTCATAAACAGATATTTTCGTATTTGGCCTATTGCAAGCAACTGCTGCCATAACAGCACTTGACGTATGGAATGAAACATAGTGATCAAGCAAAAAAAAAAAAAAAAAAAAAAAAAAAAAAGAGTGAAACATAAGCAACAGAAGTGTCAAGAGAAAAAGTTAGTCCTCACTATAGGAGATATCAACTGTTCTTTGATGCTGAAGCTAGGGGTATTTCATGATGTCAATATATTAGACGTGGGATGGCCATTGGTCAACTAGCACGTATCACCTATGAAAAAATGTAGACCACAGACACGGATCATCTACATTGTCATACAAGGGGAATGGTTCGAGATTGATAAGAGTCCTTTATCCATTTACATACAAGTTTAGACGCACAATATTGAAAGAGAACGTCAGTTTTCCGCCTAAGGTTCACATGAGCACAAAGAATAACAAGGGAGCGAAAGTGAAATATTTGTAAATTTGAACAGAGAGAAGTATACATACCTGAGACATGCTTATCTCTGTCTATTTGAGAAGAGGAATACAATTTGCTCTCCCTGGTTAGCTGATTACATTTCTCTTCTACCAAACTCTTAATTACTTCTTGCAAGTGAGCAATTCTTTCTTCTGCTTTCTTCTCTCTTTCGGAGAAAACTTTTCGATCTTCAGCTAGACCCATAATTTGCTCTTTCAGTCCATTCACTGCCATTTTGTAGCCTTCAAGTTCATCCACCAAAGCATTTGTAGTCAATACTAAGTTTTTCAATTTACTTTGATACTCAACAAATTCCAATTCCTTCTCCTTTAGCTCCACCGACAAACCATGACACTTAACTTCATAATCGCCTAATTCTTTCAGATATAAGGCTGTTTTACTCTCCAGTTCCCTAAACTTGGTCTTTAAATCTTCACTTTCATCCTCCACCTTTCTTTTTTCATCCCCCAAATGCACAATTTCCTTAGTGAGCTTATCAATACATTTTCCTGCTTCACTACTTGTAGCTCTTACTTTCTCTTCTGAGCTCTCAACCTGTTCATTCAGTTCACTACATATTCTCATATACTCCTTGAGGTCATTTTCAAGAGCAGCCACTCTTTCTCTCCCCTCCTTAAACCTCACATACATCTCGCCGTACTTAGCTTTATAATCATTCAACTGCTTCTCCAAAACAACTTGTTTCTCCAACCTCGACTCTGCTTGTGCTGCCAACTCCTTACTCCTCCTCTCGAACTCCTCCTTCTGTTCATTCAATTGCTTCTCCAGATCAACTTGTTGCTCCAGCCTCGACTCTACTTGTGCTGCTAACTCCTTACTCCTCCTCTCGAACTCCTCCTTCTGTTCATTCAATGGTTTCTCCAGCCTCAATTCTGCCTGTGTTGCCAATTCCTTACTCCTTCTCTCGAACTCCTCCTTCTGTTCATTCAATTGTGTCTCCAGATCAACTTGTTTCTCCAGCCTCGATTCTGCTTGCATTACCAACTCCTTGCACCTTCTCTTGAACTCCTCATTCTGTTCATTTAATTGGTCGCACGTCGTCTTGTACCTCTTTAACTCCTCGTACATCTCACTATACTGAGCTTTACAATCTTTTAATTGTCTCTCCAGATCAACTTCACATTTCAGCTTCAATTCTACTTCAGACACCCATTCCTTACATCTCATCTTCAACTCTTCAATCTGTTCATTCAATTTGTCGCACATCATCTTGTACTTGAGCTCATCATTCTGACTTGTAGAAATTCCATTTGTTAAGTCCTTCAACTCACTCTCCTTACATCTTGTCTTCAACTCTTCAATATGTTGGTTCAATTTGTCGCACATCGTCTTGTACTTGAGCTCATCATCCTGAGTTGTAGAAATTCCATTTGTTAAGTCCTTCAACTTACTCTGAACAAGGTAGTAATCCAATTTCTTCTCCTGAAGTTGGGCACATAATGCATCAACCTTAGCTTTATAAGCATCTTCCTGAATTCCACATTGACTTTGTAACACAAAGGATTTTCTCTTCCAATAATCAATTTCATCATCTTTCTTTCTCATCTCAGACTCATAATACTTAACAACTATATCCATTATGTGTATAACATGGGTCTCTGCAAACACAACACAAATCAAACCTTATCATGAAAAAGGGTCTCTCCAGAAATGAGTCAAAACAATGAAATGGGTCTGTTACAACATGGAACCCTCTGATCAAAAAAAGAAAAGAAAAAAAAACATGGAACCCATTAATGGCTTTTCATATAAGAGAACACTTTAGTAACCTAGTTTAGTTCACAACACTGTGAGTAAAGATTCACACACAAATATTACTTTCAGAAAACAGATTTTTCAAACCCTCAACTCATTAGTCTCTATGGCTACAAAAGGTATAAACTCTAAAACCCTTTCAAAAGAAAAGAAAAATTTGAACATAGAGAGTGAGAGAAGGAGAGATACTTACAGAGGGCAGAAATCTGGAAGGAAAGGAAGAGGAAGGTGAAGAAGCAGCTCAGCACAGCACCAAGAGTGAGAGAGTGTCAGTCAAGTATGGTAGAGACTAGAGGGCCTAGAGGAACTTAGAAGAGTCATATTACTATAAAAAGGAAGAAGTTGTGAGCTGTAGAAAACAGCATAAAGCAGCAGTAGTAACATATTAGTAGTAATTTTTAGAACGGACTTTTACACAGGCCCACACACTTGGTCTTCATTACATGTTTACCAAACTCAATGCTGCTAGTGGGGATACCAATTTATTTGGGAGGATGCCACTATATAAGACAAAACATCCATTATTAAGAGATTGGTGTACCCAAAAAGAAAACTGGTATCCCCAGTAGCATCCATGAATTTTTCGTACAGACATTCTTCTTTAGTGGTTGGATGCTACCGAAAAAATGTCATACTTACCATCTTTAGTAGAAAGAAGCAAAATTTAAAAAGAAAATGAAAAATTGAGTCCCAAATCCAAAAAAAGAAAAATGTGAGTTGGACTCCAATTCCTGAACCAACAACCATGATGTAAATAAATTTGGTCAAGGAAGCAACCATTTTTCTCAAACTTGCAGTTGCAGGAGTCATTTCTTTAAAATTACATTTTTTTTGTGTTTCTAATTCTAGGATGAGGATTAATATCATCTAATACTATATTATTCATGTGATTTTCACAGAGGAAATTGTTACACGGAGAACTGTGGAAATTTCCAGTGCTTTATGACACCATAATCACAGGAATTGCAGCATCAAAAACTCTTTCTGACGCCCGTTTTGCCTGAATATGCCAGGTTACAGAAAATGTGACAAGGAAACAGTTAGATTCATAACCAAAAAAACCAAGAAATTGTTGAAAGATTGTGAAAAATGTTTTACTTCTTGCTCCCAATTGGTGCGTATAGTGATGATAAGAAGCGAAAAAACTTGAACAAGAAGTGCGCATATTATCCCAACCCAAAGTCCCTATTTGCCAATTTCGCATCAAGAAAGCACCGGCATCAGTTTTTCGTAATCTTCCAAATTTGACTGAGTGTAATAGAGAAAATGATCTAACCTTTCCTCCCACATGTAGAACAAAAGCCAATACGACCGCAGAAGGAATTCCAACAAGGTAATAAGATCCCAGATTGACCAAGGCCCCAATCTTTTGCCAACCACATCCTCTAGCCGTACCTGTAAGTTCATCCATTAAGTATTTCAAGTCCATAACTGACACATAATTTACTATTTACAACTATTAATCTCAAAATGAACCTGAAAGAACGGCTTGAAGTCCATCAAAAAAATTGGAGACAGCAAGTATAGGCATCATGAATGCTACATAATTCACCACCTCTTTCTCATTGCTATAAGCATTGCCCCAAATATGGCGTACCAAAATCATGATTGTGCCTATAAGTATTCCCTCTGTGACTGCCACAACAAACACAACTTGCACCGCTAAACGGGCAGCTTGAGGATGACCTGCTCCTAGCTCATTCGAAACTCTTGTGCTGTGGATTTCAGAAAGACTTTTACTGTAAGAGCTTTATACAATCATCTAGAATATCATTTCTTTTGATTGTTTGTTTTACAACCATACAGGGTTCCTGACAAAACTACGTGATATAAACCCAAAAAGGCAACTTAGCATAATCATAAATAATGTAGAAAAACTAATTCATTTAGCGCAACTGACCTTACAGCCCCACCAAGTCCATTCGGGATCATCCAGACTAATGCACATGTGTTAAGGCTGAAAAATACGAAGAATTTACAAAAAAGATTACTGAATTTTCTTTTTCTCGCTCAAGTTTTCAATAATAACGGTACAGAAATACAGTGTTGTTGTTTGCATTTCAAAAATATTTGTCAAGACAGTTATGAAACTCAAAAGAAAAATAGAGCAAGTATTGGCAAGGAGATTACCAGATCGATAGCACCGAAGTTTCTAGCTTTGGGTTATGAAGCAAACCCGATAGCAGAACCATCAGCTCGAAAGACCACATTTCTAAGCTGTTCCAATTGATGAAGTTAGGCAATTTCAAAAACAATGAAGTATAATTCAAGATCCAGATTATTTAACTGAGTAAATTACACTAACAAACCAAACGAAAAGGAATTGACAAAATCTTGAGCAGATGAAATTTCGTATTGCAATCTACTCACACTCGTGAAGAGAGAAACATGAGTGACATTTTCTTAAGCTACAATATGGGAAAGATATAAACAACCATGTTTGCACACAATCTAGTTTAACCACGGAAGCCTCACAATTTTATGGAACATCTTAAAAATTAGAAGTGAAATCTCAATGACCCTCGTCTAAAATATCCTCAATTTCTCAGGGATTGCTAACTCTAATGTCTGGCATGCTCTATTTGCAGTATGTAGTGAGTGAGTCGACCAAGATAACAGTTCTTTGAAAATGTTTAATTGCAACATATAGTGATCAACAATAATAAATCATTCAGAAAGTAGGAATTACCAGACCATAATGGCCGAAGGAATTGCGAGTCTTATAAAGTTAAGAATGTCATGGAATGCTTCCTTTGAGAAACCAGTCCAAGTCCTTTCGCATTTACCAGAGTACTTAACATAAAGTACCAGAAGTATCAGATTGACCCAATAAGAGACGGAATTCGCCATTGCAGCACCTCTATTTCCTAGGCCAACTTTCAAAACCAGAACCCAACATACAAGAAAGTGCAGTAAGGCCGTCACCGCAGAACTTATCATCATTGGGATGACTATGTTTTGGGTTTGTAGAAACCTGATATGACATTGAAGAAGTCCATATGCGAACAGACAAGGAATCATGTAACGAGCATAAACTCCGGCTTCTGCTGAGATTTCAGGATCTTGTCCCACGGCTATGAGAATACGGCCTGTGTTAGCCCAAATGAAAGCAAGCGGAACACTAACTAGTAAAAGAACAAGCATGCCCCTTTGCATATGTATGCCTAACATATGATACTGTTTTGCTCCGTAAGATTGACCACACAGAGTATCTAATGCACTTCCCATCCCCATCTAGTCCAAAAGAGAGTGAAAAATACCCATAATTAGATATGAACAATAAAAATCTTATTTACCTGAGAACAAAAGAGGGTTCACTTCTGAAAGGAAAAAAAAAACATGGATCCAAATTCAGGCTCTCCCATGGATTAAAATCAATTGCAACAAAGATTTACCCTTTTCTAAGCGAAGGAACAGATATAATATCTTTGTCGAGTGTTACATATTCCATCACCAAGGCACGCGGCACAAAACAAAAACTACAAGAATATGGCCAGTGTTAGCCAAATATGGCAAAACTAGCCAAGTTCAAGATGCATCATATTCTACTGCCCCACTATTCTGCATATTCCAAAGCTGGATTGTCTCGACCTCCAAGTGGACGGAGGCAGACACACAAATAGAGCAAACCAGCTATAAACCTCTACCACTAATTTCAAAGTTGGATTATCACGTGCACGAGTGCAAAATGAGCACGCACCTTTATGCCGTCATATTTACTATTAAAGAGATGCAATACATGGATGCGAAAACTGACGGCTTAAAGGTGTATGCTCGTCGTGTTGTGATAGCACACTCTAAAAACATCAACATCCACAATCAAAATAACGCTAGTTACCCATAACAATAGATATAATAAAGGATTTAATTTCATCAGTCTAGCAGTAAATTAAGAAATCAACAAGAGGTCCGTGATTCAAATCCCACAATTCCAACCAGTTGCATCTTAGTATAAAATCAAATTTAAACATGAAAGAGAAGAAATGAATTACCAATAAGCTGAAACCAGTAACACTTGCAAAAGAAGTAGCCATAGAAGCACCAGATAGTGAGAGTTCACCAAGATGACCAACAAACATGATTGAAATCAACTGTATACAGAACTGCAAGACATTAACTGTTATAAGAGGTCCAGATAACCATAATTGTTTCTTAACTTCTTCAATAATAATCTCTGCCTTGTTTTCTTCTCTAACTGGTAATATCAGTGGAGAATCCAAACTGCTTTTTTCATTCTTTCTCTCCATTTTTTTTTTGCTGTTTTTCCTCGCAGCAAAAAAAAACACACTGTGAGAGTAGTAGTGGGAACGAGAGACACTCAAAAGGACTACAATAACAGAGAGATTGCCTTCTAAATTGACGTTTGCACCCTTCACCCTTTCTTAATATTTTCATTTTGTTTTTTAAATGATCAAAGTCAAACAATTCATTAATTGACTTAAGAAGTGGTAGTTTTTGACTTGAGAAGCAGGCAGGAATCGAGCAGCCGAGTTAAAAAAGAAAACACAATTTAGGCTAAGTCCTTTTCTGACAATCAGATCAGGGAAATTTAATGGATGCATAATTTTGTAAGAATGTAGCTACTATTTCGTGGAAACAACGAAACATGAAAAGGAAATGGAAAACGACCGGCCGTTGGAAAGACATGAGATATATAATTAGTGGCAGACATTTCAAACAGTATGATTATCGTGAATTTCAAACAGAAAATTCGACGTGTCAAACTCTTTCTCATTCATCCCTCTCTTCTTTACCAACATTTTTACTAGTTTATTGGGAGGCGTACCAAATCCCATGTAATTTGGTATTCTTAGCAATAAAGTGCATAGCTTAATTGGGGGCCCTAAAAGCTAATTAGGGGCCTCTCACTAGAGGACAAAAAAAGGTCACCCAAACCTAATTTGAGTCACCCTTTATCCAAATATTTTGGTAATGGCTAATTTACCCCTTATCTAATTAGTGATAATTTCACTTAATTAGTGTTAATTTTACTTAATTAGAGTTTAACCTTTTTTCTATATAAAAAATTCGTTTGCAATTTTTTTCTCCTCAGATTTGTATGAAAAATCGTCATGGTATTTTTAATAAAATTTTAAATCAATGACGACTCTACAGTAACGACACTTTAGAGTCGTCATTGAAAGTAGTAACGACACTTAGAATCGACTCTTTAAAATCGTCATTAAAACAGTAACGACGCTTAGAGTCGTTATTGAAAACATTAACGACTCTTTAGAGTCGTCATAAAAACAATAACGACACTTAGAGTCGTCATTGAAAACATTAACGACTCTAGAGAGTCGTCATTGATTTAAAAATAAATAAATAAATAAGGGGTAAAACAGTATTTTCACTTTATTATTGATACTCCCTTGAAAATTTTGGGGTGCAAATAAAATGGGTGAGGCCCCTAATTAGTTTTTAGGGCCCCCAATTAAACGAGGATAAAGTGGTACCCCTGTAGCAGTCATGTCACCAATTTTAATCTCGTTATCAAAGGAATTGCCGCAGCATAATTACTTTAGAGATTGGGCAATTGCTAACAGTTCTTTTTAGAGCATTTCCAATGGGAGTTTCTCAAATTCTTATATTATAGGACACCTAGGATTTTTGTACTTTTTGTAAAAAAAAATTGTCCAACGGAGATGTGAAGGAGAGTGTGAAGATGACGTGGTAAGTTAGTTATTAACACATCCTCTAGCCCATCCTCTGGTTTCGAGGTTCTTGTGGAGGATGTGATAAATCCTAATCAAAATAAAGTTATGCTAACAAAAAATAAAAGTAAAGGAAATATTTCAATCAATTAGATGAATTTAAATGGATTACAAAACATTTATCATTGGAGATAATTTTTCTCAAATTCCTAAATTGTAGGAAAATTTTAAGTTCACATTTTAAAAGGACACCAACCACGAAAGATACACACCACAATCCATTGGAGATGCTCTTACTTTGTTTAGTTTTTAGTCTCCTTAATTGCAGGAAGTTCATCAAAAGTATGCAAGGTCGGAGGACTATGGACCACTCACCCCAGTGTGGTTGAATTCTCTTTAACAACCCAATTTGATTCACTTGTAGATCTTTTGTCACTGCTTAAAAACGAGGAAATACTAAGATCTTGGAATGTTATGATGAATAATAAGTAAACCAAGCACAAGCACAAGAATAAATTAGAAAATTAAATCAAACTCACAATACACAAGATTTATAGTGGTTCAACAGTATATACAATGTGTGTATATTGTCCACTTCCACGTCCACTTTGAGCCGCACCAACTCAAATCCACTATGAAGAAACGATTACAACGTAATACACCTTCATGTGAATCCTAGCAAAACCTTGGTTGCACTGAAACAATTACGCGAGATGATCTCCTTGTCTCTTGTTCCTCACCAATTTGCACTCACCAGGAAACCTTAACTTTCCCCAAAAAACCTATTACAAGAAATCTCTTTCGATCTCTCTATAATTGTATTTTCGCTCTTAATCTCTCTATAAGGCCTAAAATTATTTATATATGTTATAAACTTGGCTACCAAGAACATTAGATGGTAAGGAAACCCCTTCCTAAAATAGGACTAACCCAAAAATTGGAAATAAAAGACCTAACCAGTTCACGAACTAGCTCGCAAACTCATTTAAAAAAAATCGATAGGAACCTCTCTTTAAATACCAGTTTGCAAGTTGTGTTATTTGCTTCTCCATTGAGTCTCGAGTTGAAAATCATGATTCCAATTATGCAAAAGTATTAACCCGACATTCGACTTTAGCTCTTGAAGTAGGCTATGGCTTATGTGACACGGGTGTATCTTTCTTCTTTTAGGAATTTAGTAATCCTCAAATTAGATTGAGGATAGAATTGTACTTTAGGAAGGAATACTGATTTAAGGAAGTAACCTAAACAAGGAAATATATACTTAGAAATGGAATTATTCCTAGACAAAGTAATATTCTTAGATAAGGAAATATACCTAGAAAATGAATTATTCCTAGATGAGGAAATAGATTCCTAGAAGGTTTGGGAACCGTTAAAGTTAGAAATAAAGATGTTTAGCTCATAGCTAAGACATCAAGATAGTGTGGTTTGTGATACAGGCACACCTAGAGAAGGAGGTTTGTGAGACAAATCACCTTGAGAGAATTTTGTGAGGCAATTAATTATTGTAAAAGCAAACTTAGCAAATAGTTTAAGGTTATTTACCTAGAGAGATTGTGAGCGTAACAAAGAGAAAATTGTAATAGTTTTCTTGTTCATAATCTAGAGAAGATATTTTCTTCAAATTACTTCTTTGTGTTCTGTTTTTCTAGTTTTCATCTATTGTTATTCTGAATTCCGCCTTTATAATAATAGTCACCAAGGTACAGAGATCACACATATCAAGTTGGTATCAAGAGGAAGGTTAGTTTCTTTTAGGGAAGATCCATGTGGTTTATGGTTTTCACTAGATCTCTCTACATAAAGATTGGTGAGGTACTCGAGAAGCTAGAAGACGTTAGAAGAACAAGGGAACCAAAGATGGGTAAATCAGACAATGATCCAAAACATAGCGAGCTACAAACTACTTAAGAAAAGGTGGTTGAGCTACAAACAGACATGAAGTTAATTCAAACTACCCTTAAAGAATTGACTGAATGCATTCGTTCTCATACACCCAAGTCGAAGACGAAGAAAAAGGCTAAATCTTCACCTAGGGTTTCGAAAGATGAGGAGGGAGAAGAAGAAGAAGAAGAAGAAGAAGAAGAAGAAGAAGAGGACGAAGAAGAAAAAGCAGACGAGTTTCTTAAACGTTCTACTTCAACTAAACTTCATGGTAAGAATCTGAAATTTTATTTTCGTGTTGATATTCCACTAACGATGGGAGTGGCGATGCAGAAAAATTGGATGATTGGATTGAACATTTAGAGACGTATTTTTCTTTCTTTGAATATGGTTCAAAGGAAAAGATTAATTTCGCAGCATTGAAGCTACAAAAGCATGCTCTAACATGGTGGAAATCTTATCAAAGGAAAAACCTAGGTAAGGGAGCATTGTCGTGGAAAAGATTCAAGGAAGTTGTAAGGAAACATTTTTATCTGGTTGGCTACCTTGAGGAGAGATGGTTCAAGTGGTAAAACTTGAAGCAGATTTATAACCAAACCGCGCAAGAATATACTTCGGTATTTCAGAATCAAGTTATGGTTTTGGATTTAGACTTAGGAGATTATGTTATCTATATGAAGTATATCTCCGAGTTCCATGAGTATATACGGAAGGATTTGATGATGTTTTCAGTGGATACTATTTCCTAAGCAAGAGGATAGGAAGCCTAAAGACAAAAAAGATTTGATTTGCACTCATTGCAAACAAACATGACATGTTTTGGACAAGTGTTGGATGAAGTATCCTAATATAAAACCAAATGGGTTACAGAAGAGAAGAGACATTATGGTAACACTAGTTGCACAAGCTCCAAAATAAGTCCAAGGACTAACTGAGCCTAGTCAAAAGCTCTCTCTGATGGTAGGAGGCATAGAAGAACTTACGAAAGATGATCCTAGGGAACGACTCTTCATAGTTAAATGCATGTTAAGACAACACTTATAGATGTTGCTATTGACTCGGGAAGTCAGAAGAATTTACTTTCACATTCTTTGGTACAGATGTTGGGTTTGAAGATTTTCAAACATCTTAAACCTTATCTTTTAGGGTGGCTTCAAAAGAAGGGTGGGCTACAGGTTGTAGAGCAGTGTGCATTCAAGTTTGCTTTTGATAAGGTTACATGCGACGTGGTAGAACTAGATGTTTCTCATGTTGTACTTGGTAGTCCTTACTTGTGGGATCGAAATGCGATTTTACATAAGAGGGACCAAAAGAATACATTTACCAAAGATGGGGAAACTTTTGTAATACGAGCTATAGACTCCCCTCTTGAGGGAGCGAGCTTGATTACAACCACTCCGAAAAAATGGCCTGTGAATGCTAGTACAAAGTTCATTCTCCTTGTGATTCGTTCTCTTGAAGAGAAGCCAAGTAGAGTTTGTTTTGAAACCCTAACCAAATAACAAGAAGACGACCTAGGAAGGTTGAATATGTTTGAACCATTATTACTAGATGATGATGGAGATGACAAAATGATCTTTCCACATGTGGAAGACTTGTGGTTTGATAGAGAAGAACCACTGAAAAAGCGGGGGTACAACAACTACACCCAATATTTCGCTTAGCAATCTGTATGGACAACTCCAATATAATTCCAAGAGAATCAACTAGACGGTCAGACTAAATCAATGGAAATATATCTAAGAGTTCTATCTCTGTTTCACAATGTAATCAGCAAATCAAACAGATAGAAATCCGTGGGCCTGATTATTATGTGAAACAACTTGAACGGTACCAAAGACCAGTGTTCAAGTGTCAATCAATTTATATCAACAACAAAAGGTTGGATTATCTAATTGATTGAACTACGCACAACCTATGATATTTCAATTATATAAACAAATATAATACGGAAAATAAAAATAACACAGACACCAGAAATTTTGTTAACGAGGAAACCGCAAATGCAGAAAAACCCCGGGACCTAGTCCAAATTGAACACCACACTGTATTAAGCCGCTACAGACACTAGCCTACTCCAAGTTAACTTCGGACTGGAATGTAGTTGAGCCCTAACTAATATCACACTGATCAAGGTACGGTCGCGTTCCTTACGCTTCTAGAACCATGCCGGATTTTACGCACTTGATTCCCTTAGCTGATCTCACCAACAACTAAGAGTGGCTACGACCCAAAGTCAAAGACTTGATAAACCAATCTGTCTCACACAGAAAAGTCTACTGAATAGATAAATCTGTCTCCCATGGATAAACCTATGAGTTTTGTTCCGTCTTTTGATAAATCAAGGTGAACAGGAACCAATTGATATACCATACTTATATTCCCGAAGAACAGCCTAGAAATATCAATCACCTCACAATAATCTTAATCGTATGGTAGCGAAACAAGATATTGTGGAATCACAAACGATGAGATGAAGATGTTTGTGACTACTTTTTATCTTTCCTATCGTAGATTAAATCTCGAGCAAATCTTAGAGAAGATAGTACTCAATCACTATAGAAAACAGCAAGATCAGAACACGCAACTACAGAGAAAATAGTTTGGTTTGGCTTCACAATCCAATTGAAGTCTTCAAGTCGTTAACCTACAGGGTTTCGTGAAAAAACTAAGGTTAAAGGAGAATCGACTCTAGTCGCAAATAGTATCACACAGGTGGTGTGAGTATTAGGTTTCCCACTTGCTAGAGTTCTCCTTTATATATATGGTTTTAAAATCAGGGTTTGATAGCTTTGAAACAAAGCAATCAATATTCACCGTTAGATGAAACCTGATCTAAGAGCCAAGCTAAGTTTGCTTGAAACCAAAGAAATATCTCTCCACCGTTATATGGTGTTATCTTGTTACACACAAATGAAATGTACCTTCATTTAGATATGGGTAACCGTACCTAAACGTGTACACCTTGTTGGCTTAACAATTGTTAACCGAAGTTAGCCATATGAATACTTTCTTATCAACCATATTTATCTTATCAACAACTAGTTCAAATGACTCAAATGAAACTAGTTATAGAGTTGTTCAATTGTTTATATTCTCATAGAAATATATAAGACACAATTGAAGCAAAATCAATTTTGATTCACTCGAATCAAGTCATGAACATTATAGCCACGGTTTGCAAAAGATTGCATTCCTTATTATATAAATGTATTAGTTCATGAACAAACCGATTCTAGAACTTAACCCACTCAAGTATGCAAACGGGTACGCATACTTAAGTAGCTGGACTTGGACTGTGTCCGACTGTATGCGAATGGTTACGCATACTATCACACATCCAAAACAATAGTTGAATTAGTACGCGTACGGGTACGCATACAAAAGTTCCCGGACTTCAACTGAGTTCGCCAATATGCTTACGGGTACGCATACCAAGTCTCCCGGACTTTACCTGACCTTCCCAGTATGCATACGGGTATGCATACTATACCGGTCTTGGAACAACATATATGCAAGTACGCATACTATATCTATAATCCAATTATGGTTAAGTGTTCTAAACTCTATTTCAATCATTGAAACATTCTTAGAGGATGACAATAGTTGTTTTCACTAACTATTAGCATCAAAGCAATTTTCAAGTTATTGAAATAATCAATACGAAACATTCCGAGTCTACATCAAATGACTGTATCACACAAATCATGTAAGATGTTACTTGGCGATTTTCACATGATCATCTTTTTACTTGCGTCAAGAATATAAGATGAACTTGGTTGAAGCAAAAGCTTACCAACACATATTTCGAGAAATATGTAAACGAGTTAAACTCAGCTCGAAATATCAAATGTGTATAATCGAATATTATATAGTAAAACGACTTTTGTCTCAAGAAGGAGATAGAGTAGAAGTAGACTTTCTGAGTGATAGATGAGTTTCAGTCTCCACATACCTTTTGTCGATGAAGTTCCACAATCTCTCCTTAGCAGTTCTTCGTCTTCAATTGATGAACGCCGTGAAGTCTAAAGCTCAACTACACAATCTATCCTAGTCCGAGACATTACTATCAGTAGACTAGAAATCAAGACTTATACTTTTGATCACTAAACTTGACAAACAAGTTTGAGATAGCAACGCTTGTGAGTTCGACCGAGCAGTGCTCTAACAACCACTTGAAGAGGATTGCATTATGGAGCGAAGAGTGACTAATACAAGACAAGAACATAAGGACGATTTTTTAATTGGAAGTCAAAGTCATGTTCTTAGCAAGGAAAGATGGTCCAGCAGGGTTAAAGGAACTCTCGAGTTCCCTATCCTCGAGTTCTAACTTTAACAGGAGTTCAAGTTCTTAAAAGGGGGGCCCATGATACAGGTGTATCCTTATTATTTTAGGAATTCAGTAATCCTCAAATTCGATTGAGGGTAGAATTGTACTCTAGGAGGGAATACTGATTTAAGGCAGTAACCTAGATAAGGAAATATATACTTAGAAAAGGAATTATTCCTAGATAAGGAATGTTCCTAGACAAGGTAATATTCTTAAATAAGGAAATATACCTAAAAAAGGAATTATTCCTAGATAAGGAAATAGATTCCTAGAAGATTTGGGAAACCGTTAAAGTTATAAATAGAGATGTTTAGCTCATAGCTAAGACATCTAGATAGTGCGGTTTGTGATACAGACACATCTAGAGAGGGAGGTTTCTGAGACAAATCACCTTGAGAAAAGTTTGTGAGGCAATTTATTATTGTAAAAGCAAACTTAGCAAATAGTTTAAGGTTATTTACCTAGAGAGATTGTGAGTGTAACAAAGACAGAATTGTAATAGTTTTCTTGTTCATAATCTAGAGAATATATTTTCTTCGAATTACTTATTTGTGTTCTGTTTTTATAGTTTTCGTCTATTATTATTCTGAATTCTGCCTCTATAATAATAGTCACCAAGGTACAGAGATCACACGTATCATTGTGCCTTGGAGCTTGTGGGTGCCATATTTCTTATTTCTCATAATAATCCCACGACTTTTCTTGTAAAGGCCTTAACCCAAACCCATGGCTACGAGTAATCTAAAACCTTGGTGTCGCTTGACTTCGATGCTCAGATGTAAAAGATCAAGGAGATTTGTCCCTTACTTCCAATAAATAAAGGTCATAGAGGGATACCGGATTAATAATTAATATCTATAGGGACTAAAATAAAAATAGATTTAAAATCAATATTTACTAAAATGTCAATTTTATAAAAATAAAGACAAATATTTAAAATCCTGATGTCTTTCAAACTATACGTCAAGTTTTAGAGAAATTGAAAGTCATTTGAAGTACCTACGTAACAAACATAAATAATAATATATAATTTTTTTAATATATTATGTAATGTATATTCCAAAAGTTAAACATATTTTAAGGGTTAAATCGAAATGATCTATACTTATATGTTTCTTTGATGGTGTTTAGCCCATAAAGTATATTAAAAAAAATCGATTTGGCAACGTACTTAATAGGAAAAGATGACGTTGCCGACTTAGTTGTTTTTTAATTAACATTTTAAAAAATTTGGGTGGCTAAAGCACTCATAGTCTCAACCACTTCTGATTTTGGTGGTCAATTATTTAAAGCTTTGTTAGGAAGATGGAGACAATATGATGCTTTTATGTTCGCCGTAGAATCATAACACTGATTCATGCATAGATAGATAGTTTATAGAAGAATAAAAAAATCCATGACGGACAATTCATTCAATAGACAATATATTTTACAGATTTCTTTCACAATAGATTTTGTAATATTTATACCAACACAAATAACTAATTTACAAGAGTTAACCCCACAAGAGAACTGGCGCACGTAACTAATCTAACATATCCATATATCATAACTAATGCATTTATTCAAACTCATACAATACACATAACCCTAGTACATGACATTCCAATCTTCTTCAAAGCAATTTTGCCCTCAAGGTTGTAAAGGCTGAGTTGTTGGTGCAAAAACTTCCAAAGCACCTGAAATATTTTGTTGTAGTTGCCACTTGCCACACCACTTTTGAGACGTCAGGAACTCTATCTTATAACTAAATATACTAAACACGGATATAATATATCGATCTCTTGAAACATCTGTTAACAAACGTAACAATCAAAATACTTAATAATCTTTAATAACTTAATGAGAAAATCCAATTAATTATATATTCATATTCCTTTCCTCCCCTCAGAAATTCAATCTTATCGTTAAGGTTGGAAATTATCAATTTTTGATAAATGATATCGACCTTGATCGAGGAACAAAATTTAATACGACCACAAAATCAACTCATACACCTTCGACTCAAAATAACCTTCAAAACGTATATTTCATGATCATAAAATCCAAATGAGTCCAATTAAATATGGTTAAAATAAATAGAGTTCCACGGGAAGGTAATTCTTGTGATCTCCTTGCTTTCTTCAAATATATCAAAAAACTCACACAAACTGAAATTTCTTGTTTTTTGAAATACTTGTTTAATATTACTAGATTTTTTCTGAGATTTTTGATAAGTTTGTTTAAAATCATCAAGTGTCTCTCATTTCTTCAGCCATTCTCAACAATTCTTTATAATAGGCTTCATTGAACATCCTTCTATCGTGCTCCCTCCCGTGATCGTTGTGCTTCTGATACCAAATGTTATGTTCTCCATGGAAGCACAACACTGGTTGATGCATATATAGATAGTTTATGGGAAAACCAACACGGTTCATATGAAAACATACCCCAAGATGAACAATAAGTTCAAAAGACAATACATTTCACAGATTTCTTTTACAATAGATTCTGCAATATTTATACTAACACAAATAACTAATTTGTAAGAGTTAATCACATAAGATAACTGACATAACCAATCTAATATATCCTTAGATCCTTACTGATATATTTATTCAAACCCATACAATACATATAACCCTAGTACATAACAATATTATTCTTGTAGTGATGTTTCCCGTGTCACCATTTAGATTGGTATGTTTAACTTTTAAACTTTTAACCAGATGTATTTTTCTTTAGTCACATCGTTTATCTCTCTTATCAAATCTTATTAATGACAATCTAAGCAAACAAAATACAGTTCAGATAATTTATGATATTGGAGGAGGGATTTGCGACATGGATACAGTAGTTTGTCCAATCTATGCTGCTTTCAACAATCCTAAAAGAGTATTTGAATATCTATGTTTTGTGATTTTGTTTTAACAGATCACCTAGACGAAGCATCTTTCATTTATGTCATTTATATCTGCTATTAATGAAGGTCTTAGTCGGCAATCATCATCTTAGAAAATGAATGACTGCCATCATGTTGCATCTTAAATAAGCATGTCTTCCTTATAAGTTGTGGCCTTTTGGAATTGATTGATGGTTAAGGGATGTTCAAAATTTGGAAATCATCTTCGGAAATTCCTATCAACACATTAAACTTTTTTTAACTAACATATACCCATATTATTAATAAAAAAATTAAACCGATTTAAAATCTAGGATTTGCAAAAGTCCAAATTTGTTTATATATTGACGAATCACTTTTAATTTTTAATTTTTTGAAGAAAAATGCTAGATTAAATTTAGTGTATGCGTAAGTATTTTATGGTATGTGTTTAATTTCTTCTTTTGCATATATTTACGAGTGAATATCTTTTTTCGTTATCAATTTTCTTTTATGGCATGAAGTTTCTTTTTTGCCTATAGTTATTCGACAATAGTATATGCCTTATTATTTAAGGATTACAAACACAGTTTTTAAAAATAATTATAATGTATCTGTAATATCTTACAATGTATTTTGTTTGTATCTTCATTTATTATAAAAACGTGCCTCGTACATGATGTACTGAAAACATAATAAAAATAACTAATTGGAGAAAATAAATCTTGAAATAAATAAGACTTAAATATGATAAATACCATAACAGTGGAATGTTGTTTGGTTGAAAAACAAAGTACCCTCGCATTTGGTAATAACTACAATAGTACCAAAGAATGTGAGTAAACACATATTTTGAAAAGTTTTGTGCGTAAACTCCAATTAATAGTTTCTTATGTGTATAAATACAAATTCAAAATTAGCAAATATATAATTTAGTTATATTTTGTATATTTAAAATTATTTTAGAGGTGGTCAATATAGAATAACTTTATCAAACCCATCTCCAGAAGCCATCCAATAGATACAGTTGTTAGCAAATACACCAGCTTTCCCTCCGTAGCATATATATACGGAATAAATTACAACATTTTCCATGAATTAGACCTGCTGGAGTAGATTCTTATTTCTGATTTAAATTCCCTACCAAAACTATAAACCCTAATTAACTTGAAATCATCCATTCCAGAATCATATCCTAGACTAAAAGAAACATTAGTAGAAGATGAATGTCAGGAAACTTGCTAGATGAAATCTCCTTGAAAGACCCAACAACATGATTCCAAGCATAGATTGATCTTTTTTCTACCACAATCAGAGATACAAACCACCCCTGTTACAGAATTGAGTTAGAAAGGTCGAGGAAAATGGATTCTTCAATAGTTGTAGTTTAAAATCATTTGATTTCGAAGCATTTGATTCCAAACCAGATTTGAAATCATGAATTATATAAATATTTTTCTCATTTTTAAACATAAAAGAGAATTTGTTAGAAGTCTCGATCTTTCATTATATAATCCCATGATTGAGCTGTGCATTGGTTTCTTGCTATGAATTTCACTTTCAACCTCAACAACACACATTTATAAATATTTGGGTTTAATATCGACATTTTTTTTTTGTCTTTGTTATTGACGGAGATGATGGAGAAGAAGAAAGATTGAAAAAACAAAGAGATAAATGACTTTTGACGTGGCAGGGACTTTTATGATAAATAAGGGTTAGATACAGATAAATACCTATAAGAGGACAAAAGTGGAATATTGTTTGGTTGAAAAACAATGTACCATTGCATTTAGTAATAACTACAATAATATCAAAGAATGTGGGTGAACATATATTTTGAATTTTTTTTGTGTATGAACTCTAATTACTAGTGTCTTAGGTGTGTAAACACATATTCAAATTAGCAAAACTGTCTTTTAGTTTGTATAGTTGTAATTAGTTTAGAGGTGGTCAATATAGTCACTTTTTCATTAAAAATATTAAGAAAATTGACAATGAAGAAAGATTGACAATGAAGAAAGATGATTTCCTAAAATTAAAGGGAGGCGAGAGCCAATACACTTAACTCCGTACCTTTTTTCAAAGCTTGATGGCTCTGCAGAATCCCACAACTGACGCCATTTCAGTGTTGTCTTAGCAAACTTATAGATTTGAAGTACATAACACCGTACTAAAGTGTTGCGAGTGTAACTTAATTCTAACTTGATTTTTTTCAATCTAGATTATACTGAATCTAATGATAGAAACATTATATAAATAATGTGTCATGCATATAAAAGGACCACTAGTCGTTCAATCAAAATTTGTTCGTTTGCCCCTCTATGGTATTGAAAGCAGAAGAAGATATATTTAGTAACTTTTGCTTTTATAGCTTCAAAGGAAACTGTACACTTCTCAAAATATTATACATTACCTTACCATGTAATATTTAATGAAAGGTCCACCTTTTAGGATAAGCTTGCTACTTAAACATCAATTTTCATGCTAGTCGATGAAGAACATGACCACTATGCTCTCTAAACCTGCCAGTTTAACAACCAACAAGATAATAAATTTGGATTCTTTTAAATAAGAATAAAAATTACCATGGAGAATCAACTACGGTGGAGTCTTATTTCTCATAGATTTTTTACTTGATACTCATACCAAAAACTATTGGCAAGTCAATCAAGCGAGTGCTCTTTTCACAATGATACCAAGTTATCTTGGGTTAAGTTTTGGAAATGGAAACATATTGCACCAAAAATTCATTTGTTCTCGTGGAGAATTGTTCACAATATGAAATCGGTGATCTCTACAAACTCAAAACACATATTCCCGGTACCTCGATAATCATGATGTTAATTCTATAATAGTATTAATCCGACATCGGACTTTAGCTCATGATGTAGGCTATGGCTTCTGCCATGGAGATTGTGGGTACCATATTTCTTATTTCTCCTAACAATTCCACCACTTGTCTTGTAAAGACTTAAGCCCAAACCCACTGTACTCTAAAACCTTGGTGTCGCTTGACTTCGATGCTCACCGAGACGTATATGATCAAGGAGTTTTGTCCCTTGATTTTAATAAATAGAGGTCATGGAGGGATGACAGATTAAGTAGTAATATTTATTGATACTTAAGTAAAAATAGTTTTAAAAACAATATTTACTAAAATGTCATTTTTATAAATTGGAGATAAATCGTATCTTTCAGACTATAAGTCAAATTTTAGTGAAAATGAAAGTCATTTGAAGTACCTACGTAACAAGCGATAATAGTATCAACTTTTAAATTTTTTTTAATATATTATGTATCTCCCAAAACCTAGACATTTTGAGGGTTAAATTAAAAAGATCTATATCTATATATTTTGAGGGTTAAATTATTATTTTTTGACTTTGAAGGTTGAATTTATTATTAAAAAAAATGTAATAAGGCTCAAGGCCCCCATTTTAGTAATACATAGTTGAGCCCATGGCCTGCTTCCTAAAGGAAGAATCAGATTTTTTGTTACAAATTTCAGTTATCTCATATCTATCACAACTTTCCAGTGCGTTATTAGGTCTCTAAAATTTCTCCTTCCGAACCATTGTTGGTGTCTTCCCCATGTATAGATCAATTGCTTAACTTCTGTAATTGTTTCTTCAACTCTTTTGGGTCTTTTATGAGTCATTACTCTACGATTTCTTTCATCCCAAAGAGACCAACACACTGCAAAGATAATTAATGGCCAAATCTTTCTCCCTTTGTTCCTTCCTCTTCTGAATTTCCAGGCTTGCAACTGCATTTTCAGAGTGCCACTTTGCACCCACCTGATGTTGAAACCACCAATGAAATAAGACCAAACTTTATGAGAGTATTGACAGTGCAGGAGGAGATGATCTACAGATTCTGGATGAATGTTGCAGAGAGCAAGTTGTGTTTTGGATTTGGCATCCCCTTCTCAATAGATTGTCTGTTGTAGCAATGGAATTTTGAGTTGCAGTCCATATGAAGAATTGTTTCTTTGGTGGGACAAATTTTATCCAAATGCATGAGTGTGGTACCTCATTAGATGTTGCAAGAAGTTGTTCCAGTAGCCATTGATAGCAAGCTTTAGCTGTAAACCCTCCAGGAGCTGTGCATATGATATCATCTTCTACATCTCATTTTAAAGAAGGAGGATTTCCTAATACTGTGAACAATTCGAGCATCTCAGGAATTTCTTGTTGTATTAAGTTTCTTATCAATTGTATGTTCCAAGCTTCAATTGAGATCATGCCTTCCAGTGATGAGTCTTTGTTTTTAGCCAGATTAAAAATATTAGGGAATCTGCATTTTAGAGCTTGATTGCCAGACCATTTGTCCCACCAGAAACTTACTGCATTGCCTTTGTTTATCTTCAAAGTTGTAATGTCCTCCACCATTGTTTTCTGCTTCTGAATGTTGTTCCACATGCCTCTTCCTTTAGGTTTATTTGAATCTTTGACCCAAATGGATTCTGCCTTTGTGTTCATTTTTTCTTGAATGACTCTCCTCAATAGTTATTTTTTCTCCTTAGCAAATCTCCAAGACAATTTAGCTAAAAGAGCTTTGTTAGTGAGTTTTAAATTTCTAATGCCTAATCCACCCTTGTTCTTTGTATTACATGCTCTATCCCAGGCTATCCAATTAATTTCTATTTTATCAGCTGTTGAACCCCAAAGAAAATTTCTCATGATCTGATTTAGGTTCTTTTCCACTTTTACTGGCATTTGAAATATTGACATGTAGTAAATTGGTAAACTGGATAATGAAGTTTTGATCAATAATACTCTTCCAGCTTTAGTGAAAAACTTTCTTTTCCATGGAGCAAGTTTCTTTTGAAATTTCTCCACTACTGAGTCCCAAATAGAACTACATCTTGAAGTAGCACCAACTGACATTCCAAGATATTTGAGAGGTAATTCTTCAATCTTGCATTTGAGTATTTCTACAATTGCATGAATTTTATGATCTGCTCATATGCTCATAACAGCACTCTTATTGAAGTTTACTCTCAATCCAGTAATAGCTTCAAAAACTATGAAGCACGGATACTTCAAATCTGGTGACATATCCATATCGGACGCCTTATCAGTGTCAGATACTTGGGGACGCCTTCAAAATTTGTTCATAATAATCTTCGTCTCCTTTCATGAAAAAAATAAAATTATACGAAAGGAGAAAGTAGAATGTGAGATATGAGTGGAGATGCATTTGATCCACTAGACGGTGTGGGAGCACTTGAAGTTGCAGATTTTTCACTTGATGAGCCAGAACTAGAAGCGATGCTCTTTAATGAAGACAATATTGATGAGTGATGGGTGAGCGGGATGTTAGATAGGTTTTATCTTTTTCTTTTTTTTAATATTCCGGATAGATTTATGATTTTTTTTAAAAAATTTTTATGTGTTTCTTTTTGCAAAAATAAATTATAATTAAATTAAATATTTTTAATAATACACGTATCGTTATGTATCCCGTATCCTCAATTTTTGAAAATTGACGAATCCTCTTATCAGTATCCCCGTATCCGTATTGCCGTATCAGTATCCGTGCTTCATAGTTCAAAAATATGGAGGATTAAGACCAAATTTTCAGCTTCTTCTTCCTTCCCATCAAGAAAGACTAGGGTATCATCAGCAAATTGGAGATGAGAGATTTTAATGTCCTTGATTGAGAATCCTGAGACCATATTAAGTTGCACAACATTCTTCATTAACTTGGCGAATATTTCTGCAACTAGAATGAACAGAAAAGGTGAAAGAGGGTCACCTTGCCTCAATCCTTTTTGAGGTTTGAACTCTTGAGTTGAACTGCCATTTATGAGAATGGAGTGCTGAGCAGAAGATACACACCAGTGAATCTAGCTGATCCATTTTTCGCCAAATCCTGAACTTTGTAACACACTACTTATAGTATGCCAACTGACATTATCAAAAGTTTTTTGTATGTCCAACTTGCAGAGGATTCCAGGATTTTTTGACATGAACCTAGAGTCTATCATCTCACCAGCAATTAGTATCCCATCCAAGATTTGCTTGTCTTTGATAAAAGCTCCCTGATTTTCAGAAATTAGTTTAGGTAGTACCTCCTTGAATCTTTGTGTAAGAACCTTAGAAATGACTTTATATACACTGCTCACTAGACTTATAAGCCTAAAGTCTTGAGGATCTCCTACTAGATCTTTTTTTGAAATTAAACTTATGAAAACAGTTGATCCTCCAATCTATATTCCTTTGTGTTTCAAATTCCTTGATAATAACCATAAAATCTTCTTTAATCACTGGCAAAGCCACCTTGTAGAACTCCATATTATACCCATCTGGACCTGGAGATTTATTATTCTTGAAATGTTTGATTACTCCCCAAACTTCTTCTTGAGATATCTGTTTTTCCAATTCATTACTTTCATCCACTGAAATTTGAGTGAAAAATTTAGAGTTCATTTGAGGTCTATTGGGTGGCTGTCTTGAAACAAATTGAAAAAATATTTTGAGATTTCATCTCTAATGTTTGTTTGATTGAAATCATCTTCTCCATTAATAACCAGCTTCTGGATGCTATTTCTTCTCCTCCTTCCATTAGCTAAAGTGTGAAAATATTTTGTGTTTGCATCACCTTCTTTAAAATGTTGGGTCTTTGCTCCAGTTAGCTACTTCCTTGCATTATCTAAATTTATTTGCTTGAGTGATGCTCTTCATTATGCTCCGTCAGATAACTGTTGAGTGGATAGTGCCCCATTTTCTTGTAATATGTTTAGTGCATCTATGAGACCTGTTAGCTCTTTCTTCTTAGTCTCCATTTGCCCATAGGTTTCTGAACTCCATTTTTTGAGGAAGAATTCCAGGTTTTGAAGTTTTTTGGATATAATATAGCTAGGTGTGTAAACTTCAATGTATTCCACCAAAGAGTTAACTTGGCTATAAAGTCAGGATAAGAGAACCAAAAGCTTTCTACTCTAAATGGTGGTTTATTATTAATGACAGGAGAAGTGGTTAAGAGAATGGCTGAATGATCAGATAAAGTTCTTGTTAAAACAGTTTGAGTTAAGTATGGGAATTTACCTTCAAACTGTGGAGAAACCAAGACTCTGTCCAATCTACAAAGAAGAGGATCTGGCTGCATGTTGCTCCATGTATAAGAACCTCCATTTAAAGGTAGATCCACCAAAGCATGCTCTTCCATATATTCATTGAACAATCTGCTATTTCTTCTTGAACCTCCAGGTTTATTTCTTTCTCTTCTTCTTCTGATGGCGTTAAAATCACCTCCTATACACCAATATTCAAGTGCCCATCCAGATAAGTCATCTAATTCTTCCCAAAATTCCTATCTTTCCCAATACGTGCATGGAGAATACACATTAGTTACACACCATTCATAATTGTAATTCTTGCATTTCAGTTTTTGTGAAAGAGTGTTTGGACCCATTAATTCATCTGTGCATTCAAAAAAATTGTCATCCTATATTGTTAGCAACCCACCCGACAAACCTTGAGATGGTATGTCTCTCCATTGAAAATGTTCATTTCCCCATAAGTTTTTTACCCACCAATTGCTTGTTTTCATCATGTGTGTTTCTTGTATGAGACATACATTTGGTTTTGTTTTTCTTATGAGATCTCTGAGCCCATCCAATTTATCTACTGCTGTCATCCCTCTCATGTTCCAAATAAGAATTTTTAATATCCATTTATACCTTCTGAATCCAGTTTCACAACATCTTCATACATTTTTGTTTCTCCCTCCCTGTCTTCATTTTCTGTAGGATTTTCAATTGTTTCCTCTACTGGTATAATTTCAGTGACTGAATGGTTATTTTGAGTGTTTCTTGGTACCTCCTGAGCTAAGTTTCTAGCCACAATTCCTGCATACAAAGCTCTAGCTTGTTCTTCATGTTCACCAAAATTTGCCCCAATATCTATATGTTGCTTAGATGGTGTTTAACCGCTTAAGCACATTATTAAAAAAAATTATATTTAGTTAACATACTTAATAGGAAAATAACTATTTTAAGAAAAATTATTCTCTTCTGCTCCTCCCTCTCCTATTGCTCTGCATAACTATATATCCTAAAAAATTGAAACTACTTTTTCTTTTTCTTCAATTCCTTTTACAAAACTTTAATTACATATCCATTTATTTATTATTGTGTGTTTTATAGATTTACTCTAATATTAATTAGGGTAAATTTAGGTAACATTTAAATTAGATTTTTATGCTTTCAATAAAAGTAAATTTAGGTAACATTTAAATTAGATTTTTATGCTTTCAATAAAATTTATCCTTGTTCCACTTAAATTCAGGTTTTATATATATTTCTCTTAATTCAGGTTTTTTATATATTTCTCTTGATTGTCTTCTAGTGGCTGACTATTGTCATTATGAAGAATATAATAGCCTTAATGACACTTTGTTAACATGTGATGGTATATTCATGTATATCGTTGATGGCGATCTCCTCTGACGTGACGTAGATCTTTGCAACTCGATACAAGATCCATGGCTATAGGTTCAAATCGTGATTATGATATTATGTGCTTATTACTCATAAACTCTCACCGTCTCTCTGTCGGAATAGTCCTCGTGATAAATGCCCGACAAGATTAGCACTTTCCTAAATCGGGCCGTGAGTTATAACCCCAAAGGTGTCACTATCCATCCACAAAAAAAACCATCAAAACAAAAGTAACACAAAAACCCCAAATAATATGAATATTTGGGGGTTTGTATCAATATCCACCACTACCATCACCGACCACCACCACTACCATCACCAACCACCACCACAACCATCACCAACCACCACCACCATATCCACCATCAATATATACCGGCACTACCATCACCAACCACTACGATCACCACCACCATATCCACCATAAACTACCACTACTAGCAACCACCACCACATCCACCAACAAATACTAGCACTACCATCACCATAAAAAGCACCACCACCAACCAACACCACCACTAACCAGAAACAGTACCACCAAAATTTGGTTTCATCATAAACTTACTGCTTCATCATTAAAATCTTCGGTTTTCATGATAAAAACAAAAAGGCAAAGATAAGATGAAACTAAATTAGGTTTCATCATAGAATTTGATGAAACCAATTTTGTTTGGGGTTTTTGTATCAGTGTTTTTAAAATTTGGGGTTTTTGTATCAATTTTGTTTAATATGGAGTTTTAATGGATCCCAACATTTGAATGAAGTTTTTATACTCCAAATTTGGCCACCTTGGTGTTTTACTACCAGTTCTCTTCCTAAATTTTGGGTGGCTAAAGCACCGGCAGCCGCCCCCAATTCCCTGAGTCACTAAATGTCCACCGGAGTTTATGGGTGATGAGTTGGATCATGATGTTAAGATACCTAAGTTATCCAATGAAAAAGAAACCAAAATACCGGAGATTAAGAATAACTAGCTCGCAAGTAACTTAACAGACTAGCGATGTTGTCTTTTGTTTTGAAGGCAGGGTTCCTAGTTCAGCTTCACACTCAGTTTTACACATGAGATACACAATTGCACGGGCACCGTTGCTGTCTGACACTTCTATTTGGACTTTTTAGCTGTATATCTGATCTGAATACCGAAGCACTTGGGCAGATTGGTAATTTCATCTCATCTCCTAATTAAACACACTATATCGAGAAAGTTCACGGAGAACTCCCTGCGATAAATTTACAGTGAAATGGACTTCTGGTTTCCAGGGTCAACCACCACTTCCAAATCCATCCACAATCTTACTGCTGCTACTGCTCCAGCCTCCGGTAAGTGCTTTATTCCAGATTTTATGCCCTAAATAAGAAAATGGGTTTTTGTATGGAAGTGTTTTAGCCTTTTAAAGTGTGTATCTTTCTTTACTGGAAAAAGTTGTTTCCAAAACTAGGGTGTTTCTAAATTAGGGCATTTTTGGAGAGACCCCTTTTTCATTAATTAAGAGCATAAGAAAAAAGAGGGGTCTGGGTCTTGAAGAATGTATATGTAGGTGAAGCTGAGATAAGAAATTATTGAATTTTGGGTTCTTAGTAAATTAAAAAAAATAAAATGGCAAAAGCTAAATTGGAAGCAGCTGTTAGGAGATCAGTTGCACTGATCCTGATGAGGAACAGTGATTATGTGGGTGCCAAGAACAAGTTACTGGAAGCAAGGAATATTTTTCAAGAAGTTGAGTTCATTGATGAGCTGATAACAATATGTGATATAATGTGTATAGCTGAGTTACCAGTGAGTGAAATCGATTGGTATTCGGTTCTCCAGACTGATAAAGGAGCTGATGAGTCTGTCATAGAGACTAACTATGAAAACCTGATTGGAACCTTGGAACCCATGAAGAGCAAGTTTCCGGGAATCGAATCAGCTTTGGGGCTCATTGATAAAGCTTATAATGTGCTTTCAGGTAGAGAAAACTGTCACAAGCCTTGCGGTTCTGGTAAACAGCTTGAAAGGGTCGCGAATAATGGAAGGGAAACTAGTGACGAAAATTCTTCTGGACCGAAGAGAATTGCTAGTCAGGGTTCAGATAAAAGCGACGTCATTTGCAGCTCAGGAGAGCAGCCTTCAAAGAGGGTAAAAAGTTTGGATGAGGATGATTGTGTGATTATAGCTGAGACCCAAATACTTGATACACCCAGAGGAAAAGTTTGCACATTAAATAAAGTGGGAACATCGTTGAGAAGTTCATCTGGGAACTCATCCCCATTACTGAAATCAATGGATCACCACCAACCATGGCTCAACAACGGAAAGGCTGAAAATTTTGAATTTGGTCAGATTTGGGCTGCTTATGATAAAGAAAAAATGCCGCGAAAGTATGCGAGAATCAACAGGATTGAAAGTTCTTATAATGAGGAAACAAATAGCACAGAGAGCACATTATATGTTAGGTGGCTGAGGCCTGCTCCCATCAATGCAGATGAGAAAAAATGGCATCAAGCAGGGCTGCCTGTTTCTTGTGGTTATTTTAATCTTGACAGTGTTAAGATAGTTAAATGTAATTTGGTAGTTTTCTCACATTTGGTCACTTCGTTTCAAGAATATCCTTACTCAAATGAACTGGTTGAACTTTATCCAAGAGAAGGGGATGTATGGGCACTTTATAAAGATTGGAACCCATTTGATTGGTGCTCTAATCCTAAAACGAGAAAAGGATGCAAATTTCAGATTGTTGAAATTCTTAGTGGTTCCTCAAAAGAAAGTGGTATTAAGGTTGCATCTCTAGTAAGGGTGGCAGGGTATAGAAACGTTTTTCGAAGACTCGGAATTGATGGGGCTGACATCTCTGGTCTAATATCTCCTCGTAATTTGTTTGTTTTTTCTCATAAAATCCCGGCATATAGGTTCCGAGGTGACGGGAGGGGCATATTTTCAGGTATACTACTCAAACTCAACCCATTCGCAATACCTGAGGATGCAGCTGTGGATACAGTTGCAGAAGAGCTACCTTCAGAAGGGGGCTTCAGTAATGGTTCCAGCATCAAGCACCCAATATTGAAATCACTTCTTACGACATCGGCTGAAACTCAATGTTTTAGATCTGGTGCTCTCTCCTCTGGTGGTCAAAACACTGAAGGATTCATTAGCAGCTCACAGCAAAGACTTGTTTCACTGAGGCCATGTGAAGAAACGAAGAGTCGGGCTGATGGACTATCGAAGGATGAATATACATCAAATAATCTGGAAATGGATGGGTCAGCAAAAGAGCTGGTAGGCAACCAAACTGCTGAGATTGACGAAGAGGAAGCGGCAGAAGAGACTGATTCTGAGAGTGAGGGTGAGGGTGACAGTGACAGTTTAGGTGGATTTTTGGTAAAGAGGTCGGGAATTTCTGACTCTGGAGATAGTTCAAGTGACTTGGATGATGCAGTTAATAAGTTGGATACTGGTCATGTTATGGCAATGATAAGAAGGAACAGAAATACTGAATTGAAATGGCAAACTGAAGATGATATGCTATCTTCCTTTGAAAAGGATCCCGTCCTTTGTATGGAAGCTGTTTGTGCTCTGCATAGACACCAAACAGCTGATGGATCAATTAAATTTAGTTGCTTTAGCAAGTTCGTTGCACTCAGGTTCGTTGTCTGCACAAGCTCCCAATATTCATTTATGTGGTTCCATTTTTTTTATAATACCTGAAATTTGCATAAGATGCAACTTATTGCGGTTGCAATGTCTGTCTGAAAGCTCGTTTGACTGTGCTTCATGTTTTTCACCCTCTTAAGTACTTACTATTAGATGATGTCACGTACCCCTAATAAACGGTTTAAAAGTTTAAAAATAATGAATGCATTGCCTCAAATTGTTGGGCACTTAGTCCCCTGTCATTTGAAATTGAATCATCTTGGTAGTCGTGAAATTCATTTATAAACGCCTACATGATTCTTCTGTACTGTGTCGTCTGCGTACTACTTCATAAGTTATGCATGCATCACTAATCAGATTAGATCGATCACACTAGAATAGACTGCGTGAACACCTGGTTTTTTTAGACCTGCAGGATTCAGACTGAAGTGTTCAATGAAGGGAAAACCCTCCGATTTTTTTCTTCTTCATATTTTTTGGTTCTTAAGGTTCGCTATTAATCCTTTATCTCTCTCATCATATTGCAGGGGAAATGAAATAGCTGAGTTTCTAACGGATAGTATCCCCGAAGGTGACTTAAAGAAGTCTGTAGAAGAGCTGGAAAATTTTATTCCTGAAGGACTTGAAGATTGTAAAAGTATAGCTACATTCTACTCGAATCAATTATTCATGATTTATCAAAACAAAGAAGATCCTTTGTTTGGTCCTTAGGTTAACAACGTCATTCATGTTCAAATGTATCACTATTGTTGTAAAATAAACACATAATTTCAGTTAGGGTTCTCTAATATCACTGTGTCCCAAATGCATCTCGGCTCTCTTTTGTTCCACCAGTTTTTTCTTATTTATTTGGCTTTACTTTGTTGTTTATCCAGTATGGAGTGAAGAGAGTTGTTTCCTTTTCTTATTGTGTTTATTAGTGGCTGCAGGTTATACATATGGTATGGGAGTCCAATTTTGTGCACACTAACAGTCCTAAAGAGTGTGCACGTAACAAAACAATTTTGTTTTGCTCTTTTATTTTTGGCTTTTAATATAAAAAACGGCAAATAAGAGGCTCGTTTTAAGGAAATATATCTCATGGAAAGTTTCTTTATCTTTTTCTTTTCAGCTTCTTTGTTAATGATACCGATAAAACATGCAATGATCAATCCTTTCATTTTATGTTGTTGCGCTAAAAGAAGATACATTTTTGGATTTTCATTTCGTTTGTATCTAATTTGCTGAGTTTTAAATTATTCAACGGATAAATATGGGTTGGATCAACAACTGGGGGAAATTTTCAAGAGTGCTAACACTCATATATTTGATGTAATTGAAAGTGCGATCGTTGTTGTTTCAGATTGCCAAAAAGAGTTCAGGAATCTAAGATATCGAATTGCTGAGAAGGTATCCACATGTCGTTGTAGTTGATGTTTAGGTTGTGATCATGCCGAATTGAAAGTGCCAATTGACAAACTCTAACTATGAGTATAATTAGGACCACGAACTTTAACTACGGGAGGCATTGGTATTGATTATACAGTGAGATTAGCTATAAATAGAAGAGAAATTATAAGAAATTTTGGATAAAAAAGGTGCGATATAGGAATTGAAATTGATTGAATTTATAAGAAGTGAGATTATAACTGTTAGATGAACATAAGTACATAACCGTTATTGAAACAGTAGTGATCGTCCCAATATGAGACGAGTCGCGTCTCAACAAGAGCCGAGGCTCGGGTTATACTGGGACAACCATCTCAATTTGAACCCTCATTTTGAGACTCTCGGCTCAATCTGAAACGAGATGGGCAAACTCCTAAATTTGATCGTTTTCCCATCCATTTTCTTGGTTTATCTATCCTACAGTGGGGTAGAAATTGGAAAATCCGCTCATTTGCCCATCCCACTGTCTTTGCCCTTAGTCAATAGGTTAAGATCAATGTTGAAATCTTCACCTCTCGGTTCCGTACGATATTATAAATGTAATTTAATAAATATACAAGCTTCTCTTAAAACGACGACCTTGTTATAACAATAATACCCAGTACAAGAACTTAAACTGCAAACTCGGTATTATAAATCCCACATCCATGGAAGGAATGTTCTTATGAGAAATGTATGAGATTCTGAAAACGCAGGGGTACTAAGTACACACTCAACTTATTCGTTTTGATAGGAGTATGAACCTGTATAGTACTTTTAACAATCAAAAGATGCAGAAAAGTAAAAGCACACACCGACAAGAATTTTGTTAACGAGGAAACCGCAATAGCAGAAAAACCCGACACCTCGTCTAGATTTGAACACCAAATTGTATTAAGTCGCTACAGACACTAGCATACCATCAGACTTCGGACTGGAATGTAGTTGAGACCGAATCCACCCTCCAAGAGATTCAGTTACAGTCGCGCTCCTTACGTCTCTTGAACCTCACAAGGGTCTATGCAATTGATTCCCTTAGCTGACGTCCTTTACATCCTAAGAGTTGCTTCAACCTAAGTGAAGACTTTCGATACCAATCTGCCTCTAACAGATAAGCCTATTTGATTTTCGTTTAGATCAAAAAAAAAAATCTCAATTTATTTCGATACAGGATCACTTTGAGCATCAAGGAATATCTTTGAGCAATAAATGATAAGATCTATGTACATGTTCAAATATGTCAACATCATGAAGCTTCTCATCTTGGTAAACCCTTAAACCCTAATTCACACACGACATGAAGAAATATGTGAACCATGGTTTTAGATCATAAAACCTATTATACCATCACTCCAAAGAATGTTGTGATCGGATACAATAAGATTCCCAAGATAGGTTTGTAATCGGTTATGAGACCGGTTACACCTTGCTTCCCGAAGCCACCATGTGACCGGTTGAACCAATCAAGCATTGGTATGCCAAGTTTGGTTGTCATATTTTAGTTCCAAAACTTGAGTCGCTTGATTAGATTACTAGAGTCAACTTTGTTAGGTTAGACTAAGAAGTCTATAAATGTTGAGACAAACTCGTGTTACTCTGAAGAACCTGAAGACGTCTCGACATCAACGGACATATCATCCTTCTGTTCGAGGTTAGTAATACAAGACTTGACTTTATTTTATTTTCATCTACGTTTTCAAGTCATTTATATTGAAAACATAGAATGCGAAGTTATATATATAAATCTCTAGTATTAGTGACTTGATCTTTACATTATCATCAAAGTATCAAGGTAAGATATACGAGTTTTATTACAACTTTGGTATATGAGAATACGAAGTATACCATTTATCTTTTGAGCTTCGTTTATGCGACATAACACTATCTCGGTAATTCGTTACTAGATTGTGTAATGAATTTTGAGTTAATTCCATGCATAGAAAACTATGTTTAACTACATGAGTTTAAGGAAGTAGACTTGCGAAACTTGTTTCGTAATTGAAAGGAATCAAAAGGGATTTGGTGGTCCGACTATTATTAGGGATCTTTGGCACGACCGATCCCTACTCGAGCAGGATCGATCCCTACCTTAGGGATCTCTAGCAGGACTGATCCCTAATAGCAATTGTATTTCTAATTTTCGTATACATTAGGGTTTACATGGAATTCGAAATATGAGATGCTATTTAGGAAAGTTCATTATGTCGACATAATGGGTAATTTGAACATGTGCAAAATCTTGTTTATTAACTGTTCAAAGATATTCCTTGATACTCAAGGTGAAATCCTAAATCGAAATATTTGAGAATCTTTTTAGGGTTTTTGAATTTATATGTTTTTACTTTCCCAGTAAATAAAACATATCTCTGAGAATATATTAGTAAAGTATACTTGTATGCTAGCTAATATTGAGGTTTCATCCATGAGAGATTTCGGTATGTTAGTTGGAATTAAACAAAACCGAAATTTTGTATTTGTTGCATATATTTTGATATTCTCGGTTATAGAAATTCTTTGGCGTCCAGTCTACCTTGGTTTATAAATAGTGAATTTGTTCTTATTACAAAATTATCCCGACACACGTACTTTATTTTTAAGTTAGTGTGATAGCCGATTATTAGTATTATTTTTAATATTATCTTGGAGAGGATAGTAACATAATTAGGCGAAATCTCTTACGTTCGTTCTTTAAAGACTTCTGTGGGATCAAGAAGCGTCTAGAAGTACCGTTGATGGGAAACTAGCATCGTACTGTTATTATTATTTATTTTTTGATTATTTATTTGATTGACTAACGTTAGTTGAATCTTAATCACTAGTTTGTTTATCACGAGATCCTTATCTTCTGATGTAAGGTCACACGAACAAGATCAAGGATCGACAAAGTTCAGATCTCTTTTTAGATCTGAAGATAGGCTTATGATCATTCATTGTTAACAGACTCCTTTTTGTGTGTGAATGATCATAAGGGAATTAAGTTATTTGTGCTGGTACATTGAAGACTGGAGATTTGAAGACAAAAAGAATTTTGATTGGTTTCTGATCTTTATGATATACTTCGTACACACTTGATTGGTTGGGGTCAAACATAACTTGTTTATCTTGATAGACATTTTATAGCTTGTCATAGAGATCGATGATCTATTATTTAGTGGTTTTCTTCAGGATTCGAGTATGATAAATTGAGCTAAGTTCTGATTATCTTGATAATCTACATCTTAGTTGATCTGAACCGATAAAGGGACTTTATTATTTTAAATGATAGAGCCTTTGTATGACTCAACATATATCTCTGATTTAGTTTTTGAGATTTAGAGCTGCTACCGAATATAAATTAGTCTTGTACTGTTTCAGAATACAATCCAAAGGAGTGGAGTGGCAGAAGTCTTTACAGAAGCCGAAGCTACTTGAGATAATGTACTCTATCATAGTATTCACGTGCGTTGACCAGATTGGTAGTAGGCTCAGGGATACTGAAGGAACTAGGTAACTTGGAGTTAATTTACTTGGTCTCAAGTATACGAAGTTGGTAGTAGTCTTTGTATAGCGGCTTAATTTAAAGGGTATTCAAAACTGGACTGGGTCCCTGGGTTTTTTGCATTTGGGGTTTCCTCGTTAACAAAACCTTGTTTTGTGTTGTTATTTACTTTAGCATTATTTAGTTTGTCTTTATAATTAAATTGAATACACTTTTACATTAATCCAACACTTGGGTTTTTATCCTAATAGTTAGGTTCGGTTTCGATACCTATTTTATATACTCAGTTTCACCTTGTTGAAAAGGAATCTCCTTGACACTACTTTTCTGAATAAGATTACATAAGGTATGTCTCAAATAGGTTGATATCGAAAATATTATGGTGTACTTGGTACCCTCGTCATTTCAACTTGATATGTAGAAACAAAGTTGTAATTATATATCTATTTTATTGAGATTAGATTGGAAAATGAAAGGATTCAGAAGTAAGATAAATACAGGGTTGGGTCTACTAGATGAGTTTTTTTTATATACAGAGGAGTTATAAGGTTAAAGTATACCTTAGGAACAAACCCGGGACCTAGTCCAGTTTTGAATACTCTCATAATTAAGCCGCTATAGAAAGACCACTACCAACTTCGTATAGTTGAGACCAAGTAAACTAACTCCAAGTTACTTGCGCCTAGTATTAATCTGGTCAATGCACGTGAATCCTAAGATGGACTCCACTATCTTAGTCGCTTCACCTGCTGTGAAGATTTCTTGCACTCAATTCATTTGGATCATATTCCGAAATAGTAAAGAAATAATTTGTATTCGGTAACCGCTCTAATTCTCAAGGACTAAATCAGAGATATATGTTGAGTTGAACAAAGGAAATTTCATAAACTATAAACTCCTTTGTTCGGTTATCCTCAACATTTCTAGACCTCATAATCTAACCAGACGAAGTTGACTCTAGTGATCTAATCAAACACCCTTGAATTTTGGAACTAAAATATGACAACCAACCTTGACATGTCAACACTTGGTGGGTTCAACCGAACAATACTCTAACAATCTCACTCTTTGTCAATTTCAACGACAAAACTATATTACATATGGAAAATACAATTAAAAGATAAAGATATTATATTGTTAGAGCATTACTCGGTTGAATCCACCAAACGTTGGTATGTCAAGGTTGGTTGTCATACTTTAGTATGAACACTCATAAGTTGCTTGATTAGATTACTAGAGTCAACTTCGTTAGGTTACACTAGGAAGTCTAAAAATGTTACAAGTATTACTCTGAAGACCTGAAGATTCCGAAGACGTATCGACATCAACGACGTCATCCTTACACTTGAGGTTAGTAATACTTGACTTGACTTGTTTCCATTTCTATATCGTAATCTTTCAAGTCGTTTCTGATTGAAAACATAACATGCGATGTTATATATATGAAAATCTAGTGTATTATACTTGATCATCATATTGCGACCAAAGTGTCAAGGAACAATATTGAAAATACGGAGGTGCCAAAATACACCACCAACTTTTTCGTAGGCAACCTATATGGACTAAACCTAAACACAATTTCGAGAATTACAACTTAATGAATCTCAATCAGGAATTATATCAAGATTTTATATCTATTTCTCTCACAATCAATATGTAAACGGAGACAAGTCCGTGAACCTGATTATACCAAGAGAGTACTTTGACGATTCCAAAGATCAATATCCAAGATCAATCAATTCGTATCCAACAATTAAGATGGATGTATCTACTTTTATTGATTTTACGTACAACCTGTGATATTTTAATTATATAAATAAATAATATAATGCGGAAAATAAATAACACAGACACCAGAAATTTTGTTAACGAGGAAACCGCAAATGCAGAAAAACCCCAGAACCTTGTCCAGACTTGAACACCAAACTGTATTAAGCCGCTACAGACTCTAGCCTACTATCAAAACTTCGGATCAGAATGCAGTTGATACCCAATCCACCGTCACAGTAATTCAGTTACAGTCCCGTTTATTATGCCTCTTAAATCTCACAAGAATTTGTGCAATTGATTACTTTAGCTGAGTTCCTTTACAACGTCGGAGTTGTTTCAACCTAAGTGAAGACTTTAAACCAATCTTTCTCCCATAGAAAAGCCTATATGTGATTTCTGTTCTGATCGTTAAATCAAGGTGAGATAGGAAATCGTTTGCAGTAGACTAGGTTTAGCAAACCTCAAAATCCGGTACTTAGAACTCCCGAATAGCAGCCTAGATTATTGTTCACCTCACAATTAAAACCTACTACGATTTCAACAAACAATCATTATAGAGGAATTAACTTGTGGAATCACAAAGTCTAAGACGAAGAACTTTACTATCTCTATCTATCTTGTCTGATCGGAGTGAGGCTCAACAATCAGTAACAAAATTAGGATACACGAAGTACTATCAAGATAAAGATAGTCGAACCTGGCTTCACGAATCCCTAAGTGAAGTCTTTTTAGTCGCTAAACCTAAAAAGGTTTAAAGGAGAATATGGCCCTAGTTTACAACTATGATACACAAGAAGAGTACCAGGGATTCGAAAATCCTAGTTGCTTGAGGTTCTCCTTTTATAGACTTTCAAGATCGAAGGTTGCTTTAGATTTAAGATAAGGTAGCTTTGGAATCAAGCAATCTTTTTCCACTGTTAGATGAAAATTCGACTTGAGATAAACACAACCAAATATACACCCTGGTTAGGATGAACCATAACCGAACCGTGTATAATGACTTGTTCATAAAAGGTTATCCTAAACTAGCCAGTCGAACTATAAGCTTAATCATATTCATATAACACTTATAGACTTTAAATCTTGAGTCACAACCATAGGTTATAATGTGATCAAATATGTCTAGAGGTGTTTTAGAGAGTTATTCAAATGCTGAAATAATTATGATGCATCTGAAAATATTCGACCGGGTAAGTACGTGTACTTACTTTCAGTTTGTGAGTTATTTTTGTCATAGTACGTATACCGGGTATGTGTACCCTTAAGACAAAAACAGTTCAAGAACTTTTGGTATCCATACTAGGTATGTGTACCTTCCTGAGTTCACGAGTGATAGACGCATTTATGTGTCTATTTTCATCTCTATTGTGTATATTGTTAGTACCCATTTTTGTACTTATTTTGGTATTTTATCTCTTTGTACGTGTTTTTGGAGAAATAAGCCTTTGCGACGAAATTGGCTCGAAAAGTTATTAAAGGCACCTAGGAGGACATTTGCTATTCGGACTATCACTTTGGATAATGGGTAACCCATTTCCAAGCAGCTACTAAACACAGACCGGGACTGGATAGGGGGAGGTCACTTTCTTCTCAAAATTCAAATTCTGTTTTTGGCGGGAAAATAAAAACATCCCTGGAATTTTTGGTGATCGTGATTTGGAGGAGTTTGAGGTCGATTAAACCTCTGATTTTCATAGGGTAGACTCCTTATGGGTCTAGGAATCTAACATGGGTGTTGAAATCGATTAAACTGGGCTCAATCGACGGATTTTTATCTCAATAGCAAAATATGGAAAGTCACGTGTGTGACCGATTTTTGGAAATTTTAGAGAGATTAAAGTGCTATAAACCTTCCCAAAGATTGGTATCTATCTAAGGAAGAGTTTAGAATCAAAAGGAAAGCTCAGAAACGCGTAGAAATTCTAAAACAAGAAATTGCCGCAACTTTGCCGTGAAGAGAAAGGAAGAGATTTTTGAAGATTTTGGAGAGATTTAATCACTCTTTTTGATATAAATAGATTGGTTGGGTCATATAGAAGGTGTGTCGAAAGTTAGGGGAAGTTTAGAACACCACAGAACCGAAAAATCAAAGGTGCAGGGCTGCTGCTTCTGAAGAACACGAAGAACATCGACCCACACCGAACCGTCGCAGCGAGTGTCTTTCTTCAACACCAGAACCGATTTATCGTTTATTAACAGCACTTGAATTGTATCGGTGATTTCTGTAACGCCAAAAAAGCGTTGCAGATTCGCTGTAATATTATTTTACTTCAATAAAAACACCTTTTGAGCCATGTTTCTATCTTTTGAGCATGTTTTTACCATGAGGAGCTAAACCCCAACACTGGGATGACGGAGGAAGCCCTATTTCACGCATGTGGTAATTCTAAAAATTCTTTTATGACTATTTGCATTGATTTTTAATTGATTTATGATTTTTATTGAATGGGTGTTATATTGTTTGATGATGTATGCTTGGTCAATGTATTTTTGATACATCATGCTTTTGATTTACAGTCATTGCTTTTCAAAAATCTACTTTTGGCAAAGAATAAGAGTCCATATTTTTAATATTTGAGTTATAATTGATTGGAATTATTATTTGAATCACATGAATGGAATTTGGTAGAATCCTGAGTCTCAGTGCTTTTTATAATCTTGACCAAAACATTATTTTGATTTTTCTAGTTTTCTTAATTAAGTCTAAAAATTATTCTTCACAAGTCCGAGTTGAACGAATCTTATTACCACTTTTTCTACAACAATTAAAATCACATCAATTTTTGGCGTCGTCAACATAATTTTTTGGTTTCCATACTGGGTATGTATATCAAAGGTCGTTGACGAACTCTAGCTACGCTGGTATGCGTACTGAGTATGTGTATCGTGGCTCCAGACCTATAACAGTTACACCGGTTTGTGAACTAGTACGTGTACTGTTTTGTATCCAGATTTACAATAGTTCCATATCTCTCTAATAATCGATTTGAAACATTCCCGAATAACATCAATGGCACTTATCACTATTCCAGGCTATTTTCAAATGATTAACTTGAATCATGATTTAGCTCATCAACAATAAATTGTTATTAACCAAATTCATCAAGTTTTGAACAAATGTTCTTAAGATTAGTCATTCATATGTTGAGAATAATTAACAAGATAAACTTGATTCAAAAAATTTATTGTGCAATTTAAAGTCCACTTAGTCATGCGAATTAGTCTCATAGATAGAAAGGTGAAAACTTGAGTAATAGGTTGGTAAAATCTTCACATACCTTTTGTCGATGAAGTTCTCCAAATGTCTTCAGTTGATCTTCGCCTTCAAGCGGTAAAACGTAGTAATGTCTATACTCAACTACATATTTCTAATCCTAATTCGAGACTTGACTAAATGTAGACTAGAAATCAAGATATAGTTTTGATCAGATAAATTTGACAACAAGCTTGAGATAGAAACACTTGTGAGTTCGACCAAGCAATGCTCTAACAATCTCTCCATTTGTCAATTTTAGTGACAAAACTATCAATACATATGGATTAAAAAATAAAAGATTTAATACTCCAGAATGCATGATGCTTGATTTCCTTGGTTCTCCAACTTCTTGAAGTCTTCGTTACTTCAACATCGCCAATGATTTTGAGCGTGTTCAACTCAGCATCGTTGTTGTCGAAGATCCGTAGCGATAACAACTTTTAAAACAAATATTCTCAATCATTGTTATACAAAAACATAGTATTATTATCTTCTCCAAAGTTCAGTTGTATCACAACTTCGAAGTAATACTACGGTGATATGTTTCCCCCTAAGTCAATACTTACATCTTTTTCATAATATGTGAAACCTATAGATGTAGATTCACTCCCCTTTACATAATGATCCGTAAACCATATGTATGTAGTACGAAACTACTAATTCATTCTCCCCCTTTTTGTCAATAAAAATTGGCAAAGGTACGAAAACTATGGGATCGTAATGAATTCTAACAAAAGATAATTCAAGTAAAAGAAACACATATCAACTTTAATTCAGATGATATCACAGAGTAAAAACTACTTAGTGTCTTCACCTAAGAGATATTAAGACACAAGTATCCTTGCGCCTACATATTCCACATCTACTCTCCAAAAAGATATATCAATTAAACACAAGTTTAAAAAGAACTCTCCCCCATTTGATGTTATTCCCAAGAGAACAACATGAGTGATCTTACTTTAATAAAAAAGAAGGATTTTGTTGGACATTAACAAATCACATGGACTTGTATCCAAAAACATCGACATAAATTAATCTCAACGCCAGTTACGAACAAGGAGATAATTTACACTGGCTCAACATAAGAGAAAATCTTACGGAGTTGATCATGCAATAATTTCCCAAAAGTGTGACCATGGAGAGATCAATACTGCGGAAAATTCTCACAAAGTTTATTATATCTTTAGTCAGATAATAGATTTAACTTTTGAGCATATATATGAGATATCAGTTCAATTAACAAAACGTAAAGGACACATATATCTCATAAGATTTTGCAATACATATAACCAATAAAGATTAAATACCGCAAGTTCATCTTCCAAAAACTTCAGAATTTAAATAAATAAACCTAAAAACATGCAAGATGAAAATCGTTGGAAATAGCCTGTGTACTCACAATATATGTTATACCGAACACTAGTTATCCTTCTCAAACACAAGAGTAAATTCTCAGAAGAAGTTTCCTAGTACTTAAAATAACAAAACAAACATAGAATGAAGAATCTAAGCATCATCTTCATCATCAGAATCAATCCAAGAAGGTTGAATATATCTATATCATCTTTGATGTCGGGCAATTTTGTAGCAAGCACACATAATTGTTTTTGCACACCTTTTATCTTAGAGTTGATCTTACGAACATCCTTGTGAATTTGTTAAAGAAGACTCAAGATAAGATCACAAGAACCATCAAGAAGTGAGATAGATGCCATTTTTATTTTGTAATCGTTCGTTCGTACGTTTTTATGTACTTCCACGAACCAAAATAGGAGTTCTAATAGAGTTTCCAATCGAACCAGTGAAGAATTCTTGACATATTCGTTCGATAAGACAAGGAAAACCCAATTTCTTGCTGGATAAGGTCATCGTCGCCATTTGTTGAATAATCCAACCACATACGTTAAGACTTTGTGTACCCATTTCAAAAAAAAAATCTAACTCTGCAAAGTCACGACTCCAACGTGCATCTTCCACCATGGAGGGACAAATATTTGGAATGCCGAACTTTCCAAAGACCTTAAAAGGCATACCGATATCTTTGGTGGGAAATTTTCCATCTTTCCAACCAAAACTTTTCCCACAAAGGTTATAAGAAATGGTTTCACAAGAAGGCTTATCCTCCTTTGATCTAGGAAAACAAAAATCACCTATGGAAAGATTAGTGATTTTTGAAATTAATTCTCAATCCACTTTAATCATATGTTTTCTAATCATGGTTCTAAATAAGGATTAATATCAAATATGTTTGCATAGAATACTCTTGTAAGAGTGTAAAATCCTTCACCATGACCATCAAAGATGTAACCAAGATTATACTTCTCAAAACAAGATAAATCATCACAAATAACATACCCTTTGACCAATTTCTTCTCCAGGATAAAATCTCTGGTAGAAATTTTCTCATAAGTCTTATAACAATCTTCATTAACAATTACGATTCTAATTGAAGTCGGCTTACTAGATTTACCCTTACTCTTGAGATTGGGTACATAGACATCCTTAAAATTTCTCTTAGGTTTCTATTATCACCATTAGTTCTTCCAATACTTACCAAAAAAAAAAAAAGTAAATTCAAAGTGGAAGAAGAGGATAGATTTTACTTGGAGAGCTCCTTTGTAGATAATTGCTCAAATTAAACTTCTTCTTGATAAAGATGCTTGTTATTAAGAAGTTGAGAGAAAAAATTGTGAACAACCAACCTCCAAATCAAAAATACATAACACCGGTTCGATAACCCTAGGAACAGCTTCAATTCCCGTACGTGAACACATAAGGAAGAAGAAGGATTTTGGAAGTACGCATACTCTTTATAATATACCCTAGTGGGCATTTACTGGTTCGGATACATAACCCATAACATGGATACTTTGTCAAAAAGAATGGTTATAATACATATTCCGTTTGAAATTATATACTAACAAGGTGTATGTGATTTCCAGGCTATATGATGGAATTTTAGATAGTGGTAAATAAGGTTGTCGTTCACTCGGACTTGATGAGATTGATTTTAAGAATTAAAAATACAAAACACTAAAAATAACAAAATATATACAAATAATGGTAACAAGATGTCGAGAGGTGATGGGACTCAGGATTCTGCCGAACTCATAACAGAAGGTTCAAATATTAATTCTTTTAACAATTATAGCTCAACAAATAAAAACATGGACTCTTATTTTTGCCAAGGTAGATTCTCAAAATATTAGTTGTAAATCCTAAGCACGGGACATCAAAACATCTAAGCAAGCATGACCCTTCAAATGAAATAACAACTAATTAATCAAAATCATAATTCAATTTTAATTAGTGCAAAAGTCATAAAAAGAATTAATTAAAATTACCCTCATATGACATACGGCTTCCTCCATCGTCCCAGTGTTGGGGTCTAGCTCCGCATGGTGAAAACACACTCAAAAAGATAATTCATGCTCAAAAAGTGTTTTTATTGAAGAATTATAATAGAACAGAGATTCGTAACGCTTTGTGGGTGTTACAGAATCTACTGTCACAATTGAGTAACTGTTACAAAGAAAAGATGACAGGCCTGTTAAAACAGTGATTTATTATTCGTCTTCTTCTTCACCTGAAAGTGCAGCAATGGCTTCTGCAACTTTCCTTTCTCCGGCCTCAGCTCTCTGCAGTATCCCCCAAAACTCTCCCTCTCTATGAATACCAATGATCCTTTTTTATATCCAACAATAGCTTAATAACTCCCAAAATCTTTTGTATTAATCCGAGATTATTTTTCTGCCATTAATGGAAATATTTTCCTTTTCTTTCTCTTTCACGCGCTCCTGTTGCTGTCGAATATCGTTATTTGTCTTCTACACGTTCCTGTTGTATCTTAACACACTCCAAACACAAGCATTACACGTCTAAATCCTATGCAATCCCGTGAAAAACTCCCTTGTAAACGTAGCTTGCCCAGTTTTCTTAGACCGACGAGAATATCTCTTCTCACCCTGAGTTCTTGTGTTGGAACACTCCGAACACGTTGAGTGATCATCCAAACACATAACATATTGAGTAACACACTCTCAGGTCTCGTACAATCTACCAAAAATATCTCAAAAGAGTCTGAGAATGTTGTCACTCTGTTTCATCGTGAGGAGACCATGTACTTTCCTTTTTTACGATTTCGAACGTGTACCATCCCTGTTTTGTCGAATCAAGTCTATCCCAGCCGAAAACCGCGATTAAATCTCACTCAAACCACTCCAAAATTCAAACAAAAGTTACACCCGCTGACTGCAAAAGTTACCGCCAAAAGCAAATTCAAACGAAGAAGAAAGGGTTGCCCCTTATCCAACAGCTGGGGTGTGAATAGCAAAGAAGGTGCCCCTTAGTAATCGAGTACCCCTTATCCAAAGTAGGGTTCCGTTTAGTAGTTGTCCTCCGAGGTGCCTTTAGCAACTTTTCGAGCCGAATTTTCCAAAAATGCTTATTTCCCAAATGTACCTACAAACAAGTTTATTAGTGATAAAATGAGTCCCAGCTAATGTATTTATGGGTGGAAATGCGTCGCACTTTCGTGCTTATCACTATACTTAATAATTGGCAGAGATTACACTAAGTTACAATATCAATATAATAAGATGATTATCTTATCCTTAGCTTAATGAATCAAATAAGGTTCAGAGCATAAGTAATATTGATATTCACATCTTATGCAAAAAATTAGATGCGTAAAGATCTGTCTTGACTTTATAACATCATGGAATTGGAGTCGGCTCAACAATATGTGACGTTTTAATTGTTTCATGACAGATTACTGAACAACTTTCTTTATCCATAGTCAATTACCAGAATACCAGAATCTCAAATACTCGATGAATATACCATGGAACCAATATAGTACAAACAGAAATAAACTTAACTGCAACTTGCCCCACCTCAAGAAATAATTACATGATGGGGTGAAGCGAAGCTCTTGTTAACAAGGTTGGGTGAGTAAGATACTTACAACCCATCTTGGCGTGATAGTCTTTCCATTTTGTTTTTTCCTTCTTGTTGTGATCAAGAGATGGTATTCCGTGACCATTAGGAGTAGTCAGTATTATTATGGTCTCGCAAGATTTCCTGACATGTCCAAATTTTCCACAATGGTAACAAACTTTACCAGTGTCTGAAAACTGCGGGGAGTTATCCTTATTCAAGATCAATGCAAGGTGTTCCAAGAACTTAAAAGTTTTTTCAAAAGCTGAAAAGAGATCTTCATTCACAGATCTTTTTTTGTTGCATTCCTTAAAAAGACTGTTTAACAATCTTTTAAGGCAACGTAGCTTATTACTTTTAACATGACATTTCTTGTTTTTAACCTTTGCATAGGATTCTTTATTTTTTTTAAATATTCTTTACCATCAACCAGAACATTAGAACAAATCTTGGTTGAATCGAGAGCACCCTATGAGACAGAAAGTCTTGAAGGAAACAAACTCTGAAAAAACTTTAAGAAACTTTGGTGTACGTTATAGGTGAACAGAAATAGCTTCCCAAAGTAGATTCCTATGAGAATATACTTTCAGGATCAAACAAACACAATCTTATTAGGTTTTCCTTGTTTGCCCGCTCTGATACCAATTGAAAACGCGGGGGTACCAAAATACACCACTACCTTTTTCTTAGGCAACCTGTAAGGACAAAACCTAAATACAATTCCAAAAGTTATAACTTAATAAATCTCAATCAGGAATTATATCAAGATTTTATATCTCTTTCTCTCACAATCAATATGTAAATAGAGACAAGTTCGTGAACCTGATTATACCCGAGAGAGTACTTTGACGATTCCAAAGATCAATATCCAATGTCAATCAAGTCGTATCCAACAATTAAGATAGACGTATCTACTTTGATTGATTTTATGTACAACATGTGATATTTCAATTATATAAATAAACAATATAATGCGGAAAAGAAATAACATAGACACCAGAAATTTTGTTAACGAGGAAACCGCAAATGCAGAAAAACCCCAGAACCTTGTCTAGACTTGAACACCAAACTGTATTAAGCCGCTACAGACTCTAGCCTACTATCAAAACTTCGGACCAGAATGTAGTTGATACCGAATCCACCGTCACAGTAATTCAGTTACAGTCCCGTTCATTATGCCTCTTGAATCTCACAAGAATCTGCGCAATTGATTACTTTAGCTGAGTTCCTTTACAACGTTAGAGTTGCTTCAACCTAAGTGAAGACTTTAAACCAATCTTTCTCCCACAGAAAATCATATATGTGATTTCTGTTCTGATCGTTAGATCAAGGTGAGATAAGAAATCGTTTGCAGTAGACTAGGTCTAGCAAACCTCAAAATCCGGTACTTTCAACTCCCGAAGAGCAAACTAGATTATTGTTCACCTCACAAGTAAAACCTACTATGATTTCAACAAATAGTCATATAGAGGAATTAACTTGTGAAATTACAAAGTCTGAGACGAAGAACTTTGCAATTTCTATCTATCTTGCCTAATTAGAGTAAGACTCAATAATCAGTAGCAAGATCAGGATACACGAACTATCAAGATAAAGATAGTCGGAACTGGCTTCACAAATCCCTAAGCGAAGTCTTTTTAGTCGCTAAACCTATAAAGGTTTAAAGGAGAGAACGACTCTAATTTACAACTAGGACACACAAGAAGAGTGTCAGGGATTCAAAAATCCCAGTTGCTTGAGGTTCTCCTTTTATAGACTTTTAAGATCGAAGGTTTCTTTAGATTTAAACTAAGGTAGCTTTGGAATCAAGCAACAAAATATACACTCTGGTTAGGATGAACCGTAACCGAGCCGTGTATAATGACTTGTTCATGAAAGGTTAGCCTAAACTAGCCAGACGAACTATAAAATTAACCATTTTCATATAACATTGTTTGTACCCAAAATTACTTTTAGGCACTAAACATGATTGATTGCTGATGATGGTGTGAAATTAGGGTTAGAAAACGAATTAATGATGAAAAAAGGACAAGAACTTAATGTGGTTCGGCGAGTGATGCCTACATCCACGGATGGAACAGAGAGTTATTTTATTGGTTAAGAACTACAAAAATCTCATATGGTTAGGTGACCTAGAATTCCATATTTTCTTTGGGTTTAGGATACATGTATTTGTATAGTTTATGTATACCCTAATTCTGATACAAACTGATATGCAAGCAACTTGGGCAGCAAGACTTATGGAAACTTATGGAATCTTCTTTCACGGGCTAGACGGGTTTTTTTTTTCTATTTTATGGACGATACAAACAAACACTTATAGACTTTAATCTTGAGTCACCACCATAGGCTATAATTTGATCAAATATGTCCAGAGGTGTTTTAGAGAGTTATTCAAATGCTGATTATATCATAGAAATAGTTCTGATGCATCTGAAAGTATTCAACTGGGTCAGTACGTCTACTTACTTTCAGTTTGTGAGTTATTTTTTTCATAGTACGTATACCGGTTATGTGTACCCTTAAGACAAAAATAGTACAGGAACTTTTGGTATACATACTAGGTATGTGTACCTTCCTGAGTTAACGAGCCAATAGAAATTTTTGGTGTCTATACTGGGTATGTGTACCAAAGGTCGTTGACAAACTCTAGCTACGCCGGTACGTGTACTGAGTATGTGTACTGCGGCTCCGGACCTATAACAGTTACGCAGTACGTGAACTGGTATGTGACCTGTTTTGTATCCAGATTTACAGTAGTTCTATATCCCTCTAATAATCAATTTGAAACATTCCCGAATAACATCAATGACACATATCACTGTTCCAAGCTATTTTCAAATGATTAATTTGAATCATGATTTAGGTCATAAACAATAAATTGTTCTTAACCAAATTCATCATGTTGTAGCTTAGTCATTCATATTTCGAGAATAATTAATAAGATAAACTTAACTTGAAATTTCTGAGAATATTGATGGGTAAATCTTGTTGTGAGAGTATTCTCTCAGAATACCAAATTCATCATGTTTTGAACAAATGTTCTTAAGTTTTGTGTTGTTCTTAACCAAATTCAAGATTAAAGTCTTATGTCTGAGAGTATTGATGGGTAAATCTTGTTGTTTTGAACCAGCTGAGAGTATACACTCGAAATTGGTAGTGTCTTTGTATAACGTCTTAATTCTGAGAGTATTCAAAACTGGACTAGATCTCGGGGTTTTTCTACGTTTGCAGTTTCCTCGTTAACAAAATCTTGTTGTGTTCTTTTACTTTACTTTTCGCATTATAATTTGTTTAAGTTATAATTAAAGTAGTTGCACTTGTACTTTAATCCCAAACACTTGGGTAGATCCCTATAGTTTAAGGTTCGGTTTCGAACTAGAAACTATATACCAAGTGTTTACCTTGTGGTTTCTATCTTCTTGACAGTTTCTGTCTATAGTAGATCACGCAAGGTATCGGACTTATAGGTTGATGTCGAAAAGATTGTGGTGTACTTACCCTCGTCATTTCATAAATTACATAACAGTCTCTTCACTCATTCTTCATACGCTTGATTCCAAGTTCCAACAGCACAATAACCTGCAAATATTCACACAAAATAATACGGTTGTTGAAGCATTTGAATAATAAAAATGCCCCTTAATCAATGATTTATTCTTCTCGTTAGATATATACTTTTCAGCATATATATCCTTTCTCGGTGATATAATTCACCATATACTTCATATATTTCTCCCAATTTTTGTCACAAAAATGGTAAAGAAACGAAAAAAATACATGTATTTCGAAAGGACCTTTAAGTTCATAAGAAATCGATACAACCAATAAGAGTCAAGCAATAAGGTTAACATACCATTTTAGATAAGCATCACTAAAACCAAAACTACCTAAGTAATTCATTTTAGCCTCTTACCAAAGAAACAATTACCCGAAGTGATTTTTCTTTATTTTGATAAGTCTAAAACTAGTTTTCTTATCGGAAATTGATTAGACTTGAATAATCGTACCTTGTTTTGATAAGCCTAAACTAAGATCATAAGTTACTTAGTTTTTCTTATCATGAATCCATTGTACCTGTAACACCCGCACTTTTAGCATGGCGCATGCTAAAATATGCGCCATGACTCGAGATGAAGCTTCATCCAAAGCTTCCTTTGCATAGTAAGATGCATTTGGCCATGGGCCATATTTGGTGCTAAGGAAGGCACATCGCGTAAGCATATTGGCCAAGGGAAAATGTTGCATCATCATGATACATTAGGCCAGTTGGGTAGGTGTCCTTGAGCTCGCACAGCGTAATCATTGCGCATTATAAAGGCTATTGGCCTAGAGCCAATATCGCACAATCATTGTGCATTAGGCCAGAGAGGGATTGCCGGACGAATGTTGCACAATCATTATACATAATCATTATCTGCAATCATTGTGTGCAATCATACTAAGCAATCATTGCGTATGAAAGCAATCATTGCATATGAAAGCAATCATTGCCTAGATGAAAGCAATCCTTGCATATGAAAGCAATCATTGCGGATGAATAGTGAAGCAGGCATGTCAATTTGGTCCCTAATTCTAACTTGTAGAAATTCCATTAAGACATATATAGGTAGGATAGTTGATTGAAGGTGCACATGAGGACTATGTGCCAAGTAAGCTTCATAGCTTAGCCGGAAGAGTATAAATGATGCCTAAGGCTCATTTATAGCTGCGTAGCCTTGCGAAGAGGGAGTTTGATGCTTAGGCATCATTATGCCACGCCGCGGACCCGATGATGCATAATCATTGTGCATCTTGACGGAATGGCCTATACGGACCAGGCCATTACCATTATTGCTTAGCCACGGCTTTGCAAACGAGTTGGTTTAAGTTGCCGTCCCTTCGGGGATGAACTACGGTCTGTGTTTGATCCCTTTAGAGTATGGAAAGGTACATAGGTAGCCGCAACGAGTGATGTGTTTTAATTTTGTTGTAGAAATAGTGGTAATAAGATTCGAACTCTAAGACTTGTGAAGGATTTTTTTAGACTTAAATTAAATTAAATAAAATTGTATAATATTATAAAAAAAATAACTAGACTCTGGATTCCACCATTAACCAATTAAGTGATATAATCTAATCAATACTCATGCAACTCTTTACGTTTAAAGTGATTCTAATATTTTGCAAAAGTAGATTTTTGGAATAACAAGTGTATTTCGAAAGCATAGAATATCAAAAAAATAAGTCTAAGAATAATCTATCAAGAGAAATCACAATTGTTTAAAAAAAATCATTCAATCAATTCTCAATCAAAGCAAATAATCATATAAAAAATTGCAAAAATAATTAAAATAGAACTATACCACTTTTCATGGAACAATGGCTTCCTCCGTCGCCTCGGCTAAGGGGTTTAGCTCCTCATATTAATCACTTGCTCAAAATACATGTTTATAGCTCAAAAACTGATTACAAGGGAGAAAAGAGTATACTGTAGTCGCTGAAAGTCTAAAACAGAAGACTGAATCGTTGCTGAAATGCTTCGGTGACTGCAGGAAGGAGCGACCGTATCTCGTTGTCACTGAAAATAAGTCTGCCTCTGCGACTGATTCTGTGGGTCTTATGTTCTTCGTCTTCTTCTCCGGCAACAGCAGCAGCAGCAGAACTCGGTTTCCTGCAAGTTGATTTTTTTGGCTCTGTGGTGTTCTAAACTTCCCCTAAAGTCTTCCCTTCCTTCCTAGGATTCTCTAGAGCTTATATATCCCTCACAGGTCGGTTTAAACTCGATCAAAATCTCTTTTTCTTCCACCAAAAGTCTCAGACTTTTTTTTCTTTTTTTTCTTTTTTTTTTCCTCTTCTACACGTCTCTAGAAGTGATATTATCGGTTAGATGATAGAATCAAATCACTAGGATATCTTCTCTCCAATTCTTCACGTTTGTTTCCAAGAATAAACCAATAAGTTGCCTAAAATAAACCGTGATATTTTTAACTTTTTTTTCCCGCCTCAATTCGAGTTCTAGCCACTTTGGATCCATTCCAACACCCTTACCTCGCCTGTTAGGTCCATAGGAACAAACCCAATCAAATTCATCCCTTTAATCTCCATAAAAATCGATCAACAATCCACCCCTAAATCCGTCTGTGAAAAGAAAATTTTCCCGCCAGTTTTCTGTTTTTGAAAATGTGAAGAAATGTTACCTCCCCCTATCCAGTCCCGGTCTGTGCTTAGCAGCTGCTTGGAAATGGGTTACCCCTTATCCAAAATGAGAGTCCGAATAGCAAATGTCCTCCCAGGTGCCTTCAACAACTTTTCGAGCCAATTTCGCCGCAAAAGTCACCTACAAAGGGATAAAATACCAAAATTAGTACAAAAATGGGTACTAACAATATACACAATAGAAATGAAAATAGACACATAAATGCGTCTATCAACGAGTTGTATCATTGCCGGTCCAGCACTTTGTCGCTCATATCATCTAATTGTGAGATGATTGCGACACTTTGGCCCCTCATATCATCTAAGCTCGGTGGCTTGATGCAAGAGATGATTGTGGCCAGACTTGATGAGGCAAGTTGCATTCCAGACAGTGGATGCTCATACTTCCTATCAAGTCGTTCGACTTAGGCATGTACCAATGGCTCATTGGGCATAGCCTCAGAGGTAAGCTACATCGATATGCAAGTTAGCGCAGCTTGCATAAGCTTAAGGAGAGTACGGCATGAGCCTGATTGATGCACCCTTGGCACGAGCAAGACAAGTGCATGCTGTCAGCAATGCCGAAGCTTAGTGAAGATGAAGTGCGACGGTTGCTCAGCTAGATAGGAAATTCAGTGATGAATTTCCTAGGTTAAGGCAAGGCACTCGGAAGCCAGAGATGCATGTAAGGTGCATTGGCCATAGCCTTCAAGGTTGTAAAACCTTTGCAGAACAAGGGTAAGTTAGAATGGTGTGGAAGCTAAGTTAGCTGCGTCATGCTCCACGAGCATGCTTACAAGGGAAAATGGACATGCATTTGCCTAAATTTGAAGCCCGGATCGTAGCTTCATAATGGCGCATAGGGAAAGTTATAGCCTGCGCGCATCACGTGCTCCGGGCATAATTTTACGGTCCGTCACAGTACCAAAGCAATTAAACCTTATTTTATTAAGCAAAAGCAAGAATCGGAAACTCAGCTTTTCTTAACAAGAAAACGATTAACCAAACAACTGTTACCTCGCTTAGATATGTCAAAAAGAGATCGGAACCGATCTATTTTACATATCATGAAAGAGATTATCAAAATAATTCTCCCCTTGGTTTCCAAAACCACTCACCCCACAAATATTTATTTTTTGTTATTCCTACGTTTAAGCACATTATTTTGTTATTCCTTGCAAGACAAAAGAATAACACAGAGACAACCTTTACCATAGAAAGGTCGACAAGATCTTACTTATTACCTACCACAAAGTAAAAATCTAAAAATGTAACTTATATGTATACTAAATACACACTTATGAGACACAAATCAATAATAGTAAAATCGTGACTTCGTACACGAGTTAAATTATTATCTACTTATGATCATTTGATAAAGATACCCTATAGGTTAGATGTGAAATATGCTAAATCAAAATTCAGAAAATCATAAGAGATGACCAATATGAGATTGAAGCATTAGGGTTCATAAAAACCGAAAGTAATTCTCATAAACCTAAAGCACTCATATATATACCAAATATTTAGTTTATAGAACATAAAGAAACATTAAAATATGTGATTAAGATAAGCTAAACCGTCACAACTTTCTTATGATATTGATATAGCAATCACAAGAATATGATCAGAAGATCGGTTGTACACAAAAATCACTAACCATAAGAAAGTGAGTCAATATACAAAACCGAAACAAACCGGTTTAACTCATGAACTCAAATAAAATACACCATAAATGTTCAATAATAAATCAAGTATTGAGATTACCTCAATCTTGTAGGAAATGAAAATACGAAAGCAACGCAAAAATAATGAGGTCATTCCGAGTTCGGAAGAAGAAGTTATTGTATGAACTAAGGGCCTATTCCGGGACCGAACCTTAGGATATCGGTCTTAGAAGAGATCCCCATCACGGATCCACAAAAAAAACAAAGCAAAAACAAACAAACATCGTTTTAGACATAAATTTTGCATACGATGTCCAAATTGGGTGATTTTTGGCTCATTTTAACCGTCTAAACAAGAGATACATACATAAAACTTATAGAAATCAACACCATAAACTCATGATTATCGTTTCCATCAAATGCACAATTCTAGATAGAAGGTATGAGTAAATAAGAGAAAAGTCTTCCTAAAGATGTTAAACAGTCATGTAATGATCGAGTGATCATGTGCTTCTTCTCTTCCATAAGATTTAGCACAAAGGTGAGCATGCACATTCCAACCCACTAGGTCATGTTGAGGTGAGCCTTGTCTTGTTCTTCACAGGTGACTAAGACATAATTAACATTCTTGACCTCTTGCTTGGTTTCATTTCTCTTGTTTTTCTTTCTTGACTTGTGATGAAGAGTGTCATTATCACAACGTTCATTTGTACAAAATACTTTAGACAACATGAGGTCTTTCTTGATTTTATCGACCAAATATTCAAAATTATTGTCACCAACAATAAATATTTGAGTGTCATTATTGTGACAGACTTCTGGATTCCCTTTGTTTGCTTGTATGGTAGACTTCGGGACCCATCTACAGATGGATTTCGCAACAACTGCTTGTATGGTTACACTGACTACTGAAGACGTATCAAGGTCAACGAACACATCATCCTTTTTGTTCGAGGTTAGTAGTATAAGACTTTATTTGTTTCCATTTTAATCTACGATGCTTTCAAGTCGTTTATATAGAAAACATTACATATGTGAGGTTATATATATGAATTTCTAGTATTAGAGACTTGATCATTTCATTATGGTTAAAGTGTCAAGGAAGAGTATACAAGTTTTATCAAACTTTGGTATATTGAATTACGAAGTATAACGTCTATCTTTTAAACTTCGTAATTGCGACATAGATACTATTTTTGTAATTTGTTATAATATTGTGTAATCAACTTTAGGCTGATTCCATGCCTATAAAACCATGTTTAACTACATGAGTTTAAGGAAGTAAACATGCAAAACTTGGTTCGTAGTTGAAATGAATCAATAGGACCGGTGGTCTGATTCCTATTGGGAATCTATAGAAGGAACGATCCCTATTAGAGGATCTATAGCAGGACTGGTCCCTGCCTTGGGGATCTATAGCAAGACTGATCCCTATTGGGGATCTCTTGTAGAACCAGTCCCAATATCAAATCTTATTTCCTGTTTTCATATGTACTTTAAGGTTTGTGTGAATATCAGAATATAAGTTGATATTCATTAAGGAAAGTTCAAGATGTCGCCATAGTGGGTAATTTGAACATATGCTAAATTCTTATTCTTTCATTGTTCAGGATATTCCTTGACACTCAACGTGAGATCCAAACCAAAATATTTGAGAATCTTATTTTAGGATTTTCGAATTCATATGTTTTATTTACCCATTAAATAAACTTATCTCTGGAAGATATATTGGTAAAGTATACTTGTATGCTAGCTAATATTGAGTTGTCATCCATGAGGGATTTCGGTATCTTTGTTAGATATTATCTGGAATTAGACAAAACCGAAAATTGATGTTTATTGCATATCCTTTGGTATTTCGGTTATGGAAATTCCTTGGTGTCCAAACTACCTTGGTATATAGATAATGAAGTTTGTTCTTCTTACAAACTTATTCAGATACTCGCACTTCATTTTATAATCAGAGTGATAGACGACTAATAGTATTAATTGAAGAGTAACCTAATTAGGCAAAATCTCTTACGCCCGATGTTAAAAGTTATATGTGGGATCAAGAAGCGTGTAGATAGTACCGTTAGTGGGAAACTTGAATCGTGTTGTTATTATAGTTTTTGATTATTGATTTGATTGACTAACGAAGGTTGAACCTTGATCCTTGTTTGTTTATTCTAAGAACCTTCTCTTCTGATATAAGGTCACTCAAACTAGATCAAGGATCGGCATAGTTCAGATCTGACGATAGGTTGGTGATCATCCATTGTTTAGAGACTTCATTATGTGCATGATCGATCATAAATGGTATCCAATTTATTTGTGCAGGTACATTGAAGACTGGATATTTAAAGACAAGAAGATTTCTTATTGGTTTCTGGCCTTTGTGATTATATTTCGCACATACTTGAATTTGGATGGGGTCTGACTTAGCTTTGTTATTTCGATAGACATCTTACATCTAGTCGTATAGATCGACGATATATCATTTGGTGGTTCTCTTCAGGATCTGAATTCGATGGGTTGAACATCGACCATTTCTAATAGGAATCAATCGACATGAACATGAACATCGACTGACTCTTGTTAGCACGGAAAACCTAGATTTCAAAAATATTCTGATTTTGAGTGTATGCATGATAGAAAAGTACCTGATTCGAACCATTTCTTTTTCTTATACTGCGCTGAGATATTGTTCGTTTTCTGTAACTGTTTTCTTATTTGATAGTTTATTTCGTATCTCTCGCGCAATTCTTGGATTACTCTTATTTGGATAAGTAACTCCACTGGCTTGTTTCAATCTTACTGTCTTAAAAAAAAATCGTTTTTTTGAATCATGAATAATCGCCGATGTTTTTGTTTGAAAAGGAAAAAGAAAAAAAAAGAAGAAATCGGTCCTTAGTTTTGATAAAATGAAAACCAAAATGCAAATAGATTTGAATATTAAGTTTTAATAAAGAATTTTTTAAGCGTTTTACCCAATTTATACACCCTTTATCCTCCACCTAGTTTGGCACAAATTTTTTTAGTACTTGAATAATTTGAGCTGGCTTCAAAAATGAATAATAGAGGTACCAAATTGCTTGGGAGTGTCAAAATTGTATATGACAAAATATATGTAGGTAAGCCATTGGTACACCCCAATCAAATCGGTGACGGTACCTCTATGCTTCAAAAATAAATAAATTGGTATCCCTGTTATAGCGCGTTTGGGTACACACCCAGAAATAACTTTTTGACTTCTAACAAGAAGTTAGTTTTGGTGTGAAATTTCAAAACGACTTCTAGAAACAAGAAGTAAATTTCAGAATGACTTCTAGAAGCAAAAAAAAAACTACTTTTTGTGAAGCAAAATACCTTTGCTTCTGGCTTCTTCTTTTGATATCCAAACGCACTATGCATTGCAAATTAGTCTGGGTAGTAAAGTCCTTCAACAACCAAAATTTGAAAAAGATCCCTTTTAGGATAAATGAGTAGGTGAAAAGATCCTTCAATAAAGTACTTCTACCCTATCCTCCCCACCACATATTAAACGAGAAAAGACAAAAACGGTAGTAAGTATTTTACAGTCTACAGTACATTGGTGAAAGCCTCAGTAGACTAATGAAACAAGTAATCAGTGATCCTACTGCTAATCAAAGATTCCTAGGATTAAAACAAACAAAACGACCTGCTTTGGTTTTTAGGGTCTACCACCAAACAGAGTAAAGGGACACACTCTCACTCTCTTGCTCCTCAGTCCAGCCGCTGCTCATACTCTTCTTCTTCCTTCAGCCTTCAAGCTTTCAGTAAGTCTCTTTTTCTCTGATCTCTCGTTTATACATTTTCAGATTTTGCAGTTTGTTGTTTACTAGTACTACTCAACCTAAGAGGGTTTCAAAAAAAAGTGTTTTTTTTTCTTCTGTTTGCATCTCTAGGGTCTTGAAAAATTTGAGTTTTTCACTTTAAAAATGGCTTCTCTGATAAAAAAAAAAAAAAAAAGGATTTTTTTTGTGAATGTTTTCAGGTGAAACTTTACTTACTGTGTTGTGTTTTTAGAACTAGGTTCAGGGTTGTTTCTAGAACTAGGTTGTTTCTTTCCTTTATTCATGTCTTGTTTCACTTCTATGTAATGGGTACCATGATTTTTTATACAAAAATCTCACTTTTTGGGGTTTTCGTAGTTCTGATCACTCATTTCATTTTGTTGTCAAGGGTGAATGATAAAAGATGGAGGCAGCTATTCGAGAAAAATCAATTGCAATAGGCTTGATGAAGAGCAATGATTACATGAAAGCAAGGAACAAGTTACTCGACGCGAGGAATCTGTGTTCAGGACTTGAAAACATCAATGAGTTGATTACGGTGTGTGACATTATGTGTACAGCCCAGTTTCAGTTACCAGGGAGCGGAATTGATTGGTACTGGATTCTCCAGACTACAAGGACAGTTGATGAATCTGTCATTGATTACAAGTATACAAACTTGATTAGAGTCTTGGGGCCAATTAAAGGAAAGTTCCCGGGGGTTGAATCTGCTTTGGAGCTCATCAAGCAAGCTTATGATGTTCTTTCGGATAGACAGAGGCGTCAAGAATTCGATTTGAAAAGAACTGCTAGTTGGGGTCCTTGTGGTGGTGCTGTCGAACCGCTAAATATAGCATATCCTAAAGAGATGGAAGCTACTTCTCAGAGTTCTTCTGGGTCTAAGAGAATCGTTAGCGAATGTTCAGATAAGAGCAATCTCATTTGCAGTGCAAGAGCGCAACCTTTGAAGAGGGTAAGAAGTGCTAGTGAGGGTGATGGCCAGGTTGTGGCTGAGAACCAAGCACTTGTTAATAGAGTTGTAGCAAACACTTGTAACCAAGAAGCGAGCCCGGATTCTGCGTTCACCAAGGCTAGATTTAACAATGTGGAGAAATGCTTAGTAAGTTCATTTGGGAGCCCATCCTCATCCATGGTTCACAAGGAACCTACTCATGAATTTTATGACTTTGCTAACAACCGAAAGGCTGAAGTATTTGCAATTGGTCAGACATGGGCAGCTTATGATCAAGAAAAAATGCCTCGAAACTTTGCAAGAATTAACAGCATAGAAAAGATATATAACAAGGAAACTAATAGCACAGATGTCACATTGTATGTCAGGTGGTTGAAACCTGCTCCCCTTCACATAGATGAAAAGAAATGGCATGAGGCTGGTTTGCCTATTTGCTGTGGGTACTTTATGCAGGAAAAGTTCAACATAGATAAATGCAATAGGATGGTTGGCGGGCGCCCTGTTTTCTCGCATTTCATCACTTCATTTAAAGATTTAACAAATGATTTGTTTGAACTTTATCCACAAGAAGGGGAAGTATGGGCAGTGTATAAGGATTGGAAACCATTTAATTGGTGCAATGATCCTAAAACAAGAAAAGGATGCCAATTCCAGCTTGTAGAAATTCTCACTGGTTACTCAAAACAAGCTGGTGTTAAGGTTGCATCTTTAGTAAAGGTGGCAGGGTTTACAAGCATTTTCAGAAGACAGGAGATTCAAGGAAGTGACTTCTCTTATCAAATTACTGCTCCCAAATCGTTTATATTTTCTCATAACATCCCAGCATTTAGGTTTGCAGGAGAAAAGAGGGGTTTATTTCCAGGTATGGTGCTCGAACTCGACCCACTTTCTATTCCAGAGGATGTGGTTGTGGAAACAGTTGCAGCAAAACCACCTGTAGAAGGGAGATCCAGTGATGCATCAAGCACTAAGCACCCAATTCCTATATCTCCTCCAATATCTTCAGCGCCGAAGCCTAAATGGCCAGCAGAGGCTTTTTCTTCAGGTCAAATATGGGCCATATATGATGATGGTCCTGATGCCATGCCACGGCGATATGTCATTGTACACGGTGTAAATTCAGGTGGTGAAGTTTGTGTTACATATTTGAAGCCCCACCCTAAGCTTGAAGATGAAGTGAAATGGGTTGAGCAAAGTCTACCTGTAGCATGCGGGTCATTCAGAACTGGTGGTGTCATACTCAATTTGCAAGTATCAAGGTTTTCACATTTAATGAAGTGCGGTGACAGCAGCTCTAACAGTAACAAATATCTTCACAAAATTTACCCAAGGGAAGGTGAGATATGGGCAATGTATAAAAATTGGAACAGCAAATGGAACCACTCTAATCTCGTTAATTGCCAGTATCGATATGTTGAAATCCTTTCTAGCTGTTCAGAGGACGCGGAGATGAGGATAGCCAGCTTAGTAGAAGTTAATGGTCGTAAAACGTTTTTCCATAGGCAACTCAATGATGATGGCTTTGAATTGACTCGAACAGTTTCCATGAAGGAGTTGCTCAGCTTCTCTCATCAGGTACCAGCTTTCATTGTTCCAGGTATTGAAAATCACGGTATTCCTGCAGACTCTTGGCACTTAGAACCTGATGCATTGCCTGCCATTCCTGCCAACTAGGTAAACATCAATTTACCATACTTCAACTTCCACGCGGTGAAGAAAAAAGAAAACGGGAGCTTTAGTCTTTTAATTTTAGTTTAATTTGCTAGCAAGTTTTTTGGTGATCATGAATTATACAAGAAGGAAGTTGAAGTCTTTTGTTTAGTTCCTAAGCTATTTAAGTAATTTCCAACTTCAAGATAATCAGGAAAGCTTTTGTATCCCAGTGATGATTATAACATAGTTCTCTCTACTCTTTTCTGCATGATTTTTCGTCAATTCAAATGTGTTGACGTACTGTTGACAAGAAGAAATATGAATGTCAGAAGTAAGCAAAAGTATAGCCTTCTTTAGACTTGTTCATTTTGTCAGATGCAGTACTGGTTGATGATGCAACTGGCAAGATGTTCGTATAAATTCAAATGTGTCATCTTCAAAAATTGTCCAAGCCATACTTTTTCTAGGAATGATCTACAGATAGAGTTAATAAATGCTCAAAATTTTGAGATGTTTTATCTTTTCACAAGCAATTAGAGGCTGCAGTATCAAATAATCAATATCATCGCCTCTACTTTGAGTTAATGAGTTTTGTTATATATAGCGTAAGAGTGAGGCATCTGGTTTGCATCACCATTCACCAGGTTTGAACTTTATCAGTTACTATGTTTCTATGTCGACTGTCTCTTTGAGTTTTCTAAGACAACGCACGCCGTCGAAGGATCTAACAACAGAGACCCCTTACTAGTCTTTGAAATATGCTCCAGTTTTCACCTTTGAACATGGCCAAATAAGCAACTTTCGTGCCATTTACTTGATGAGAATCTGAACCAGCTGATATTTTAACATCTCAGCAGTCTTGCAGATGGCCCAAACATCATCACCTTTATCAGTATAAATTTTGTATCCGAGCTTCACCTCTTTCGGTCTGGTGGAACACTACCTGAGAAAATTAACATGTGCTAAATGTGATGCCTTTAGAAAGTTTCACCATCCTTTTTCATCCGTGGTACTACTTTATCAAGTACTGTAATAATTAGTTCCTCATTGGTTCTGTGTAATCTTTTGTTTCAAAAGATTTGGGAATGGAGGAAGTAGCATCAATATGAACATATCGACGTGACATTCCCTACTCAACCTATACCGCGCAAATTCTGACCCTTTGCACAGGAAAACAATGGCTTGGAATTATTAGATCAAAGTACAGTCGAACCCATTCCTTGAGATCAGTTGGACTCGTTAAACATTACCTACACCCATTCAAGCAAATTCACAATTTTCTGATCCAATGCCCTGGTACCAAATGTGAAAGCCTAACACCAAATTGCTGGTCTATCAAATATTTATTTCGACTCTTCAAAAAAGTGATACTAAACCAGACACATTCAGGTAACTGGAAGCTCAAATTATTTTAATACATCAGTTTGTTCGATTTTCTCCCATACAGGATCTATTTACGAATTTACTTCCAAATATACATAAATCTTTCAAGCAAAAACATGGTGGAGAAATAAAACAAAGATGCTAAAATGACAGAAAGGGAGAGACCTTGGACAAAGTCTTTAGTAACGACGACCACCTGCAGTTGATAAAAGGACTCGACTTGGTTTCTTCCCTTTCTTTCCCAACCCGTTCGTCTTGGCAGCTTCCACACCACCAGTGGCAGGTTTCGCAGTGGATATGATACTGGCAAATGACAGAGTAACATTGCTCCTTTGCCCTGCAAAGGAAAATAAATTGGAGACCACTCAGAGAACATCTAGGGTTAACTCATAGAACAATGGGATGAAACAAATTCTATCAAACACATGGATTAATAATAGATAGCATGGTGATATACGCAGGGACTGTGATGGTTGCCTACCAGTTGGAACAGCAATCTCATTTCTTGCTTCTATGTTATTTGAAGTATCAGCTGTAACAGAAGGAGAATCAACCCCAGCAGCAAAACCCAGACGAGTTACTTCTGAGAATCGCGTCCTTTCGCCAACTACTGGAGGACTTGTTGATGATGCAGGAGAACTTCCCAGTGCTAAACATGGATGGAAAAGAAAAGAAAAGAATTTCATTAAATGGCATAATCAGAATATGGCCATTGGAACAACCAAGAACGAATAAAAAATCTCAGACAGAGAAAATCTTGCACACTGAGTAGCCAGACCGTAACCTAGTATTCATACAGTTCTGACTCTCCCTCCGGTTGATAATTACAAAAGAGAGAAACCTACCTCCTACGAAGACTCCATTTTAAAAACTTAAAATTCTATAACTACGTAAGCAGGTATAGCACATTCTACAAATTACTTGGGCGTGGAAAATTAAGCAAGAAACTTTCTCCCTAATCCACAACACTAAGTTGACATTAAATACTGGTTGCTGAGACACAATTTTCACTGGTTGCTGCTAAACAGTTTAACCCACATAAAATAAATCACTTACCTTCAAAATCGTCAATGGAAAACATAGAAGTAGCATGCCGTCCAAAATTCGAAGGTACAGGCATGGCTTTCAACGCATCAGCTTCTGCTTTGAGTTTCTCTCTATGTTCCTTTTCAGCAAGCCTCTTCCGCTGATTTTCACGCTTCTTAATCTCATCCATAAATGGCAACATGGCATCAAGAGGTAACATTTTACTCAAATCAATCTCACAGAGCTGAAATGTCGTTGTTAAAGAGAAATGACTTAAATAGCGATAACGCCTCCTCATAGCATCAGACTGTGTGACGCTCTCAAGCTCCAAAATCTCACCACCAATTGTCCAAGGAAGCGCATCATAGCTACCATAGTAGTGTAGAAGACATTTCATGTTTAATGGATGAAGAATGAGGTGCTGCCCATCAATTGCTTGGTAAAAGGTATATGATTCCTTCTCCTTGACACAACCAGAGTCTTTTTGCAGACATTTGTCATCATCATATGAAGAAGACAGGACGCTTTCTCCAACTTCGGATGTTTCACACACATCGGTAATTTGGACCGAGCAATCCTCTCCATACAGCTTTTTACCATTCAGTTTATCTGTGCATTTCAGTTCAAACTCATAACTTGCAGAAGGAGATAAGAATGCAGACACACTTGCTTCTTCCAAATAAGCAGCATCAGCACTTCCAATTGGAGAAAACACGTGACTCTTAGTCTTGTTAGTATATTTACAGGCCTTGCCAGTTGAACAAGGTAAAGCAGAATTTCTTGTATCGTGCAAAGTCAGCATTGCATTCCAGCATTTCTTCCTCTCCTCTAGTTGTTCCATTGCAGCACAAACATAAGGAAGCTTCTCTAGATCCTCAACAAGCCCCGATTCTGCTCTTGCCAGCCAACCATCTAATTCTGTCCTTACTTCTCTGACCAATAACTCGACATTTGATGCCACGGTGAACTTGGAGAAAGAGTCACACAGAGCAACACTGGAACAAGGTACACCATCAGTATTTTGTTGATTTTTCTGGGATGGAATTAATGAATCTTTTGCGCGACTTAAAAGTGTAAACTGCATATTTTCACCAACGTAATGCTGCTTCACACTTTCAATATTGAGAGTGTATAAATCCTTGGAAGATATCATCATAAAGCATAGAGGACATCTTTTCCACGATTCACCTTTACGATCTTCCTCACCCATTAACAAGTATTGCAGAATACAAGGAAAGCAGAATATATGACCACATGAGGTAATTTGTGGGCACAAAGGACTTTCCAGACAAATAGGACACTGCACCGGATGTGGATCAGAGTATCTCACGCAAACTACATTATCCCACTGCAACATTTTATCTGGATCCATCAACTCAAGCTCATCGTTCCCACAATCTAACACAACAAATTTGTAATTTGCCTGAATAAATAAATCCTTGTTGTACGGTTTTATCTTCTGGGTCTTCCTAGGAGGAGTCATCCGTGATTTGGGACGAGTAATCGGATCATACTGAAAATTCAACAAGTGATTACCATTCATTGTCTGATGTTTCCTCGGAGCTGAATGTGCAGAACTGCCACAGCAAAATAAGAAGTTCAGACACTACGTTAAACAAACAAAAAAAATATTAAAAGCTAGTACACACACTCCAATTATACCTAAATTGTGGGGATATCCCTCCACCACTAGCCTGAGATGAGGTGCCACTGTTTTGGCGATTCCAATTTCTTCTACCATTTGGTGTCCTTGCTTCACTCACCTAATCAGAAGAAGAAGAAAAGTCGCACTGTTAACATCATCAAGACACCAAAAGCTCAACTCGTAATAATGTATATAGCAGATGTCTATACCTTCTTGGAAGATCCTCCAGAACTTGACGGCGCTGCAGAAACTGAACCTGCAAACACAAACTAGGCTAATCACATCTTCCATCAAGGAAATTTCTGCTAGGAATATATTCATAAACAATGAACAACCAAGAATTCATATGAAATAGCATCATCAAACAAGAAAACCCCCAAATTACTAGAAAACCTTTAACCCTAATCAGGTAAAATTTCAGACTTAAAGAATTTGTATATAAGTTCTAAAGTTGTCAGTTCTGAAGTTATCTCCTTTTTGATATACACAGATTTTTACCCCTTAAATCAATAAAACCTTTAAAAAAATACACCATCTGAACTACCCAATAAAAGGGAAGAACCTACTATTAAGAAGAAAATTAATAACTCTTGAATAAATAACTCGGAAGAAATTTGCTTACCAGAGGTTGAGTGATTGGAGATAAACTGAGATCCTGATCCATTGATCTGATTGTCAGAGGGAAATCCCCCATGAAATTCTTCCTGTGGTGAAGATTGAAAGAGTCCATGGTTTGGGTAATTAGGGTTTCCGCGAAGGTTATCAGATGATGATGATACAAAACTGTTAGATTGTGTGGGCAAGATGGACATGAAAATGTGAGAAGAAATTAGGGTTTCGTCTGTATTTCTCTCACAGCAGCAAGAGCTGGTGGTGGTGATAAAAGTCGAATTGGATTTTGATGATCGAAGCTGAGAAAGACCAGAGAAAGACTTTTATTAATACTATTGAAATAAGTATTTTAGAATATCCTTATTTTTATTTGGACCTTGAAAAGAAAAACAAAGGGGGTTTAAATTTTATTTGGCTTTCTTTTTAAGCATAAATTTGTAATTACTTGAACTTTCCTCGAGTACCTAGGTCCTTGGAGGAAATATACTTGCTTCTTAAAAAATAAAAAAAATAAAAAAATTGAGGTAAAAAAAGGATATATTGAAGAAAAAGTGTGGTAATTACAGTGGTATGTACAAAAGGTCAGAAACAAGACCTCCCAAAGAAAACCTCAATTACATGTAGATGATGTCTTCCCAGTGATGAGTAATTTGATTCATTGTGAAGTTGTTAAAAATGTCAGTTTCTGAGCACCAAAGGCATATATCAAGTTTAACTGTGTGAATCACTTCATCCTTGTCTTTGTTCCTTCCTCCATGAACCCTTATGTTACGCTCTAACCACAACTCCCAACAAATAGCGAAAGGAAGAACATGCCATATCATCCTTACTCTTTTCGATACCCTTTCAATCCTCCAACTGAGAAACATACTCTGCAAATTGATTGGAAGCACCCACTTAACCTGCAAAGAATCTATAAAGACAGACCAAATATCCCTAACCCGGCTACAATGGAGGAAAAGATGCTCTTGAGATTCGACCTCTGAATTACAGAGAGGACATAAATTTGTATTAATCTCCATACCTCTTCTCTGCAACATCAACCTAGTAGGTACTGAATTGTGCATACTCGCCCATATGAGAAAAACTACTTTCAGAGGTGCAAACTTGCTATGCACGACACCAAAAAAATCTCAGTCATTGTCAGAGTCTTATAACTTGTTGTAAATAGCCTTTGCCAAACAATCTCCTTCCACTGCATCTTCTTCTTCCTGTACCAGCGTTAAATTCCTCAAATCATGCTTGAGTTCTAGTAAGTCAATCCTTTCTGTAGGGTTTAACTCTCTTGAAAAAACAAACTCCCAGTGTATATTCTTCATATTTGCAACTTTTTTAAATTTCTGTCCGCTAAGCTTGTAGAGTCTTGGATACTTGTCCTTAAAAGATCGCCTCAACAAAGAGGTATGTGAAAACTGCCCTATCCTATTTACTCATGGCATATACTATTATATCTTATGATACTATGTCGTATGATTTTGGTAGATTCAATATTACAAAAAAGAAATTTTGAGTTCAAGCTTGTCTTGGTTAAACTCTCGAAATATGATTCAAGCAATGAATGCTCACAGATCCTTGGCAATCTTAGTTAGAACAATTTACTGTTCACAATATATTTTTGTTTTAGGTTGATCATTTGGAAATTGCCTAAGCAAAACTGCATACTGTCTATGGCTGTTGAGAATGTTCAAATTGAATTATGAGAGACACAGAACTGCTTTGTGCAAGGTACACGTACTTGTATGTATTACCTAGTCAACATGAATTATGGGAATCGTAGAGGTTTGCAAACCCAGTTTGCTAACCTTTTATTTCTGAGTTCAGGAATGGGGGTGTGTTTGTATACCCACATGACCTAACTTCGCGAACTGCCAAGTTTTGCAAACCTGTCATGTTCCAGCAGTAACAGAAGGTCTCGAACTATTCTGTATGACTATGTTCGCTTTTGCTACAACTCTCATAAACACTTCTAGGACTTGAGTATTATTGAACACCGCCAATGCTTGTAAGTTCAAAGGCATATTTGTCGTTATGGAATATCATTGTGCACAGTTCCAAAACCCATGCCATAGTGCATATTCTCCTGTTTAATTTCAAAGCATGGTTTTTACAGGCTTACATGAATTCCTAATAATAATTTCATATAAACAGAGAAAGTGTTTGCCTGAATCTCAAGCAACCTTGGCTTGAATTCAAAATTATTTGGAGCCTTAAAAATCTATGAATAGAGGGACACTTGTAACATGATCGCTTAATCAATGTCACTCTTGTGTCCTAGTTGCAAAGCTAGAGTCATCCTCTATAACCTAGGTTTCTTTACAAAACTGTATTTTAGGTTACGAGTTCGAAGACTTCATTTAGGAATTCATGAATCCCGGTCAGACTATCTTTTGCTTGATAGTTTTGTATCTAGATCTTGTTGAACTAGTTATTGAAGTTCACGGACTTTAGATCGGGAACAAGATATATAGAAATCAAAAAAGTTCACTTCGCCCTAGACTTTGTGATTCCTCAAGATAGATATATAAATTTTTCTTTGGTTTGAATGGATTTTTCTTGGGAGGTGGTTAGTGATATATACTTTTCCACTAACAAAGTGTAAGTGTTCCGGATCCGCGAGGTTTTCCGGACTTTGTCTACTACATATAGGTTTCCATACCTAAAGTGAAACATATAAAAGAAAATCAAATAGGCTTGTTTGTTAAAGGCATATAGGTATCAAAAGTCTCTTCACTGAGGTTGAAGCAACTCTTAGGCTATAAAGGACGTCATCTAAAGGAATCAAGTACGTAGAACCTTGCAAGGGTTAAGGGATGTAAGAAACACAACTGCATCGAAATTGCTTGGAGGGAAAATTCGGTCTCAACTATATTCCAGGCCAAAGTCCGTTATTAGGATAGGGACTGTAGCTGTTTAATACAATATATATGGTATTCAAAGCTGGACGACGTCCCGTGTTTTTTTTGCAGGTGCAGCTTTCCTCGTTAACAAAATTTATGGTGTCTGGTGTTTTTATTTTTCCTCATTACATTGTTTATCTTTATAATAGGAATATCACGAGTAGTATGTGAATCAATCAAGATAGTTGAAGTCCTTAATGATTAAGATAAAACCAAGACTTGTTCTTTTTGAATTCATATCTTGAAAGATAGATTACAAGTTTCGTACTTGTTAGAATTTGGATCTTGTACAATTAGGGTACGGACTAGATTGATCTTGGATATTGATTTTTGATTTCGTTCAAGAACTCTTCTACACAATCAGGTACACGGAACTTTAGTCCATACATATTGATTGTGGAAGAGAAAGAGAAAAACTCTATATACAATCTTATTCAAGGGTCCTTGCTTGACCTACTTGTGATTGTATTAAGTTTTTTTCCATACAGGTTGCCGAACAAAAAAAGTTGGTGGTGTACTTGGTACCCTCTCCTTTTCAAGTTGACACTGATGGTGCTACTTTGATTATTCAAAGTACAACCTTTACCTAATAGACAGTGGACTAGTACGTTAGGTGATACTTCGAAAGATAAATATGCATGACAAGTAGTACGTGTATCACTCCTGATAGTTTAAGTCCTTATTGATTGAGATGAAACCAAGAATTTGTCTTGTTGAGTTTTTATCTTGAAAGATAGACTACAAGTTTCTTACTTGTTAGAACACAGATCTTGTACAATATAGATATAAACTAGATTGATCTTGGATATTGATTTTTAAGATCATCCAAGAACTCCTCAACACAATCAGATCCACAAACCTTTGGTTTATACATATTGATTGTAAAAGAGAAAGAGAAACACTATATATAAAATCTTATTCAAGGGTCCTTGCTTGACCTACTTGTGATTTTATTAGGTTTTTTCCATATATGTTTCCAAACAAAAAAGTTGGTAGTTTACTTGGTACCCTCTCATTTTAAAGTTGACACTAATAATACTACTTTGATTATTCCAAGTACAATGTTGCCTTTGCCTAATAGACAATGTACTAGTCTGTTAGGTGATAGTTCGAAGGATAAATATGCATGACAAGTAGTACGTGTATCAATCTTGATAGTTTAAGCCCTTATTGGTTGAGATCAAACCAAGACTTGTTCTTGTTGAATTTATATCTTGAAAGAAGACTACAAGTTTCGTACTTGTTAGAACTCAGATCTTGTACAACATTGAAAAAGCGGGGGTCTAACAACTACACCCAATATTTCGCTTAGCAATATGTATGGACTAAATCCAATATACTTTCAAGAGAATCAACTAGACAGTCAGACTCAATCTTAAGTAAAGTATATCAAAGAGTTATATCTCAATTTCTCAATTCAATCTACAATTAAAAAAAAAAGGAATTTGCGGGCCCGATTGAATATAAGAAATAACTTGGACGGTATCAAGCGTCAATCAGTTTAATCAACAACCAAAGGTTGGATTCCCAGTTGATTGGACTTACGCACAACCTGTGATATTTCAATTATATAACAAATATAATACGGAAAAGAAAAAACACAGACACCTGAAATTTTGTTAACGAGAAAACCACAAATGCAGAAAACCCCCAGGACCTAGTCCAGATTTGAACACCACACTGTATTAAGCCGCTACAGACACTTTCCTACTCCAATTTAACTTCGGACTAGAATGTAGTTGAGCCCTAACCAATCTCACACTGATCAGGTACAATTGCGCTCATTACATCTCTGAATCCCAGCAGGACTCTACGCACTTGATTCCCTTAGCTGAAGTCATCCACAACTAAGAGTTGCTACGAACCAAAGTCGAAGACTTGATAAACCAATCTGTCTCACACATAAAAGTCTATTGAATAGATAAATCTGTCACCCACAGATAAACCTACAAGTTTTGTTCCGTCTTTTGATAAATCAAGGTGAACAGGAACCAATTGATATACCGGACTTATATTCCCGAAGAACATCCTTGAAATATCAACCACCTCACAATAATCTTAATCGTATGGTAGCGAAACAAGATATTATGGAATCACAAACGATGAGCCAAAGATGTTTGTGACTACTTTTTATCTTGCCTATCGGAGATTAAATCTCGAGCCAATCTTAGAGAAGATAGTACTCAATCACGATAGACAACAGCAAGATCAGATCACGCAACTACAGATAAAATAGTTGGGTCTGGCTTCACAATCCCAATGAAGTCTTCAAGTCGTTAACCTACAGGGTTTTAGAAAAAACCTAAGGTTAAAGGAGAATCGACTCTAGTCTCAACTAGTATCACACATGAGGTGTGGGGATTAGGTTTCCCAGTTGCTAGAGTTCTCCTTTATATAGTCTTCAAATCAGGGTTTGCTATCAATGTTACCTTGGTAACAAAGCATTTAATATTCACCGTTAGATGAAAACCTGATTAGACTCAAGCTAATATCTTTCAACCGTTAGATCGAACTTAGCTTGTTACACACAAATGAAAAGTGACTTCATTTAGATATGAGTAACTGTACCTAAACGTGTACACCTTTGTTGGATAAAAAATAGTTAACCGAAGTTAGCCATATGAACACTTTCATATCAACCATATACATCTTAACCATAACTAGTTCAAATGACTCAAATGAAACTATTTTTAGAGTTGTTCAATTGTTTATATTCTCATAGAAGTATACAAGACACAATTGAAGCAAAATCAATTTTGATTCATTCGAATCAAGTGATGAACATTATAGCCACGGGTTGCAAAAGATTGCATTCCTTATTGTATAAATGTATTAGTTCATGAACAAACCGATTTTAGAACATAACCTACTCAAGTATGCAAACGGGTACGCATACCTAAGTAGCCTGACTAAGTTTGGGTTCACCAGTATGCGAACTGGTACGCATACCACAAACTCAGTAAAGTCCCGAAACTTGAACCTCACGCCAGTACGCGTACCGGTATGCGTATTGAGTTCCTGGACCTTGACTAAACCAAACAGTACGCATACCATGGTTCCCGAACTTGGATTACACATATGCAAGTACGCATACTGTGCTTATATCCAATTCTTCTAATCTCTCATTTCAACCATTGAAACATTCTCGGAAGACGGGAATAACTGTCTCACACAAACTATTAGCTTCAAAGCAATTTTCAGGTGAGCGAATGATCAATACGAAACATTCCGAGTCTACATCAAATGACTGTCTCACAGAAATCATGTAAGATGTTACCAGACGATTTTCACATGATCATCTTTTGACTTTCGTCAAGAATATAAGATGAACTTGATTAAAGCGAAAGCTTACCAACACATATTTCGAGAAATATGTAAGCGAGTTAATCTCAGCTCGAAATATCAAATGTGTATAATTGAAGTCTATATAGCTATACAACTTTTGTCTCAAATATGAGATAGAGTAGATAGACTTTTGAGTGATAGATGAGTTCGAGTCTCCACATACCTTTTGTTGATGAAGTTCCACAAGCTCCCCTTAGTAGTTCTTCGTCTTCAATCAATGAACACCGTGAATTCTAATGCTCAACTACACTTTCTATCCTAATCCGAGACTTAACTATAAGTAGACTAGAAATCAAGACTTATAGTTTTGGCAACTAAACTTGACAACAAGCTTGAGATAGCAACGCTTGCGAGTTCGACAGAGCAGTGCTCTAACAAAAATAGATACAAACTAGATTGATCTTGGATATTGATTTTTTAGATCATCCAAGAACTCCTATAAACAATCAGATCACGGACCTTTGGTTTACACATATTGGTTGTGGAAGAGAAAGAGAAACACTATACATACAATCTTATTCAAGGGTCCTTGCTTCCTACTTGTGATTTTATTAGTTTTTTTTTCCATATAGGTTGACAAACTAAAAAGTTGGTAGTTTACTTGGTACCCTCTCCTTTTAAAGTAGACACTGATAATGCTACTTTGATTATTCAAAGTATAATGTTGCCTTTACCTAATAGACAATGGACTAGTCCGTTAGGTGAATCGAAGATGAATATGCGTGGTGCGTGGATTTCTAGTGATACAAATCAAGGTATGTGATGTTTATTCGTAATGTATTAGGATACCAATGAGCAAGATGAAGAAATTGTCGGGTTTCGTCGATAGAAGAGGCTGAAGCACAAGCTGCTAATGGGCAAGCGAGAAAGCCTTAACAAACTTCTCTTTGTAAGGGGACTGCAAAAATGTAATAGACTATTTGAATAAGAAGAATTCCTCAACTACTTGAGGAGGTAAAACGAATGATGATACAACTGATGATCATTTTGCAAAAGAGGCTACCTCATCTAGAGTTTTTCAACAAACATGAGCTCATATTCCACAAGTTATCAGATAATCTCTTATAATAGAACAATCTAATGTAATTTCAAGTGCCTCTGCACTCGGATCTTTGGGATTATCCACTGAAACCTCTTGTAACATGAACATTATGGTTTAGCTTTTGAACTGTCTCTATTTAAAAAAAAAACAAAAAAACAACAACCGTCCGGTTTATTAACATGGTTCCAAGAACAGTTTACTCAATTGCTCACGAGTGACTATGTGATTTTTTTTTTCTTGATAAGGAAAATAATTTCATTAAACTGAAAAGAATTACACTGTAGTGGAGAGAAAGTTTGGTCAAAAACCCAACCACTCGCCATTGATTCCGGAAGATCTACAATGTTTAGCTACAATATCAGCCATATTTATGAAACTTTTGGTGAAAAATTCGAATCTAAAGAAACTAAAAGAACTTATGAAGTATTTGCAGTCATGTAAGATAGAGTTGGTGACCATGTGAGTTTGCAAAGGTGCGTGGTCTACAAAACAACCCGGCAAGTTGGATTATGCTCCTGGGGTGCTGGGCTCAGCTTTCGCTATTAGTCTCCACTGTCCAACCGTAAATGGTTCCCCAACAACGCAAACCGCCTGTTAATAAAGACTGAAATACACGGTCCATTCTCCAAGGTAAATTCAGATCGTCGAGTATAACGAACGATATGTCCCTCCCTCCGTTTCTCCATTTTCCTATTCCTAGTTTCTCTCCTTTTCTCTAAAAAAATCTCCCCACTTGTGGTTCGTCTTCCCTAACTAATCTGCGCACACCTCTGCTTAAGCTGCGCATTCCGGGTGTCAGTTTTAATGGCGGCAACAACAAAGAAGAAGCGGAAGAGAGAACAGATTAAAAACGAAGATGTTCCGTATCGAAGTAATAAAAAGCTTATAGCCGGATCTAGAGTTGAGGTAACCTACATTTTCTAGGGCTTCCGTTTTTCCGGCTTTTTCTAGGGCATCCGTTTTTTTTTTTTTTTTTTTGGATTTGTGGCGGTTAGGGTTAAGGTTGTAGTGGTGGTGATTCGAGTGTGCATTTTCTGGGTAACAATTTGTTAGCACCACTGCCACCACCACCAACAGAATCAGTGTGTTTTAGGCTCTTTAGGGCACTGATTATTCAGTTATTCTGCGGTGATGCTTTTGGTAAGGGTGAATGCAGTGGTAGTAGTGGAAATGTATACCGCCACCAGCAGCAGCACTGTCACTAGTACCACCATCACGAAATCACTATGAAGGGATTACCCTTTTAAGTACAGAATAGTGGTACCAATTCTGATTAGTGAGTATTAAACCCTAAAATTGATGACTTGGTAAGTGACTTTAAATTGGTGACTCCGAGATTGAGATTTCAAAATCGCAGTTGTATAAACCTTAAGGACTTGATTGGTTGCCATTCTTTTGAAATGTGTTTAATTTAGTAGTAGTATTTGCATGTTGGAGCTGATCATAAAATGTTGTTCCCGCTATGAATGTTGAATTGGCATTTAGTTTTGGTATACTTGTGTGATTCCCTTTTAAGGTTCAGGAGGTCTTGAGTCCACTTCTTTTGATGCTCTGCTCCAATCCTAGTTTACATATTGTTCTGAATGGATGCCAAGAGAATGGTGGCTTCCATTTTGTGAATAGGATTAACAAATCCTGTGGACAGCTTTGGTATCAGTGTTGTATTGATGTTAAAGTGCAGTTTCTTTTCTTATTCCTTTGGGTTGTATGTGTTAGTATAGCTGTACGGTGGTCATTCATTTAATTATGAAATCTACAATTGAGTTGCATAGAATTCAAGGCACAGATAATTTATAATGTGGAGGTTTTCTGTTTCTTTTTTGTAGGTTAGAAGTGTTGAAGAAGGGTTTGCTGGTTCATGGCATTGTGGAACAGTTGTTGCATGTTGGCATCTCTGCCGTGTTGTCGAGTATGATCATTACTTAGATGAAAAGGGCTTAGAAAATCTCAAGGAAACGGTTCAGGTTTCTCCATTACTCGAAGGAATCTTATTACGGAGAAGTCTTAATTATCGTGGTATTATTAGACCAATTCCTCCTCCTTGTAAAATCAAAGCTAGTAGACTGAATTACGGACTTTGTGTTGATGCTTTCATGGAGGATGCATGGTGGGAAGGTGTAATATTTGATGACAAACATATGTTCTTGGATCGATTAGTATTCTTTCCTGATTTTGGTGGTCAACAAATGATGAAAACTGATGAGTTAAGATTAACTCAGGATTGGGACGAAGTTGAGGAATGTTGGACTGTTAGAGGGAATTGGAAGTTCCTTGAATTGATTGAGGAATTTCCAACTATTGTCCATTCAGCTAAGCAGATCTGGTATTGTCTAAGTCAAAAAGAAGAGTTCGTGAATAGTATTAAGGAGTGGACTTGTAATGACAAGTCAATGTGGGTTGATTTGGTTGTTGAGACTGTTTCTCAGTATTTGGATATATCTGCTGAGATTGTGTATAGACTTATCTCTGAGAAAGTTGGTAATTATTCAGTTAATGATGAGCCAAAGAAATCGATGAGGAGTAGAAAAAGGAACCCTATTATGTCTAAATTCTTAAAAAGCAGTGAGGAGGAGGGTGTTTCAAAAGACGACCGTGAAGAAGGGACTCAGTTTGCATTACCGTCTATATTTGTTGAGAATTTGAGTGAGGAAGATGAAGATGGTCCAATTTCGTACAAGAGGAACAAAGTAAAAAGCAGTGACTCGATTCGTATTCTTTCAAGTGATCAAGTAGAGGAGTCCATAACGAATCGTTGCTCTTCTTGTGATGATGAAATGGATGTTGATGATGCTCAGAAAGCAAGAGGTATTGCTGTGGATTCTGACGAGGTTGTTGTTCGCACTTGCTATACTGCCTATGGAGAAGATAACGTTCGAGGTGTTGGAACTGCTCCTGAAGATACTTTATATGGTTCTTTGAGTGATGGCGACGGTGATGATGACCTAATTTATAAAGAGCCGAGCAGTAAGGCTAGAGGTATGGGGTTGAGAAAGAAAAGAATACAGGCCCCTACAGGTTCAGATTCAAAAGGGCCCAGATGGTTACCGCTGGGCCCAGATTTACTTCCTGGAGCGAAATGTTTCCCTGAAGCATTAATGAAATATTTAAAGGCACGTGGAGGATCAAATAAAGAGAGCGGCGACTTACGGTTAAAATGTAGGATGCATCTTTCTTATTTGGGTTGGAGGATTGAGTATAGGAAAACTGGTGAGAAAGGGGTTATATTTTGTTATACACCACCTAAGGGTGGGGAGCCCTTGTTTTCTTTCCGTCGCGCATGCCAGGAAGCCATGAGTGCCGGTCTTCGTCGGCAGGTCCCTTCAACGAGTATCTGTATAAAAGGTGATGACTGCCCTCCTCCACCGCCTTATCTGGAACCAGAATCACTTTATACAGCACCTAAGGATGGGACACCCTTGTATTCCATACATCGTAAGTGCGAAAAGGCCATGAGTTCCTGTCTTCGTCAGCAGGTTCCTTTGCCGAGGATCCATGGAAAAGATCAAGGCTCAGTTTCTCCTCCACTTTGTCTGGAACACGAATTACTTTATTCAAATACACCTGAAAGTCGTGGAACACCTATTATTCGGGACAAATTAAATGTTCAACCAAATAGTGAGCTTAAAACCCTCGTCCCACGTTCAAGCAAAAAGGCACGACAGGTTGTCGTATCGAGTTCTGCACATCACAGCCCTCGAACTATTCTCTTTTGGTTGATAGAAAATAATGTGGTTCTGCCAAGGGCAAAAGTACGTTACTTGAGTGCAAAAGATGATTCTATAATTGGACAAGGAAAGATAAACCAGAATGAAATTAAGTGCAATTGTTGCCAAGAGGTTTTTAGTCTGTATAAGTTTGGACTCCATGTTGGTAGCTGTTATTTCCCGCCATCTGCCAAGATATACTTGCAAGATGGAAGATCTCTGTTAGACTGCCAGAAACAGCTGCAGGAGAAGAGCCCAATGATATATGCTCAAAAAAGAGATCTGGTGTACAAAAGGAATGATTATATATGCACAGTTTGTCACCACGGAGGTCCGTTGTTGCTATGTGATCAATGCCCAGCCTCATTTCACTTGAACTGCCTTGGATTGGAGGTACATTTTTGTATTTGATTATCTACATCAAAAATTAGTTTTGGGTATGTTTGTATACTATTAGTATCGGATATTTTGAGCTTTAGGATTTAATTTAACAAGTGTTGATGCTGTTTAGGATTTCCCTGATGGAAAATGGTTTTGCCCATCTTGTGGATGTGGAATATGTGGCCGGCAGAGTGAGCTTGACAGTGACTCTGGAGAACACCCTGCTGAAAAGAAAATTCTACGCTGTGATCAATGCAATCATGAATGTAGGTTGGATTATTTTTAGTTAGCCAAAGGCGCATGAACTTTATTGCCTGTTAAAGTTTTGAGTATTATACTAATTTATATTTACATTATTTGTAGATCATGAAGAGTGCATTAGAAAAAGAAGATCAAGTATGCTGGACCATAACAACTCAAACAGTAAATGGTTTTGCAGTATTAGATGCGAAAAGGTACACACTCCACTACATTGCTCTTAAAAATCTTTTGTGCTGGTTGTTCATTTCATGATGGAAAACATTGTTACGTCTTTTTAAGCGAGTTTCACCAGTTTATTGAAGCATGCCACAAAGAAAAGACAATTCCAGTTTATGTAGAAATTGGATAGAATTGGATAGAGCACATTTGAACATTTGACCCAAACTATTAGTTTGTTCGTGGAAGTGACTGCTTGTAAACTTGGGTCAAGATTCTTTTATGGAAGTGACCACAGTAACATGGTACTATCAAGAAACTGGGTGAAATATCTAATTTAGAAAGCAAGAGTTGTCAGTTAAGTCAGCATCAAGGATGTTTCGGAATCAACAACATGTTTCTTCTGATTTTGTAATAATCTTCATAATATCTGTTTTTTTTTTTTTAGTTTGGATAGTTTGATTGTATACATTATTTACTTTGTTATTTTTACTATTCTTAAGCAGACATTTGCAAGTCTCCACAAAATTTTGAGAAAATCTATTCCAATTGGAAAGGAAGATTTATCATGGACTATCCTGAAACACAAAAACGATGCTCGTCACCCTTTTGCTCCGTCTGATATCGAGACTGTGACGGAATGTCAGAGCAAGCTTCATGTTGCACTGTGTGTTATGCATGAGTGTTTCGAGTCCATTAAAGAACCATATATGAATAGAGATCTGATTGAAGATGTTCTTTTCAGCAAACCGTAAGGCATCATTTTCTCTTTTTTCATTTTATTTTATTCTATCCAGACTAGTTATTATTGAAATGATAAGAAAGCAAGTGATTCCATCTCTCTTTTTCTCCGTGAAGTGCTGTTTTTTGTTTTTTTTCCTTTTCCTGTTATTAGATTTTTCACTCCTGTATCATTGCCTTACTGGTTTATCACAATCTTCATCCAGGTCAGATCTGAACCGATTGGACTTTCAGGGATTTTATACTGTGCTCTTGGAGAGAGAGGATGAGGTCATCTCTGTCGCGGCAGTCAGGTATGTTATTTTAGCATAATTTAGGTGAATTAACTGCTGTACTAGTCCAATCTGATTCGTTAAGTTCATAAATCATTTCTAGGATACATGACGAAAAGGTTGCAGAAATACCACTTGTTTGTACACGTGCTAAATATCGTAAACAAGGGATGTGCCGCATTCTAATTAATGTTTTAGAAGAGGTAATTTGTTTTCTTTATTCTATTCCTTCTCTTAATTTATAGAAAAGGCATTCACTAGACCCATTATAGATGTTCTAGTGGAAGTAATGGTAGAATTTAGCTTCATGTAATATTAAGTGTCAAAAAAGTACACGGGGATATCTTTTTACTAGAGCTTCGCCTGACTCGGGGTCTGCTTTGGTAACCAAAGTGGTAGTAGTTACTGATGAAAGTCATTTCTAAGTATATTGAACTGCAATGTTTTCACTCTGATCTTGGTCGCGATCAGTGATTTTTGCGGTGATTGATATTAGAGAGTTATCTTCTCGTCCTGGAATTTTCCTTTTAATATCCATCATTTAAGAGACAATGCCTTTTCTTTCTATCTTGTCTTTTTTCAGAAGCTCAGAGAATTAGAAGTGGAGAGGGTGGTTTTACCTGCTATGCCTCAAGTGCTACGCACATGGACGACATCCTTTGGTTTCTCGGTGTTGTCAATTTCTGAGAGATTAGAGTTGCTACGTTACACTTTCCTGGAATTTCAGGACACTAGAATGTGTCAGAAAGTTCTGTGTTCGTTGTCAGCTGCAAAACCTATAAATGAAGTTTCGAGAGGTGCGTAAAATTTTCCCCTATCAACAAAGATAATAATTTTCATCTGAAGTCAGATTCACATACTGCTATTTCTGCTCTGGGACATGGAAATAATGTAGAATAACTAATTTCTACAGAAGTACTTAGAGGATCAAATGCAAATGTGCAACAATTAGTTGGTAGATCTACTTTTGTAGATCGTCCTGCTGCAAAAGAATTTGCACAACCACCACCACAGTGTGTAAAACCAATAACAGAAGAACTAAGAGGTGCAATTTCTTCCCTTTCAACACAGTAATTCTCATATGAAGTCAGGTTTAGTCGTGTACTTGTATTATTCAATAACAAATTTCTGCAAATTTCCCAGGGAACCGGCCTATACTTATATTGAGGTTTAAACAAGAGAAAAAGAATGTCGATGTGAACAGGGACACCATTATTCCTGCAGTCATTCAAGCAGAACGTGCTGAATGGAGGCATGTTCCAGAGCAACAACCAGAGTACGCTTTTGATACTCATCCCTCCTGCTAATTTACTTTTTGTAGAAGCTGAATTTAAACTGTAATATGTAAGTTAGGAATATATGTATAGTAGGAAGGACTCCAGTTAATTCCGAATTATATTACAAACATGGATGGATGGTCAGAGGTGAGAAACTTACTGGGAATGCAGTAAGGGTAAGATAAGATGAAGTAGATCATATTAGATGTTGTGGTGAAATGTTATGGTGCTGGCCCAGATTTGTCACCCTCGAAGCACATGAGGGGGTGGGTGAGGTGTTCTTTCATACTCCGCTTTCTCATCTCATCAGTTGCATCTTTTAGTAGTACACAAACAAGTTAATGTTGAGTCATGATAGTCATCGAGTCTTAGAACTTTTGGTTTCTTTTATGGGTAATTTCATCGCTCTTATTGATTGTTTCATCAAGTAGCACACGTTATGTGTAACCAATAATCAATAACCAATCAAAGCCATGATTTTTATCTACACACATTAGGAGTGGAAGGAACTCAAATTATCCCGGTGGATTCAGATCTGCATCCCTGTGGATTGTGTTATTATCTCATACCATATGGAACTAGGTTATCATGTGCCTGAAGTTTCCTTTACATATTATTGGTTCTTTGTCAATATATATGTTGGAAGTTTCATGTTCGGACCTAGTTAAATCTAATGCCAGTGTACTTTACAAATTTTCTTTTCTCAGAGTTGCCGTGGAAAATGTTTCCAACTTAGTTGTGACAGCTCGTTCACTCGATGTGGTATGCTTTCTCTCTCTAATGGAAAATAAATTATTACTTTGTTTATGCATATTATTTTTATTTTTACGACTTACAAGGGTTTCTTATTCTCATGTCTATATTCACAGACGACAACTCTGCAAGACGGCAAGCCACGGGATTGGCAAGTCGGTGAGCCATGCATTGCTAAGAAGTGGTTGTTGGATGATAAGCAACGGGATTACCAATGCCCACAGGAAGGAACACTACAAGTTGATTCCGAACAAAATCTGCAAAATAGAGAAAAGGGTTATGTTGAGGATTCTGCAGTGGCGGTTTACAATGAAAACCAGCATGAAAAAAAGGGGCTCGGTGTCAAGTTCTATACACGAAGAAAGCTATTAGGTCTCATGTAGATATAGTGCCTGGCTCAGAAGAACCAATGACACAGATAGGTCCATCTCATTCTTGTCAATATAATAAGAACTAGTGAAGCAAAAGAATCAAAAGAGAATTGAGGCTTCATCCAGTGCTTTAGTTATCGAACCTTTAAGAGCATCAAATGCAGATGTTGGTGCATCTGCTTCATCTGCAGATACTCCTGCTTCAGAAGAATCAGAAAAAAAAAAGCACCACATATGGGCCGTCACCCTTGTTTTTAAAATATGTCTTGAGGAAGGTACATCTGCTCCTCCTATGGATACTCCTGCTCCAGAACAATTACAAAAACCAACAACCCCCTATTTGTTGTCCAGATGATATTGAGGAAGGTATTTTTTTCAGAACTGGTACTCACAATTTTACCCCTCAGTTGGAGAAAGATTCTGTGTTTTGGGCTTTACTTTTTGCCTCCTTGAAGATGACGCCTTCGTTATGATAAAATGTGAATCGTCTTGGCGAAGGAAGAAAAAGAATCATTTCCGTGTTATGCGAAGATACATATTGTTGAATGATTGAATCAAAATTGAAATTTGGAAGTTATAAATATCAATTCTTGTGTAACTATGAGTCAAATAACTGATATTTTTGAATTCCTACCAGGGGATTTGTCCAAATATGAGAACGCGGTTGAATCTCAAATGTTGAATCCGAAGAACTAGAAAATTGAACTGAAGTGTTTTACACAGTTCGTGGATGAATTGAAGAGACGAGGTTCTGATGATAGTGGAGGGATGGGATGCTAGTATTGGATGTGGATGTGGATGGTGAAGTACTGAAGTTATTTGAATGTGAAATAGGTAACTTTGGTGATACTCCAATGAGCTGCTTTAGAAAGAGGCGACTGGATTCACCTTGTGAACCAAGTATGAAGGACGACACTTTGCTGTTTTGGATTCTGATACCCCCGGCAGAGAAATCTGCTTCAGGTCTGTACATGCACATTTCATTTATGAATTTTAGCTTCTGAACTTTTTCATTGATGAATTCAGGCTTAAGGTTGACTTATATTTGCAAATTGTTCATTTTGGTTTCTTATAACCCTGATAGGGTTCGTGATCTTTAAACTTCACCATTTTAAGAAATTTTTTCTTCATGGTCAGTCTCTGTTGCTGTGAAGAATGTTTGTTTACTTCACTTTCCTGTAGTTGAAATCTGAAAGCAGCAGCAGCAAACATATTCCAGCAAAAAACCACGTTACCCTGTAACATAAAAGAGGTGATTAATAGTAATTTAGTACAACCGACCTGTTTCCACTACTCTCTACTTTCCTCATTTAAAGAATCTCCTACACCTTTTCCTGACATATTCCCATTCCCCTCCCCAAATCCCCCCAGAAACTCTACCAATCAAACAATCTAGTGATTCTGTTTTAGCTCAGTTCAGCTCATACATTCAAGGTTCGGGGCTTCATACATCAATCAAAGAAGAAACTTCATAGATTCAGCAATGGGAGAGCAAGTGTTCATATATCTTTTTACTTATTTCTCTTTTCTTTCTTGCTAGATCTATCTCATTTATCATTGTCATCATTTTTAAGCTTAAGCTTTAGATTAACAAAAAATGGAACAAAGAAGAAGAATAAGCTGCTGTTGTTGTTCTTACATAACTGATCTAGGATTTATGAGATTGTTAAATCGGTCAAGAACTGAGTCAACTCAGTCACTTTGCTAAAGTTTAGGATCATATTGGTAGAGTATACTAGATTGTGTTGATGTGAAGTTCTGAGTTCACCTAAATATCGTAGTTGTCAGCTTCACCGAGTCAAATTGGTTTTGGGTTTTGACTAGCTCTGACCCTAGTAGTAGACCTATCACAGCTAGCCTGATTGGAATTTGTAGAGTGAAATGAAATTACATGGTGAGGTGATGTGTGATTTGCACTCTCTGCAGATGGGTGCACGATTGTGGTTATTGGTAACCTGGGTGAACCAGTTATCTGAGCTAATTGGTTGGTTTAATCCGTTTGGCCCTTTAGAAGTGAGACAACAAAGTTGGACTAGTAACAGTTGAATAGGTTTGATATAGATTTTCAACCAAATTAGTTAGTTTACTAACAATGAACAAGAACTTGGGAAGTAGCAAGCGCATTTAGCTAATTTAGCATTGAAGTTTTATGTTTGAAACCAAAGAACAATTTTTGTTTCACTGTCTAAAGCTGTTATATTGTGCTTTTTCAGATCTGAATCTTATCCAAGAGACCGTTACAATGAGATACAGCCAACAAGAACGACATCAGATTCAGCCTCATATTCAACAACAAGTGTTCAAGTAACAGCATTAGATGGTTTAGTAAACGTAAATTGGCTAGTCACAGCAGAGCCGTCTTATGGACCAGGCCAGCTAGGCTGTTGCCTGGAGCCTCAAATTAGGGCCCCAAAAATTTAATGTTTGTTTTGTCTGTCCGTTTGTTTTTTGTTTTGTTTTACCATATAGGTAATGATGCTCTGACAGTGTCGACCACAGTTCTTGTTGATAAGTCATGCTGTTATTGAAAGTCGTTTGTCGTGTAACAGCGTACTACTTCCCAATTCCATTTAGCCAGTACTTTATTTTTTGTAATAACAATATAATTCATTACATTTTATAATTCCCTTCAAACCAATTTAAATATCCTCCTTCCTAGTAAATTCATTCAAAATATGATGTATATCATAAGGGGAAGATCAAAATTTAACAAAAGAAATTATGCATGGGTGTGTTATCCTTATACCCATGGAGTCTCCAATTACTTAGTCTTAGAAAGTACATATTATATGTTCCCAAAACGTAGTTTCAAAAAATCCTTGCTAACTTCTGTCTACTGTCTGACTTCCTAGTGCATCCGCTGCCTAGTTGGCCTCTCTCTATATGTAGTGGAGTGTATGATGCTGAATGGATTGTCTGACTTGCTAGTGCATCCGCTGCCTAGTTGGCCTCTCTATATATGTAGTGGATTGAATGATGCTGAATGGATTGCAGTAGGTCTCTCATTTTGATCATATGTTGTAAACATCATGGTGTTTCGATCCGTCTGGTGATGAAATTGATTAGGTTTTGTGAGTCAGATTTTTGTCTATTTTATATTTGTTGTTGTTCTGACGCTATAAGCATGCCCCATATCTCACCACTAAAGTCGTGGTTATTTCCAGAAGTTGTGTCGTTGCTATGATCATGACAATAAGCCAATAACTAAGCCAATAACTGAACAAAGATTACTGAACCTGGTCATCTATTTAGATCAAAAGTGCTTTATGATGGATATCAACGAGAAACAATCGAGAGGAGATATGAAAATGTAGTTTTGTATATATCTGATTCGATTTTCATGGTTAGAGATAAACTAAATGCTATTACAGAGTTTTTAGTAAATAAGAGACCAATTCATCGAGACGTGGATGAATCAATTATTTTAATTGAGATTTAGGGCTTGTTTTTGATGAGGAAGACTATCATATGGAGAACTCGAGGATTTTTGAAAAGGACAAGAAACACGAAAACTGTATATTTGTAAAAGAATATAAATTGTGTATTTGTCACAGAATTAAGAAGACTTTTTATACGAGATATTAGTAGTATCAAGCAGAAAGCGAGATGAAGTGCTATTAGATTTTCACTACCAGGATAATGATTTTACTCTCTATCTAAATAGAGGAAGCGCTTAACACAAACATCTTCTATTGTGGATCCCACTACTACATAGTAGTAGATACTGAATATCTACTATATAGTGAAAAAACAAACATGTTGTTACATATCTATATGTACCGATGTTTATAGTTTTAGGCTTGAGACACTATTCATGTCATAACTTGAATGACTGAAAACTAAATTCGGTTTCGGTTTAGATTTCAGATTTCTTTTATGGGCTATTATTTCTCATTTTCGAATACAACTTTGAATTATAAAAGAAAATTGATTTTTTTTTTGATTGGTGCCTAGATTTTGTCAAGACCTTAAGCTAGGTACCAATATTGTTCCAGGTAGGAGTTTGGTGTCTGAATCGTACATTGACATTGACTAATTGAATTTTCAAAATGTAAAATAAGATACATAAATATAAACAATGAGAATGTTAACTTACTACTAACATGTTTTTCATCGTCACCTGAACCTTAAGTCAATCTTTAACGAGCGATAAAAATTTGAAAAAGGGAGAGTACCAAGTACGCCAACAAATTTTTCGTCTCAAAACCTAATAGATAATTCCTTGCATGAACTTTAATTAATTTAAAAAACAGAAATCAATATCATTAGATAATCGTTAATTGAGATTCTTGAATCACAAGAATGATTAACCTACAGATTGCTTGTACTTCAATTATAAAGAATAAATTGATATAATGCAGAAAACAAATAAAGGCAAGATACAATTTTTTTTGTGAACGAGGAAAACCCCGGGCCAGTTTAAACAGACATTGTATTAAGCCGCTACAAACACTATCCTAATATAATGACTTCGGTATGGAATATAGTTTAGATAGAATGAACCGTCCAGGACACTATACTGAAGTTGTTCCCCAAAGACTCATGATTAACGCAAGAACCTACACATTTGATTCTCTTGGTGATGTTCTTTATAGGCCTAGAAGTTGCTCCATAATCATATTCGTGAAGTCTAGCGTTACGCTGCCTCAAGCAGGATGATAATTAATTTACTATTAGATGATAAATCAATGTGCCAAAAACCTTTCATTAGATTTAGACGAATTCAAATCAAAACATTAGGTCTACTTCTTTAATCGTGCAGAGAATCGTAATCAATCTATCTCATAAGAATATCAATCTTTGAACAAATATAAATGATTTTGTGGTATCTTTAAATTTGATAATTGATAGATAAGCGTTATACGCAATTAAATTGAAGTTTGTCAATTTTCTATTTTAATCAATAATTCTTGAATGACCTTTTAGCAGAAGAGAAGGACCTATATAATAGACTATAATTATATAACATATCAAATCAAGATACATGTTCCATAGCTATCAAAGAAAGATAGTTATACCTGTGCTTCACGAATCTCAAAGTGAAGTTTTTCAAAGTCTTACCTTAATTCTCAAAGAATCTTCGGTGTTGGTAGACAAACTTTACAACAAGATCCAAAGTGTGTAAGGGATTAAAATTTTGTATTGCATGATGTCTCCAATATATAGTAATTGATATCAAAGCTAGGTTGTTTTAAACATAAGCGATGGGTTTACCAACCCTAGTAATTCTCAATGCCGGTAAATTTAAGTTCTGTCTTCAGATACAAAAGGTTTGTTTCTTTAGTTAGAACTTTACTTGCATTGGTTTTTTATTCCCGTAGTTTGAAGTGTTGAAACAATTAAGCATGAAGCAATTACCATAGGTATAATACCGCCGAAGATAACTTCAAAATGCTAAAGTTAGGCGTGTGCATTTGAAGTTGCAACTACCTGAATTGAGACTCAAACTTGTTTCTCAAGTTTGATCAATTATTTGAAACAACAATATAACTTTTCTCGTAAAAGAATTAGCTATTTTTTGTACTAAGTAAAAAATATGGAAAGTACAACAATTATCATTTTTTTTGGATTTTTTGTACCTTCAGGTTTACGAACCTAAGATTTTATATTCACGAACTGAATTAGAAAAAGTGTCAGGAGAAATTTTACTAAGTAAGGTTCGCAAACTAAAAATTTAGGTTCACGAACATCAGTAAGTTTGGGTTCATGAACCTTTTTCTCTCCACTAGGTTTGCGAACTCAAAACATAGGGTTTTCGAATTCAAACCAAAGGCAAGTTCAGGAAACCTCTAGTCTTTCTAGGTTTGCAAACTTAAAACATAGGTTCACAACCCAATATGTATGAAGTTGAAATTTCAAACAAATTTTTTAAAATAGGTCTGCGAACATATACTTTCAAAACTCATGAGAGAATATTTAATTGATTTTAGTTTCTAAAAAGAGATAAATATGAGCTTGACATCGAATTTCACTAGACTTTAGCCGAAGAGCTGGTCTGTGACAAGAAGAATCTTTGTGATTCGATTATTTACCAAAGCCTTTGATTTTTCTTAGATAAATAGATAGATAGAAGGGAAAAGATACTGAAATGAAAATAAATCATTGTTACTATAATCTTTGATGAAGTTCTTCAAATGATATCTTCGTGTAATCTTCAATATTTAATCTTCAAGAGTAACTTGGATGAACCTATGACTTTATTACCTAACAGAATCTAAACCAAAGTTAACTTTAATAGGCTATAAATTGAGAAATAATTTTGGCATCTAAATTTGATAACATACTTGTCATATCAAATACTTGGAGGTTCAACCAAGCATTCACACTAACAATGTTCCCTTTGTCAATTTTAGCGACAAAACTTTTGAAATACATATGAACTTTTGCAAGTTTGAATTTCATTACAAATGACATGATACTTTCTCGATTTCTTGAAACTTCAATTTTCATCTTATACGGTTCTTCATGTATTCGTTGAGTACCTATAATAAAAGATTCAACAACGATAGATAACAACTTTAACATTACCCTCCCTTTTAGAATTTGCATGGATGGATTTCATCCGCACATAGTTGTTCTCCCGATCAGTAGTATCGTTTATTACTTTTAAGCACAATATACTTTTTCAAACATATAGTGTACTAATTCTTGTTGTGATATGTTCACCCCTTATTCTTAACATGTATATTTTTGCTGTTTAGGACAATGAGCGCACATACATATTAATTAACTCTCTCTTTAGATAATGCAACGAAAAGCCATATGTCATTACTAGTCGACTATTACTTTTCTCACCCTTTTTGTCACAAAGTTTACAAAGGTGATGAGAATTGGGTTCCTCATGAATTAAGCCATTAGGAGAACAACTGAGACTAAGAATTCAATCATATCGTTAATGATGATTCCACTAAGTTTCACAACTTAGTTTCCTTCACGGTAGAAATATTAATGAGACTTGACCCTCCTAAAGTACACAAACATACTTCCCCCAAATATGTCAACTAAGCGCAAGTTCAATTAAAAACACTCCCCCATTTGGTGTCATTCTCAAAAGAGAACAACAAATGCGATCCTTTTCACTAGAAAAATGATTTTCACAAGAACATGTAAACCAAAGATCAATCGTCAAAAGTATTAATCCTAAGTTGTTTAAGGAAGAACATTAGAGTTATAAACATAACTTTTGAAGATTATCGTGAGATCGCTCATAACGAAAAAATGGTTGAATATAACAATCTCATGGAAAAAAATGCACAGAAGATATATTCATAAAGATTAAGTATGGCAATCATCATCAATGAACAACTTAACAAAATAAATTCCATAGGAGATAATATAAAAAAGTAGCTAATCCATAATATTAATTACTATATAAATATTAAATACAAAAATAGCATTAAAAAAAGATACAAGACTCGATAATGCATGCAATTATCTACGCTAATGTATTTACTATGCACATTATTACTAATTTAATTGCTGAAAATATCTTTGTGTGTTAAAAATTTAATTTGTCATAATATTTTATTACATATAATTTTTTAAGTACAATATGATTCCTTTTTTTTTTGTATATATATATATATATATTTTTTTTTTGCATACAATATTTTTATGAATTTTTTGGTAAGTATTTAAAAAAAAAGAATTTTCTCTAATTTCAAATAATCCATATAAGAAACAAATATCAATTTGAAATGTTGATTACTTTATCTAAATACGAAGAAACGAAGATAACAATTTTTTATATATTATATATATAGATAAATATTCATAAGAGTGTAAAAGTAGAATGTTGTTTGGTGGAAAGTCATATGCATCCTCATATTCAGTGATACGTATTACGATAATATGTAAGCATGTGGTTAAACATACTTCAAAGGTTGTGTGTGCAAGATTGCTAGTTTCATATAGATATGACCACTAAATTTCATTTAAGAAAAATTAAAATGTACTGTTGGCACGCAAAAGGCCCAGATTTTGAGGCTCGCCTAGAGCCTTTAGAAACTATGAGACGTCTCCGAGTCACAGTTTCAGTTTTCGTAGGTTTATCGTTAACAACACTAGGTCAACATAGTTCAGAGAACAAAGATATTTGTGATGCTGGTATTGATGTTGCTAAACGGCTCATAGTCTTCGAAGTTGTTTCATTTAGTTTATTTCTCTTTTTTAGCTTGACTGCTCAAGGATTAAAACTTGCTATCAATATTCTGAATAGTAAAGATCTAGATGAAGCTTTACGTGCACACATTAACATTCAGAGCCGTGTTATGGACTAGGCAGCTTGTTGCCTAGAGCCTCAAATTGTTAAGGCCCAAAAGAATTTAATGTTTCTTACAAAAAAATTTTTTTTACCATATAGGTAGTGCTCTGACATAGTGTCGACCACTCTTGTTGACAAGTCATGCTGTTATTCAGAGTTGTTTGTTTTGTAACCACTGTATACTACTTCCCAATTCCCTTTAGCCAGTACTTGATTTTCTGTAAACTTTTATGTAATAACAATAGAATTCATTACATTTGATAATTCTCTTTAAACTTTTTAAATATTTTCATTCCCAGTAAATTCATTCAAAATATGATGAATACCACAAGGGGAAGATCAAAATTTAGCAAAATAAATTATGCATGGATGTGTTATCCTTACACCCATGGAGTCTCCAATTACATATTGTCTTCGAAAGTACGTATTATATGCTCCCAAAGTGTAGCTTCAAAAAATCCTTGTTAACTTCTGTCTACTGCCTGATTTGTTAGTGCACCCGCTGCCTAGGTGGCTTCTTTATAGATGTAGTGGATTGTATGATGCATAATGGATTGCAGTAGGTCTCTCATATGCCGCAAACACCATGGTGTCTCGATTTGTTTGGTGATGATATTGACTAGGTTTTGTGAGTCAGTCTTTTGTCTATTTTATATTTATTGTTATTTGATGTAATTTTAGATAGTGGTAAGAATGAGTTCGTAAGACTTGTGAAAGCAATTGAATTTAGATTTATTTAAACTAAAAGTAGAGAAAATTTTAATCCAAATTTGTTTTTTTTTTAGAGTGAAAATAACCAAGACACTAGATTCCACTATTACACATGAATAAATGATGATAAAAATTCCAAAACTCTAATTATTTTTAAAATCTCTTTTTCTTAATTCACAAATTATCAAGCATATTCTCAAACATTAATTGTATCCCTTAAGCATAGATTATCTAACCAAAGCATAACCTATCTAATTGAATCACAACTAATTAGGAAAAATTATGCAAACAATTAAAATTCTACAAAGTAGTGATTGAGTGAATTATAAAATACAAATTAGAGAAAAATAAAATGGTTACCAATTATTCATGCATAAATAGCTTCCTCCGTGCCTTAATTACGCGAGAATTAGCTCATCATTATCATGGAAACATGCTCAAAATTCATCTTTATTAATGCTCAAATATGGTTCACAAATGATGAAATGAGAGAAAAATGAATAAAATCGGGTTTTGTAACACTTATATTTGTTACAAAATCAATTGTTACAGAAAACGATAAAGGAATACCGTCACTGGCACTGTTGAAGAACGACGGTCTTCTGGGGTCTTATGTTCTTCGTACCTCCTTCACCAGCAGAAAAATAGTTTTTCCTGCAACTTCGATTTTTCGATTCTGTGCTGCTCCCAAATGCTCCCAATTCTCCCCACTCCTTTCCTATACATCCCAGAAGCTATTTATAACCCAGAAGCTCCTCCAAATCTCGCCAATTACTCCTAACAATCTTCACAGTAAAGAAATATTATTCTCTGGAATAATTTCTTATTTTCTTTCTCTGCGTGACATGAAATGTTCTGTTTATCTCTTTACGCTTCAAATATCCCTCAGTCAATGCAGAATAACATTCCAGGATAATATATCTTCCAATCAATGAGTGTCTTCCAAAATATTTCAAAAATATATTCCGAGAATAATACACCCTCTGTTTGATGAGATTCTGTGATTTAATTGAAATGAATGCACTTACCACCTCTGTTGTGATCTAACAGGCTGGTACATATCCGAAACAAGATGAAAATCTGACTGAATCTTCCCCAAAATACCAAAAATCAAAAACGCAGGAACTGGAAATTTAAATCCAGAATTCCCGCCAGAAATTTTCCTTTTCAAACGATGAAGGTGAAATGCCCTGAATCCAAAACGCGGGTGCCTTTAACAGCTCGGCTGCCTTGGGGGCGCCCTTATCCATTTTCAGGGTGCCTTTAGTAATTTTGGTGGGTGCCTTTAGCACTTTTTCTGGGGTGTTTTCAACATTTTTTCGGGGTTCCTCCGGTGTATTTCTGGGGTGCTTCCGGTGCATTTCTGGGGTGCCTTTAGTACTCTATCCTGGGGTGTAAAGCACCACTTTACGAGCCAATTTCGTCGCAAGAGCTTATTTCTCTAAAAATACCTACAAAGACATAAAACACCATAATAAGTATAAAAATGGGTACTAATAATAAATACAATAGAGATGAAAATAGACACATAAATGTGTCTATCATTATTTGGACCCTATAATACGGAAACTGTATATTTGTAAAAGGATATAAACTGTGTATTTGTCAAAGTATGAAAAAGATTTTTTATACGAGATATTAGTAGTATCAAGCAGAATGCGGGAAAGAAATGCAATTTGATTTTCACTACCGGGATAGTGATTTTACCCTCTATCTAAATAGAGGAAGCGCTTAACATAAACATGTACTATTGTGGATCTCACCACTACATAGTGGTAGATAATGAATATCTACTATGTAGTGGAAAAAAAAACATGTTGTTACATATCTATATGTACTGATGTTTATAATTTTAGTCTTGGAACACTATTCATGTCATAACTTGTATGACTGGAAACTAAATTCAGTCTTGGTTAAGATTTCGGCTTTCTTTTATGGGCTCTTATTTCTCATTCTTCTTGAACGAACAAATATGAGTATCGACACCGTTTAATCTTATTTTCGAATCCCATTTGAAATTATAAAAGAAAGTTGGATTTTTTGTAGTTTGGTTCCTAGATTTTTGTCAAGACCTTAAGCTTGGTACCAACATTGTTCCAGGTAGGAGTTTGGTGCCTGAATCGTACATTGACATTGACTAATTGAATTTTCAAAAAGTAAAATAACATAAATATAAACAATGAGAACGTTAACTTACTACTAACTCGTTTTTCATCATCACCCGAACCTTGAGGCAATCTTTAAAGAGCGATAAAAAATTTAAAAGGGGAGATTACCAAGTACACCAACAAATTTTCCGTTTCAAAACTTAATAGACAATTTCTTGCATGAACTTTAATTAATTTAAAACACACACAACCAATATCATTAGATAATCTCTAATTGAGATTCTTGAATCACAAGGATGATTAACCTACAAATTGCTTGTACTTAAACTATAAAGAATAAATCGATATAATGCAGAAAAATACATAAAGGCAAGATATTAAAATTTTTGTGAACAAGGAAAACTGCAATGGTAGAAAAACCCCTGGACATTGCCAGTTTTAAAAAGACATTGTATTAAGCCACTACAAACACTATCTTATTATAATGACTTCGGTATGGAATACAGTTGAAATATAATGAACCGTACCAGAATACTATACTGCAGTTGTTCCCATAAGCCTCATGATTAACGCAAGAACCTACACATTTGATTTTCTTGGTGATGTTTTTTATAGGCCTATGAGTTGCTCCATAATCGTATTCGTGAAGTCTAGCATTACCCTGCCCCAAACAGGATGGAAATTAATTTACTATTAGATGATAAATCAAAGTGCCAAAAACCTTTCATTAGATTTATACGAATTTATTTCAAAACATTAGGTCTATTTCTTTAATCATGCAGAGAATCATAATCAATCTTGCTCATAAACATATCAATCTTAGAACAAGTCTAAATGAATTTTTTGGTATCTTTAAATTTGATCTTTGATAGATAAGAGTTATACACAATCGACTTGAAGTTTTGTTAATATTCAATTTTAATCAATAATTCTTGAATGACCTGTTAGCAGAAGAGAAGGACCTATATAATAGACAAGAATTATATAACATACCAAATCAAGATACCTGTTCCGTAGCTATCAAAGAAAGATAGTTCTATTTGTGCTTCACGAATCTCCAAGTGAAGTTTTTTGAAGTCTCATCTTAGTTCCCAAAGAACCATCGGTTTTGGTAGACAAACTTTACAACAAGATCCACAGTGTGTTATGGATTAAGATTTTGTGTTGCAGGATGTTTCCAATATATAATAATTGATATCAAAGCAAGTTTGTTTTAAATGTAAACAATGATTTTTCCAGCCCTAGTGATTCTCAATGCTGCTAAAATTAAGTTTTGTCTTCAGATACAAAGGTTTGTTTATTTAGTTAGAACTTTACTTGCATTGGATATTTTTTCCCGTAGTTTGAAGTGTTGAAACAATTAAACAAGAAGCAATTACCATAGGTATTGAAAACGCCGGGGGTACCAAAATACACCACCAAATTTTTCTTAGGAAATCTGTATGGAAAAACTCAACACAACTCCGAGAGTAAAAACTCAATCAAGGAAAGTGCCTAGAGTTATATCTCTCTCACTCTCTTTGTTAGAACGTTTACAGAATTGAATCCGTGAACCTAACTACAAAGAGAGTTTATGGACAGTACCAATGACCAATGTCCAAGGATCAATCAAGTTTTTTCCAACTAACAAGGTTGGACCTAGCTACTGTGATTGATCAATGCACAACCAGTGATATTTCAATTATAAAGATAAACAATATAATGTAGAAAAACAAATAACACAGACACCAGAAGTTTTGTTAAAGAGGAAACCGCAAATGCAGAAAACCCCCAGGACCTAGTCCATGTTGAACACCAAACTGTATTAAGCCGCTACAGACACTAGCCTACTACCAATTAACTTCAGTTTTGAATGCAGTTAAGCCCGAACTCAGTCTCCCACTGATTCAGGTACAGTCGCGCTCCTTCCGCCTCCTTAATCCCAGCAGGATTCTGTGCAATTGATTCCCTTAGACGGTCTCACACCAACTAAGAGTTGCTTCAACTCAATTGAAGACTTTAAACCAAATCTTCCTCCCACAGATTAAGACTATTTATTGATTTCCTGATTTACGATCTAAACAGATGATCAAATCAAATGATAGATCCAGGTGATGGAAATCGATAACAACTTAGGCAAAAATTTGGCTATCCTCAAAATCCGGACTTATGCAACCCGAAGTGCAGCCTATATTATTATTCACCTCACAAGTATAAAACTTGCAGAATCAACAAAGTATGGGACGAAGAGACTTTCTTAATTACTATCATAAATTGTATCTATGCACCTGATTAAGAGAGAAGAATCAAAAGTTTTAAGCAAGGGAACATTAGGAAGAAAAAGGAGTGAAAAGAATGTCTTGTGATCATTCAATGGTTCCCATTAATGCTCATGTTTCATCTACTAGGGAAATACGATATCGAGAAGGTCAGTTGCATAGAATAAAGTATTTTATGTGTTCTAACTGTTATACCGAACGCTTTATGCATCCTGAGAAGACACATATGTTGGCACTGTGTAACTTAAGCGATGAGAAGAAAGGTAAGCTAGGCAAGGAAGTTACTGGGGAGATACGAGTTAAGATGCAGACAACCAGATCCGTTGAAGCAGTTATCTTCTATAATCAATTTCCTCTTTGAATGGATTATACCTATGTGAGAGTTAATGAAGCCAAGTATCTACAGAATTGTGGGAAAGGGTACTACACTGAAGAATAGAAGCAACAAGTGGGGATGGTTTCTTATGAAATAACAAAAGCATTCTTGTGAAGCACTGAAGGTGAAGTTAGTGGGTAAAATTGCATGTTTAGATTCCTGTCTAATGACTCTCTGTTTTATATGTTCTCGTTTGTTGTGTGGGTAAATGTAGTAATTCGTGGTTATGACTCTTTTAACTTCCCGTTGGTTTAATCTGTGTTTATGTATGTAATTGAATTTCCTAAGTACAACTATATATGTGTTTTGATATCGAATTGATAGTGGGTGTAGTTGCTAGAACTCTCAAAGGCTATTAATTATTACTAACAGAGGACTGAGATTACTAGTTGATTGTTGTTTAGTGTATTCTAGGATTTATCTGAAGAAACTTTCGTAAGGTTCAGAAGATGATTTATGAGGCATCGATAAGAGGATTAGAGAAAAATAATTCAGGATCTATTTATACAAAAATTACTGGTGATAAAAGCTTTAGATCTGTGACATATATTATCTTCTATTGAGATTATCTAGAATCTAATTCATCTATGACTCTAAGATTCACATGACTAAAGTAATTTTCTAGAAACTCTATCAAATGATGCCGACATCAGGGGAGGGGGGGATCTAAGGATACAGTGTCGACATCTTTTACTTTGAAATGCGAAGTTGTGTTGTACTCTTTTTCCATTTGTTCGAGATTATCATAGGTTTTTTGTTACTCAACAAGGTTTTTAGCGAGAAAATACTACAACATCAGGTATGTTGAATTCTGAAAACGTAAAGATCGCGTTGATATTACAGAAAATATCTAAATTGAAAAAATGAAACTTGACAGTCTGTGAAGCGACGTAACTTCCAGAATCAACAATAATGGCTTATGAACATTCAAGTCGCCAAAGTAAAGTTTGATAAAAATGTGTCAGACTTATATACTAAGTCATTGCCCGTCGAAAAATCGCGTGACAAATATAAGACTAAAGAAATTGTCTGAAATCCGTCGATTACATGTATATGACTAAAGAGATTGTCTGAACTCCTATAACTGGATAGACTAAAGAAATTGTATGACATAAAAGGGAGTTCCTAATGTTGTGATGAACTCCTATGACTGCATCGAACCAATGAAATTCTCTGACATCAGCGGGAGCATGTTGTTAGAGCATAGCTCGGTTGAACTCACCAAGCGTTGGTATGTCAAGTTTGGTTGTCATATTTTAGTATCAAAACTCATCTAGAGTCGCTTGATTAAATACTAGAGTCAACTTCGTTTAGGTTAGACCAGAAAGTCTAGGAATGTTGAGACATACAAGTATTACTCCGAAGACCTGAAGAATGTGAATATGTAACGAACTACAACGACGACATCATCCTTCCACTTGAGGTTAGTAATACTGACTTGAACTTGTTTCATTCCAAACGTATCTTTCAAGTCGTGCTACATTGAAAACATAACTGCGAAGCTGTATATATTGTATATTATACTCTAGTGATGTGACATGATCATAATAGTACGATCATAGTATTAAGGAATTAGACTACGAAGTATAACGCTTATCTTTTGAACTTCGTAGATATGACATCGACATAATCATGTATATAGTGTTATGATTATGTGAATGGGTTATGATGAAGATTTCATCATAGGAAACAATGTTTTACATTTGTTTAAAGGAAGAACATTCATGAACTTGTTTTGTGAATCAAAAGGGAAATCAATAGGATTATTGGTCTTGCTATTCCTTGCGTATCTTTGGATGACCAATATGTGTGAGTTGGTAAAATCGATCTTAACTCGGGTTATGTATCTTGGTATAACCGATCACAATGCCTAGACTTATGATTTGGTATGACCGGTCCTGGTAATTGGTGTAACCGATCCTAAGTAATAACCATGAGATGGTATGATTGATAAGCACATAAGTGCGACATTTTATACCCACACTTATATTAGCTAGGACTCGATATTTCCGCTAATAAGATTGTTTTGAGTCATTTTTTTAGAAATACAAGTAATTTCGATTACCAAAGGAGAAACAACTAAATTTAAGGTTAAAATGACACGAGGAAAAGCGCCAGTACCACAGCTTACTGTATAAGACGGTGAAAATTATTCATGGGAAGTCATATCAACCATTTCACGGCCAGTGAATACAAAATAATATAGAATTGTTTTTGTGCAACAGTGCAAGCAAGCACTTGACTCACTAATTGGTAGACAAATAGTTAGAAGGGTGTGCTGTGAGTCATTAGGAGCTAAAGTGAAGTGGGAAACGTGTCCACCTCTCACGCTACATCTCATTTCTAAACGGAATAAAAGAAAGCAGTGGCTTTGAGCACCGTTCTTACTGCCGTGGGTGACTGGGACGTCCACCACTACGACAAGGAAATTCTTGGTGCATGCCTTACCCTTCTGCCGATGGAGTCTGTGTTTCCTTCTCGAATCAGCAGCGTAAGCAGAGGTGATGGAGGGGCGAGATTCAAGAGCTGTTAAGCGGCTGGTATGGCGGAGAATGATGGGTACGAGGTCGTGAAAGTTTGGGTACTCATAGATTTGGAAAGTCGCACGGAGCCAGTGAACGTATGGGGCGGTTGTGAACTGAATTCTGTTCCGGAAAAACAGTGTTGAAGGGCTGCCTTTGTCGTCGATTCTATGGATGGATGGCTGAGGTTTTAAATGTATTATCGTTTGCATGGGATGAGGATGTATGGATGTGGATGAATCTCGAAATTAGTTGGCTTAATCGTGCGTGGGATATATTTGGCAGTTGTTAGGAGCTTTGTTGAGGTGTTGTGACGAGAAAGAAATAATGCAGAGTGGTGATGAACATATATTGGCCTAAATTTGGAAGAAGCCGATGCTGGTTTGTTGTGGGGTGATGATTGAATGGGTTCATGTGAGAGGAATTTAGTGACTGAGATGTAGATGGACATAAGGTGCATGGTCGGATTTAAGATGAAGCTGCTGTTGTGATCGATGGAGCTGAAATTAGATGGTCAGTGAATGATTAATGGTGCTCGATGAGTCTTGGGACTGTGAAGACGAGAATGAAGACTACAGCAAATTGCAACTGGTGGAGGTAAAGGGTATTGGGTGAGCTGTTGTGACCTGGTGGTATACAAAGGAGATTAAGAATTGGGAGCTGTGCTTAGATGTTGGTCGGGTTTTGGAGTTAGTAATGGACCGGAATGGATGGGCCTTGGCGGTTATCGGCTAGGTCGTATTAGACTCTGAACCATTTTTTGGGGACTACCCAAAAATGGAAGGGGACTACTTTGTGATAGGAATGTCTACCCTATACTTATAAGGGGTGTCCTAAAGTATGGAAATGACTAACCTATCCTTAACCTAATTAAAATTAAAACTAATCTAATAAATACACACATACATATATATGAGTTGAAAATGGAAGTTGCAGAGAGAAGTTCGGCTAGGAATTATGTGAAACAGTTTGTCGAACTAGCCGAACTCAGCTTTAATGGAGTTTTTTCTTTCAGAGAAAAGTTCGGTTACCTCACAATTTGTTTTCCCCAGCCGAACTTTTAGTTCGGTTACGTCGCAACTTTTTTTCCTAGCCGAACTTTTAGTTCGGTTAGGTTGCATTTTTTTTCTCCTAACCGAACTTTTCTCTGAAAACCTATATATTGAGTTCGGTTACGTCGATTTTTTTTCCTAGCCGAACTTTTAGTTCGGTTACGTCGCAACTTTTTTTTTCCTAGCCGAATTTTTCTCCGAAAGCAAAAACTCTTGCTGCAATGTGGTGAAGATACGCGAGATTATAGGCCCACGATTCCATTAAAGCTGAGTTCGGCTACCTGTGTCTTCACAACCATTAGCCGAACTACACTTGCAGATGAGTTCGACTACCTGTTCTTCAGATGTCGTAGCCGAACTTTTTTTCCATGGTCGAAATCAGTTTATAAATTTTTCATTTTTTCGAATTTTTTTGCCAATTCAAGCAACATTAACTAAATTTGAAGTATACCTAAGTACCCAAAACCTTCATTTCGAAATCAACCATCTTAAAAAAAAAAAAAAAACTCTTCTTCTCAAAAATTATTCTTTTAAAAACACCCAACTAATTAATGTAACCTCATTAATTAATCATTACACTAACACTAATTAATCATTACACTAACTAATTTGATTACCAAGGGCAAGTTTGGTATTAAAATAAAGCTTAGATAAGGGGTGACTCATTATTACTTCTAATATCCACCCAAAAAATTGAAGAGTAGTCCCCCTCCATTTTTGAGTAGTGCCCAAAAAATCGTTTTAGACTCTTCGCAGCAGACTATAAAGTAAAGTGACGAACATAAGAGAAGGGGGTCCGAAGACAGGAGACGCAGCTACAGTGCCGTAGAGAAGACTAGGGTTTGCAATTTGATTGTTCTCTTCTTCCATGTCTTGCTAGTTTTCCATGTTAGGGCGACAGATGAACTTGTAGATGTTATTTCATTTTGTGTACTAAAACAAAGTTAAAAATTTAGTGCTTAATAATGTTTGAGTGTCTCAATCGATGGTATTGATTTATAACTCTTTCGTGATTTATGCCATGTATAATTCATAGTTGGATACTAAACATTCCATCCTAGACCTGATTAATCACTTTTTATGATAATTCTTTGACTATCTATGCCATGTATATTTAGTGCTTCGGAAATCTATTTTTAGGTCGAGACCAAACATATCTTATGAAAATTATTGTTGAGCCTTTTATCGATAAATCTTCCGTATAGGATGCTATGTGTTGCTGCCCTGTATGAGTAATATGAGACTTTTGTGATAGGATACATATGAATTCAACTCTACAATGGAATTCCCGAATCCCTAACATATTCGTCACCTTTGATATTTCTTTCGTCCACAATAATTTGATTCATTTAGCTTAGATTATCCTACATATTTATTTTATTTGATTAGTATCAGTTAGAGGTATTTTCACACTCCTTGAGGGAACGAACCACATTTGTCGTTGTTTACAATTTCGACACCGTGCACTTGTGGTAAAACAAAGTCGGTCTACCGACCCATCAAGTATTTGGTGCCGCTGCCGGGGAGTGGTTGCAAAATACTCTCTTATTGATATCTTGTACATAGTTTATTTTATTATTATTATTATTTTATTCTTTTTTAATTTTTTGTACATAATTTATTTTATTTTTCTTTTAGTTCTTTTTACATAGCTTGTTTGATTTTTCTTAGGTACCTAAGTCTGAAGTGCGGAGATTGGAAACGTTAACTGGCTAGAAAGTAAGTACTTGATATTCTCGCAAAGCTTTTGCAAGGTGAGTTATTGGATAAATTTTACTTTGTATTATGGTTTCCAGTGAGTTGGCTTCTTTTATATCCTTTTGGAATCTTACCAAAAGAGCTGAGACAGAGGAGTCATCTAATATTTCGCCTGAGGAGTATGCATATGCACCTTCTCATTATCAGGAACCTGTTAGAGCTGAGTGTGTACATAATGATTGGAATTATTCTCATAGGTATGATCATTCCGGACCTTGTGAAGGTTATGATCATTACCAACATTACCCCGATTATGAGACAAATTATATCGATTCCAATTATTATTCACACAAAGATGAATCACCGTATGAAAGAGATAATCAATTTTACGGTGAACTATTTCCGTCTCTCGTGTCTAGCATGAAACAGTTGGTCAAACAAACTGAGTTATTTGTTATTGAATCTGCTAAAAGATCTGTCGAAACTAATAAAATAATTGCTGAACTTATGAAACCAGTAGAGGATCGTCGTCTATTCGATGATTCAAGTTCTGATTTTTCTCATATTGATGGCACTAATAATGAAACCGTTGTAGATGATGAATCAATATGCTTTGAGGATGATGATGGACTTGACACTGGTAGTGATTTTAGGAATTCTGAATCTATTGTATCTTATCCAACTCATGATCATATTACTGATTATTTTCCTATTCAAAAGGACGAGAGTTGTATTAGAGACATTATTTATTCAGATAATGATGATTTAGAAGAACTTGTTTTATACAGAAGTAACTATTGTTGAGTCTAATGACTTAGAGACGGTAGACGTTCATAATGAGGTACCTTCTAGTCATTTGAACAACGAGATTCCTGTAAGTCACTTGGCTGCAGATGATAATGAGTCGATTATTGATTATATTGTTACTCCATTGAGCTCATGTTTTGCTGACTTATCTTGTGATTTCCTGATTGCTGATATAAATGTGGAGCCGATTGATACTGGTCAAGTAACTTGTATTACTGATTTCGAACCAATCTCAGTTTGTTTAGCCCATTTTGCAGATTCCGAAGACCCCATGCTTTTTGACATTGTCAATGCATTGCGGTCTCTATTAATTAATAAAGGAGACTTAACCATAGAAGTGATTTCCTCAGACTTGGAACCAGATTTAAGGTATACAATTGGTTTTGAAATTTCTACACAAATTGTACATGTTACCCATGAATCTAATTTACTTTATTTGAGCTTACATGGATGCGCAGACTGGAGTTGCGTTCCTTATTACTGCAGGATTATATTGAATTTGGTTAGTTCTCTGGGTACTAATCGTTTTGCTGCAAGTTCATTTTCGCACCTAGACTGATACGTTGGGTTGATCCCCAGCTTTTCAGACTTTACATATATGATTTCCAGTTTACTTTGAGGTAATACCTCACCTTGTTTGAGAACGCGCTACTGGCAACAGGGAAACAAATACCTTTCGCTTCATGGGAGTCAACCCATTAGATTTGTTCCCTTTTCTTTATCTTTTATTTTTATTGTTTACTTTTTGCATATTGCATATTTTGAATTTCTCATCTGAATTTTTACGTTGGATGACTCAATTACATTGAGGACAATGTAATGCTTAAGTGTGGGGGAGTGGCACTTTCGTTAGGAATTTTGATTTTTTATTATTATAGGTTTTCACCTTTTGTTAGGAATTTTTGAAAAAAATAAAAAATTTGTTTTGCATAACATGACCAGCTGTTGAGCGGGTCATTCTGATTATCTGTCTCTCTGTTTAGCAGACATCTCGATACCACTGTTTAGTGGATCCGTCTAGCTGTTTAGCAGACGTCTCTCCATATCCAGCTGTGTAGCGGATATAATTTTTTCTTATTTTGCTCGAGACTAGAAAAATGTAAGTGTGGGGGAATCTGATAAGCACGTAAGTGCGACATTTTATACCCACATTTATATTAGCTAGGACTCGATATTTCCGCTAATAAGATTGTTTTGAGTCATTTTTTTAGAAATACAAGTAATTTCGATTACCAAAGGAGAAACAACTAAATTTGAGGTTAAAATGACACGAGGAAAAGCACCAGTACCACAGTTTACTGTATAAGACGGTGAAAATTATTCATGGGAAGTCATATCAACCATTTCACGGCCAGTGAATACAAAATAATATAGAATTTTCTTTGTGCAACAGTGCAAGCAAGCACCTGACTCCACTAATTGGTAGACAAATAGTTATAAGGGTGTGCTGTGAGTCATTAGGAGCTAAAGAGAAGTGGGAAACGTGTCCACCTCTCACGCCATATACAGGGAAGAAAATTAGGGTTAACTAATTTTGCTTCTGTTATTCATATGCTTAGTTTAACAATCTCTAGATCATTTTCTATGGCTTTGAACAAAACCATGTCTAGCTAAATCTTTTGTTAAGGTGAAGGATGAACTTGTAGGTTAATATTACTTGTGTTCTCAAACAATAGTTTCAAAGATAAAAGCTTAATCGTAATGTTTGTGTTTCTCACAAGTGGGTTGATTGTTTTATGAGTTTTTCATGTCTTATGCCATGTATATTTCATAGTTGAATTCTAGAAAAATACTCCATTGATAACCTTGTTGATATATGATTTATGATAATTCTTTGACTATGTATGCCATGTATGCCTAGTACTTTGGATTTTTATCTTTAGGTTGAGAACAAACATATCCTCTTGAGAATTCTTGTTTATGATTCTGAACTGAAAATATCTTTCGTGTTTCGATAGCTAGGTTTGCTATTATACATGAGTGAATTAGAAACCTTTGTGAGAAACATAAGTGAAACCTAACCTACAACGGATTCCGTAGCCCTAATGCTTTCACATCTTTGATTACAACTCTTTATAAATTTACATTGAATTATACATGGCATAAATCATGACAGAGTTATAAATCAATGATCGATCCTTGATATTGGTGTGACCGATCATAAGTGTAATGTGGCCGATCCTTGTAACTGGTGTAACCAATCCTAGTGACCGGTGTGACCGATCACAAGCAGATACCAAATTTAGGTATAACCGATCCGAACCCATGTATGTGATTTGGAAGACCGATCACAACTAACAATTGTGATTTGGTATAACCAATCACATAGTAGTCTTGGAATACTGGCAAACTAATTCTAAACTTGTTTGGAAGTGTGGTATAACCGATTCCAAGAAGCAAATCCATGTAAATATGAAATAAGGATTTGCAGTGAAAAGATGTCAACACACTTTGAACACGAGCAGTAACTCTTATCATTTATTGTTCAAAGATATTCCTTGGTACTCAAGGTGATCCTGTGCCGAAATAAATTATGAATTTTTTAATTAAGGTTTTTGATTTTATACGCTTTAATTACCAACAATTAATGCATAGCTCTAGAGAATAAAAATTAGTAATGTGCATTTACTAATTGGAGGTTTTCTATTGAGAGATTTCGGAAATATTGGACCAACATTTATCGGAATTATGAAAACCGAATTTTGCCATTCATTGCATATCTTGAGAATATTTTCGATTTTGGAAATTCCTTGGTGTCCTAACATCCCTGGTCTATTGTAGATGGTGAAATTTGGATAAGGGGTAAAAGTGTCATTTCAACCCTATAGACAGAATTCAACTCTCACGGGAGAGATTAAGCCCTTGGCCCTCGAGGCATCCTTAGCCACGATTTCTAGTATACGTCCTCGCGAGACAATGCTTGTCGTGATGCCGTGATTCCTAGCGCACATCCTCAATGAGATACTGCTGATCATGTAGGTTCTGTAGACCGTAAAACGTCCCCGGCAGACTTATGAACCAGAACAACCACAATTCCAGCATGTTTTCGCGAGACGCAGCTGATTTTGATGCCATGATTCCTAGTATACATCCTCAACGAGATACTGCTGGTCATGTAGGCTCTGTAGATGCGTAAATATGTCCCCGACGGACTTATGGCCCAGAGCGGAGATTTGCATATCTCATGTAAGCACGACTCACCCTATTTGAGATCAAAGGATGATTCCTAGTACATCACTGCGAGATACACTGGTCATGTCTGCTCTAGGCTCTGACTCAACTTACTGAGGTTTCCGGATAACTCCAAGGACATCCCCGCGAGATACGCTGGAGCTGACCGCAGAGAGATACAGATCCGTTAAGAAAATCTTCGGAGAGATTTTTATCCGTCCGCAAAAATCTCGGAGAGATTCAAATCTCTCTAAAAAAATCATGAATAGATTCACATGATAGGCACACGCCTTACCTAGTGCTCAAGCCTATTTCTCAGCCTCTCAAATACACTCACGGCTAGTAAATTGTGCCTGAACTATACATGGCTATCCAAAAATGTGGATAAGCTCTCTTGAGCACCGCATGCTCAACAAAAGGACCTACAAACCATAACACGGTTTTCACATAACACATGTCACCGTCCATGGAGAGAGGGAGATCAGCCTCAACTCCTCTCACACTCTGCACACGATTCCTAAAGAATTCCATGCCTTTTCACGTGACTCATTCTAGTCATTCTCACAAATCAGAGAATATCTCTCTATCTTGGCCAACTCGGCTAAAGAGAATATTTCTCTCTCAACACATCATCACAAAGGCTAACTCAACTTCACACAAATGGGGGGGAATACCCGTGTAAGAAATACCCGTCTTATTTCTCACCGCAGAAGAGATTAAAGGCGGAGGAATAATGAGATAAACTTACCCTAGTTTATCCCTATTCCTGAAGAGACGGGAGAATTGTTCCGCATGGCATGGAAAGCAATCCTTATCTTCACCGACTTGAGATTAGAGAATTCAGCTATAAATAGGTCATCTATTTTCCAAACTACGATCATCTTTCTCATAACCTCTCAAATTAATTCTTCTTCAAACCCTAGAATTATCTGGTCTCTCTCTTCATCTGCTTCCCTCCTTAAGACCAACCCTAAATCTCCATCCCTGTGACTGAAGCATCCTTTGAACGGCCACTGTGCGTGGTTTAGGTGAAGACTGTTCGTGCTCAACCTCCCGAAACTCACTTTCAAAACCCTAGAATCCCATCTCTATCCTCTCACCGATTTTAGGTAACTACATCTATAAATACCTAGGTTTTCATTTCTAGCAAACTATCCTAAGAGCCATACAAATACCTAGGTTCTCTAAGCCTCTCTCAATCTCTTTTAGCTCATTGCTCTTCAACAAAAAAATGAGCTCATAAGGGATTTTGACCAAAATACCCTTGTATTGTAGTTTTGAGTATTTTCAAAGGAGGAAGCTTTAATGCAGCTAGAGACCGACCAAGCTCTCATCTACTCATTCCAAAGGCCTCATGCACGTGAATATTGAGTTCTATAAGTGTCCGAAGAAGAACAGGATTGAAACAGAATCTAGAAAAGCAAAATTTCAGAGAAAATAAAGGGTATCTGGCTCAAAACAGAGAATTCGAGTTCATGATTTCCAAAACCAAGACTAGAAACGCGCCAATCCTTTTTTAAAGACATGAATATTCCTAGGGAATATCCATGTCTCTCTCATGCCAAAGAAAAAATCAGGCTCATATTATTTTTTGATGAAAATACCCTTGGTTTCGAAGATTGGCATTTTCTCTCAAAAAAGGGGTGTCTGATTGGTACAAGAAAATTAACAAGTTCTCAACATGCAAGGTGCTGACCCCACAAGATAGATGCACACCTTCCAAGCTTCTCCAGAGTGTCTGAAGGAGTCAGACGCGAAGAAAAGAGAAATTAGGGTTTAGGTACAGTACAAGCCTGAATTCAGAATTTACATGGGATACGGACTCCGTAACTTCAAAAGTAAGTGTTCATCTTTTATCAAATACCTTTACCAACATCAAGGCCATCTAGAAACCGTTCAATAAATTCTCTCTTCCCCACATGCTCGCCTGTTCAGAAACTCAAGGATGCACAAAGAGGGAAAGTTATGGTTTTGGCCGAGTAAACCCTAATTAACAAATTCCATTCTTTCAAGACGGAAAATTTTGTCTTATCAGGACTTCATTATCATGCTATTAATGTCCAACACAAAGTCCCAGGAAATTCCAAGGTCCAGAATTGATTCCAAGATCAGAGTCATAACAATCGAAGGCTAAACATCAATTCGGGGATTCTGCAAGTCTAAAAGGACGAACAAATTGTAATTGCATGCGAATGGTTTGTTACCATCTATATACTCATCATTGAACAATCAAGGTTCTACTCTGAGTAGAGGACTTAATGTAGATGGTGAAATTTGGATAAGGGGCAAAAGTGTCATTTTAACCCTATAGGCAGAATTCAACTCTCACGGGAGAGATTAATCCCTTGGCCCTCGAGGCATCCTTAGCCACGATTTCTAGTATACGTCCTCGCGAGACACTGCTGGTCGTGACGCCGTGATTCATCGCACACATCCTCAACGAGATATTGCTGATCATGGAGGTTCTGTAGAGCGTAAAACGTCCCCGGCAGACTTATGAACCAGAACAACCACAATTCCAGCATGTTTTCGCGAGACGCAACTGATTGTGATGCCATGATTCCTAGTATACGTCCTCAACGAGATGCTGCTGGTCATGTAGGCTCTATAGATGCGTAAATACGTCCCCGGCGGACTTATGACCCAGAGCAGAGATTTGCATATCTCCTGTAAGCACGACTCATCCTATTTGAGATCAAAGACTGATTCCTAGTACATCATCGCGAGATACACTGGTCATGTCCGCTCTAGGCTCTGACTCAACTTACTGAGGTTTCCGGATAACTCCTAGGACATCCCCGCGAGATACGCTGATTATTCTACCTCTGAGCCTTTTCGACAGACTCCTAGAACATCCTTTCGAGATACACTGGTCTTGTTGGCTCATCATATGGACACACAGTTGATTCTTAGCACATCTCTGCAAGATACGCTGGTCAAAGATAAGTGAGCCAAAGTCTCGTAGAGACATTAATCAGGCGTACAAATCCTTTTCTTTCTCTCCAGGCCGAGTCCCAGCTGACCGCAGAGAGATACGGATCCGTTAAGAAAATCTTCGGAGAGATTTTGATCCGTCCACAAAAATCTAGGAGAGATTCAAATCTCTCTCAAATACACTCACGGCTAGTAAATTGAGCCTGAACTATACATGGCTATCCAAAAACGTGGATAAGCTCTCTTGAGCACCGCATACTCAACAAAGGAACCCACAAACAATAATACGGTTTTCACATGACATATGTGACCGGCCATGGAGAGAGGGAGATCAGCCTCATCTCCTCTCATACTCTGCACACGATTCCTAAAGAATTCCATGCCTTTTCACGTGACTAATCCTAGTCATTCTCACAAATCAGAGAATATCTCTCTATCTTGGCCAACTCGGCTAAAGAGAATATTTCTCTCTCAACACATCATCACAAAGGCTGACTCAACTTCACACAAATGAGGGGATAACAATTCGTGTTTTTGTCTAGCGGTCTACGACACGTGTGAGAATTACCCGGCTTATTTCTCACCGCAGAAGAGATTAAAGGCGGTGGAATAATGAGATAAACTCGACTTAGTTTATCCTTATTCCTGAAGAGATGGGAGAGTTGTTCCGCACGACATGGAAAGCAATCCTTATCTTCAACGACTTGAGATTAGAGAATTCAGCTATAAATAGGTCATCTATTTTCCAAGCTACGATCATCTTTCTCATAACCTCTTAGAGTAATTCTTCTTTAAACCCTAGAATTCTCTGGTCTCTCTCTTCATCTGCTTCCCTCCCTAAAACCAACCCTAAATCTCCATCCCTGTGACTGAAGCAGCATTTGAACGACCACTGTGCGTGGTTTAGGCGAAGACTGTTCGTGCTCAACCTCCCGAAACTCACTTTCAAAACCCTAGAATCCCATCTCTAGCCTCTCACCGATTTTAGGTAACTACATCTATAAATACCTAGGTTTTCATTTCTAGGAAACTATCCTAAGAGCCATACAAACTTTATTTCTTGTTGTTTCTGGTGGAGCAGTCTACTCGGAGAGGAAAATATCCTAATTAGGTGAAATCTCTTACGACCTCTCATTTAAATACTTCTGTGGGATCAAGAAGATCTACGAGTACCGTTGGTGGGAAACTAGATAGTTGCAGTGTTATTAGTTTTCGATTTGATTTGATTGACTAACGGTTGTTGAAATTTGATTGCACCTAGTTTGTTTATTCTTGAGAATCTTCTCATCTGATATAAGATTCACTCAGACTAGATCAAAGTATCAACAGGATCTTTAGAACTGTTGTTAGATCTATATACATCTTGTGATAATTCACTGTTAACAGACTCCGTTCTGTGCGTAATTGATCACAAGAGATTCAAGTGGTGTTGTGCAGATTTTGAAGACGAAAAAGAATTCTTATTAGTTTTTGTATCTTGTGGATTTAGTGGACAAACCTTGATAGGCTGGGATCCAACTAGAATCGATTTATCTTTGATATATCTGATTGATTAGTTGCATGAGATAGACATTCTCTATATTTCTCTTTTAGATATATATTGATTGAGTGTGAATCTATACTTGACTATTTCGGTAGTTATAGTTAGATTGATCTAACCAGACAAAGAAGTTTATTAGATTAAACGGAAGAGCCTTTGTCAACGACTCATCTATATCTTGTAGAAAGATTGATTAGAGTGGTTACCAAACATATTCTTCCTTTGCTGTTTGGAATAAGATCCAAAGGACTTGCTATTCACGTGTGTGACTCTAAAAATCGAAGGCGCAGGGATACTGAGGGAACTAAGTAGCTAGGGGTAGTCTGCTTGGTCTCAACTATACGAAGTTGGTATTAGATTTTGTATAACAACTTAATTCTGAGAGTATTCAAAACTGGACTAGATTTCTGTATTTGCAGTTTCCTCATTAACAAAATCTTGCTGTGTCTTTTACTTTGATTTCCGCATTATAATTGTTATTATAATTAAGTAAAATAGACAAGTACGTTAACTCCGTAATACTTAATAGTGATCCTATAGAGTCTGGTTATTACCGAACATATTATCAAGTAATACACTTTGTTGTCGCATTATCTCGATCTCGTATCCATAGACAATCATACGAAGTGTGATACGAATTTTCGTATTCTCTCGACTTTGTCCATAGACGATCACATTCGGTAGAGGACTTATAGGTTGAAATAAAAAGATTGTGATGTGTTAATTTTTCGTCACCGAGGTTGTTTTTTCCTATATGGTTTTGTTACTTGACAATGTTTTTAATGAGATAACAACAAATATCAGGAATAAAATTTTCTAGTTAAGGATGTTCTTTTCCCATGGGGATTTTCCGTTTTAGGAGTTATGAAGCAACAAGTCAACTTCAACTGAGAAATTTTACTTGGATTATCATCTTGTTCTCTTTTCCCTTGGTCATGATTTTGTTCCACTGGATTTTTCCTTGTCAAGGTTTTAATGAGGCAACATATATGAATCCAACTCTGTTATGAGTTTAATTAATATTGTTCCTTTTCCTTAGTTCAGGTTTTTCCCTTCTGGGTTTTCCTAACGAGATTTTAACGAGGCAATAACTTAGACTCGGTGGTCTTTGAAGATCGTAATACATGTGATGAACTACATGTAAAGCAATGCATAAGAAATTCTATTGGACCGCACAAGGGGGAGTGTTACTGGGCCTACGACCCATGGATGTGTGGCCCAACTGGATACTTAGGGTTTCCCTTTATATGTATATAAAGGATACTGTAGCTATGTAATATGGCTACTCTTATCAATAAGAAATTCTCCGCCTCTTTACCTTTTCCTATTATTATACTGCAAAAAATAATAATTATTGTTTCTAGAACAGAGAGTAATCACAATTGACCGGGAGTTGTTCACGGACTATTATTTAGTCACAATCTGTTTGTTTTTCCTTTCAAAATAAGATAAAAATTTATTTACTTAGGAATGGTTCTGGATGAACCGTCCTTCTGAAATACACTCTAAAACCGCGTAGTCACATAAATAGGGGCCGCCCCTCTGGATAAACAAAGGGTCCCGTTTTGTTATTTGTTTGTGTCACACAGTTTTTTGTTTTTTTTGTTTTTTTTGTGAATTGGTTATATATTGAAAGAAAAAACAGAACACTGGGAATCAACATACCAACCCCGGGAAAAAGAAAAAATTAAGTATTGGAGATATCCCCATCAAGGCGGTTGACGCCTTAATGTTGCAATCTGCCGACATGTATTCTTCCTCGAAAAAAACAGAATTTTCTAAAACTGAACTTGACAAAGCAATAGACCTACAATTTAGCTTATCTAAAATTAAAATCGCAGAAAGAAAATTTGGTATGATTAAACTCCAACTCTGATGTTATCCTTCCAACTCTGATGAAGAGATGATTTGAAGGCCTCTTTTACCAACTTATCTGTAGCCTGGTTACGGTCTCTTGGTGTGTAGATAAATCCCAAAAAATTATCACAACCAGATAAATTGTCACACAGGTTTTTGGAGAGGTTAAAAAGGCAGCCAGCCAAGAAATTTTGTTTAGTGAGTGCACAAATGTGTTCACAGGTGTCATTATACCCTATGACACGTTTAATAAGTGCAACGGCCTCAGTTTACTTGGAGAAGAAGGGTTTTAGAAAGTCACTCTCTTTTGACTTTCTTTTTACTTTCGTTTTCATTTTCCTCTCCGAGAGAAAGGTTCTCACATTTCTTTTCTCATCTCTAATTTGCGCACTTTCTTATATTACTACTAACCTGCGCACACCTCTGCTTAACCTGCACCTCTAATTATCAGTTTTAATGGCGCCAACAAGAAGGAAGAAACGTACGAGAGAAGAAGAAGATACTCAATATCAACACTCTAAAGCTAAAAGAAAGCTTTTACTCGGATCTAGAGTTGAGGTGACTTACTACTAAATTTTTCTAGGGCACACTCATTATTTTGACTTTGATCTCTGTTTCTGGTGGTGGTGGTGGTGGTAATGTTTGCATTTTTTAGGGATAAAATCATTAGCACCACAATCAATACCCCCGTGACCTGCAAAAACCACCGCCATTACTAGCTAGTGGCTCTGATTTTTTGATTTTTTTCTGCTGTTGTTATTGTTGCTGGTGGTGGCGGTTTCAAGGAAGGCGTTGGTAGTATTGTACACCACCACCACCATCGTAATTATGGTAATTATCTTTTTACTGGTACTTGTACTAAGCACAAAAAAGTGGTACCAATCCTGGTTAATTACCACTAAATTGATCGATTTCCTCCCTAGTCTATGGGTAAATTCGAGATTTCATTTGGTCCAGTGGTATGATTGTTTCTTAGGGTGCCGAGAGGTTACGAGTTCGATTCTCGCAATTCCCCAGTTCTCAAGCACAATAGGAGATTTAATCATTACTGCTGAAAGAACAGTCCAATTTTAATGCATAGCATGTGGTGTCATTTTGTGCAAAGGATTTTACTAGCCAGAGTTATAATATAGTTTTATCTTAATGCTTCATTATGATGTTAGTTTGCAGTTAATTTCTTATGCGCCTTTGGTTTTTTACTTGTCGGGATACCTGTGTGGCTGTTGTTTACTTAAGGAATCTACTACTGAGTTGCATTAATTTTAAAGCATGCTTAATCTTTAGTTACGCTGGTATGCTTATTCTTAGTTTTTGATGTAACTTACTGGAGAGTATGTTTGAAGGCTACAAGATGTTCGAGCCACAGTATTGATAAAGTAGAGGTTTTTCTTTTTTGTAGGTTAGAAGTCTTGAAGAAGGGTTTGCTGGTTCATGGCATTGTGGTACAGTCATTGCATGTAGTCATCTCTGCCGTGTTGTTGAGTATGATCATTATTATGTAGATGACCAGGGTTTAGAGAAGCTCAAAGAAAAGGTTCATGTTTCCTCATTACTTGAAGGAATCTTATTACCTAAAGGTCTTAATTATCGTGGTATAATTAGACCAATTCCTCCTCATAAACATGAAACCAGCTGTCTAAATTTTGGACTTTGTGTTGATGCATTCATCGATGATGCATGGTGGGAAGGTGTAATTTTCAGTTACGAAGATAAATTATTAGAAAGATTAGTATTCTTTCCTGATTTTGCTGATCAGCAGATGATAAAAATTGACGAGTTAAGAGTAACTCAAGATTGGGATGAAATCGAGGAATGTTGGATAGTAAGAGGAAATTGGAAGTTCCTTGAATTGATTGAGGTATTCCCAAATGCTGTAGTTTCAGCTGCACAGATCTGGCATGACCTAAGGCTAAAGGAAGGCTTCAAGAATAATATTAAAGAGTGGACTTGTAATTTAAAGTCAATGTGGGTTGATTCGGTTGTTGAGTCTGTTTCTCAGAATTTGGATATATCTGCTGAGCTTGCTTATAAAGTTATCTCTGAAAAAGTTGGTATTTATTCAGTTAATGTCGAGGAGTGCATGACGAATGGTGTGCCTTCCAGTAATGAAGAAGCTGTAACCACACAAATACAGGATTTGTCGGTTTTCCATTCTAACGACTTGAACTTATTATCAAAAAATGTTATTAGTTCTAGATTGATTCGTGAAATAGATGATGGTGCTCAGGAAGCAAGGGGAGTTGTTATGTGTTCAGGTAAGGGTTTTTTCCAATCTTGTTATACTGCCGGTGAAGAAGATGATGTTCAAGGTGTTGGAGCTGCTGTTGAATGTCCTGTAAAAGGTTCCTCGAGTGATGATGAAGACCCAACTTACAATGACCCAAGCCTTGGATGCCCCAGAGGTATGGGGTCAAGTCAGAAAAGAATACACGCACCTACAGATTCAGGATCAACAGGGAAATGGATGTGCTTACCTCTGGGCACAAATGAACTTCCTGAAGCTAAATACTTCCCTGAAGCATTAGAAAAATATTTAATGACAGACAATGATGTATGCAATCATGATTTACAATTAAAAGCTAGGATGCATCTTTCTTATATGGGTTGGAGAATTGAGTGCAGAAGTAGAAGGTATATGTGTTCAAGTAGTAGGACTGATTTTCGCTATATATCACCAAGGGGTGGGACACCCTTGTATTCTCTTCGCGGTGCATGTCTGCAGGCTATGGAATTTGCTCGTCGTTGGCAGGTTCCTTTATCAATGATCTGCAGAAACGATCAAGGTTGTGCTTCTCCTCCTCCTTTTTGTCTGAAACCTGATTCACTTTATTCAAACACTTATGAAAGTCATAGAACACCTTTTATTCGTTGCAAATCGGATGTTCATGTTGAACCCGAATATTGCCCTCAAGCTGTGTGCGATTATCTGAATGGATATCAGAGTAAAGGATGGCGCTGGAAACATGATAAAAATGTAAAGGACTTGCGTGAAAAGGTAAAGAAGCACCTCTCAGCTGAAGGTTGGACTTTCTCTCTCCATTTTCTGAAGGATAATCGGAGAGATCTTCGTTATACTAGTCCAAGTAATTCTGCATCATTTAAATCTCTTGTGACTGCTTGCATAGGATATGTTAAAGAGGTATGTGAGTGTATGAGCCCATCCAGTCATGATAAATTCCTTTCTAATACTATGCACCCTGAGGTCTTAGGCAATATATTGGCTCAGAATGGGCTGCTCTCTAAGTGTTATACTGAGCCATCTGGCTCATCACAACAGTCAAAAGACAATCCAGAAGTTGGTATTATGCAGGAAAAGAGATGTAGGGATGAGCAACGGAAGGGACAAAGAAACAGTTATCCCCATCTTGAAGAAGAAAATATGGTGAATGCGAAGGTGTCTGAACTTCAATCGGACGACAAGTATAATAATACCCATGTTCCACGTTCAATCAAAAGGGCACGACAGGTTGTGGTACCGAGTTCTGGACATTCCAGCCCTCAAACTATTCTCTATTGGTTGATCGAAAATGATGTGGTTTTGCCAAGGGCAAAAGTACGTTACTTAAGTGTAAGAGATGATTCTGCAATTGGACTAGGAAAGATAAACCGCAATGGAATCAAGTGCAATTGCTGCCAAAATGTTTTTGGTCTGTATAAGTTTGGACTTCATGTTGGTAGCTGTTATACCCCGCCATCAGCCAGGATTTACTTGGAAGACGGAAGATCGTTGTTGGATTGCCAGAAGCAGCTGCAGGAAAAATGCTCAAATATATATGCTCAAAAAAGAGATCTGGTGCTCAAAAAGAACGATTATATATGCTCAATTTGTCACCATGGAGGTACATTGTTGCTGTGTGATCAGTGCCCATCCTCATTTCACTTGAAATGCCTTGGGGTAGAGGTGCGTTTCATTATTCGAATATCTACTTCAAATTAAGTTTAGGGTGTTTCTTATTTGCTTCTATCTTAAACTATTAGATTCAATTTAACAACTGGTGATGCTGTTTAGGATGTGCCAGATGGAAAATGGTTCTGCCCATCTTGTCAGTGTAGAATATGTGGCCAACAGAGCAAGCTTGACAGTGATTCTGAAGAACATCTCGCTGAAGAAAAAGTTCTATGCTGTGACCAGTGCAATCATGAATGTAGGTTAGATGCCTTTGTTAGCCAAGAGCATGTGTTTTGTTTTGCCTAAGTGTTTAGTATTTCACCATTTTATCTTTACATCTTATGAAGATCACAGAAGGTGCATTAGAAAAAGAGGATTGAGTAAGCTGGACCAGAACAACCTGAACAGTAATTGGTTTTGCAGTACGAGATGTGAAGAGGTATACACCCTCCTACATTTCTCGTGAAAGTCTTATTTGCTGGTTATTTTATTTCATGTTGGCCAACGTTGTTACTATTGTGATTCGTCTAATTTTTAAAGGGAGTTTCATCAATGTCCTGAAGCATGACACAAACAAATGGCAATACCTAACAGGTTTATATAGCAGAAAAAAAAGACTTTTTGTTATAGGACTTGGTTTAGATGGAGCTCTTTTTTTCGGAACTATTAGTTTGTTTCTGGAAGTGATTGCCTGTAAACTTGGGCCAACATTCTTGTAAGGCAAGGTTCCACATTCCGCAGGGTGTTCATTTGGCTTTGCAACAAATTATCATCACAATCTTCTGTATTATTAACAGTTTAGTGTGGATAGTTAGTATGCATTCTCATTTTACAACTTTTGCATGCAGATATTTGCAAGTCTCCACAAACTTTTGGGCGAATCTGTTCCAGTTGGCAAGGATAATTTATCATGGACTATATTGAAATCCGTAAGAGATGCTTCTCAACCTTTTGCTCCGTCTGAAAATGAGGCTGCGATGGAGTTTCAGAGCAAGCTCAATGTAGCACTCGCTGTAATGCATGAATGTTTCGAGCCCATTAAATATATGAGGAGAGATCTTATTGAAGATGTCCTTTTCAACAAAACGTAAGGCATCCTCATTCTTAATTATTCAGATCAGTAGTTATTAGATTGATGAAATAAGAAGATTAAGGAAGTAGGTAAAATGTTGGCACTCATCAACTTCTAGATTTTTTTTTTTGTTTTGTTTTTGTCAGAGGTGCTAGGACTACATGCTACTTTGGAGGATGGATTCCATCCTTCCTTTTCTCCACTAGTGATTAGCTATTCTTTTAGTATTTTTAGGTTCTAATTATATCTTGCTCTTTGGTATCATTGCGTTAATTATTCTTATTTATCACAATATCCAGGTCAGAGCTGAACCGGTTGAATTTTTGGGGATTTTACACTGTGCTTTTGGAGCGAGATGATGAGCTCATCTCTGTCGCAGCAGTCAGGTATGCTATTATGTATCATATTTACTAGTGAGTCGACTGGTATAATAGTCCACCATCTAATTGGTTAAGCTCACAAATCTTTTCCAGGATACACCACGAAAAGCTTGCAGAAGTACCACTTGTTTGTACGCGTGTCCAGTATCGTAGGCAAGGGATGTGCCGCATTCTGTTTGATATTCTTGAAGAGGTAATTTATCCCCCCTCTTCTTTTTTATTATGTTTTACTATAGCTTCACTTGATTCAGGTTCTGCTTTTATAACCATAGGGGTAGTAGTTACTGAAGGAAAGTCCGGTCCAAGTTGTTTGAATTTCCATATTTTTCGCTGGCACTACTATTTTTTATTCTATTGGTGTGCTGCATATTCTGGTCCTGGAATTCTTTTCTTTTGAGAATACATAACAGAATGATTGATTTTGTTTCTCGCTTTTGTTTTTGCAGAAGCTCAGACAATTAGGAGTGGAGAGAGTGATTTTACCTGCTATACCTCAAGTTCTAGGCACATGGACTACTTCCTTTGGTTTCTCTAAGATGACAAATTCTGAGAGATTAGAGTTTCTCCACTGCACTTTCCTGGATTTCCAGGACACCAGTATGTGCCAGAAAATTCTAAGGATGTCGTCACCTACATCTGCAAAACCAACAGCAGAAGTACCAAAAGGTATGTAATTTTCCCCCTCTGTCAATCAAAAGTAAGAATTCTCATCTGAACTAGATTTGTACACAAAACCTTGCTCCTGGACATGTTAATGATGTAGAAACAACTAATTTTAACAGAAGTAGCGAGAGAATCAAATGCAAACGTGCAACAGTTTGCTAGTACATGTACTCCTGTAGATGCTGTTGCTACTACAGAAGAATCAGAACAACCAACACCACAATGTGCGAGACTAATAGCAGAACCAAGAGGTGCATAATTTACCTACCTGTCAACGCAAGTAATTCTTATTTGAAGTCAGATTATTTGTATTATTCTAAAACAAAGTTTTGCAAATTTCTCAGGGAACCGACCTAAACTTATATTAAAGATTAAACGAAGGAAAGAGAATGACGTAGAGTCTATCAGGTATTGTTATGGTGCTGTCCCAAAACTCGAAACAAGTCAATGTTGAATTATATAATAAACTTCAAGTATTAAAACTTTCTTGGTTTCTTCTTGGGCAATTTCCAATTTCATCACTCTTATTATCTTAATGTTGAGACTACAAGAACCTTGATTTCGTTGGGTGACAAATTTTCATGTTATTATATCTCTAAAGATACGAATGAATAAGAATAATCAATGTCATGATTTGTTGGTTCCACACATTAAGAGAATAGAAATGAATATCATTGGAAATTCAAAATATCCTGGTGGATTCGTATCTGCATCCATGTGGATCGTATTATAGACTCATCATGTACAGACCATGGAACTAGGTTATTATGTTACTAAGGCTTCCTTTACTAGGATAACTGGAAATTCAAAATATCCTGGTGGATTTGGGTCGCGTCCATGTAGATCATAACTAGGATATTCTGTGACTAAGGCTTCCTGAACATCTTTTGGTTTTTTATTGATGTATGTTATAATTTTCTTGTTTGGAGTTAGTTAAATCTAGTTCAGAGTACACCTCACAAAATTTTCTTTTGTCAAAAGCGGAGCAAAAAATGTTGTTCCTGATTTGCTTGTGGCTGCTCGTCCTCTCGATGTGGTATGATTTTCCTCACTGAAAGAAAAAACTCATTACTTTCTTTTTCCATATCTCATTATTTTGTTTCGACTTTTTAGTGTTTAACATGTGTGTGTGACAGACGAAGACACTGCAAGACGAGTCTGACCGAAATTGGCAAATCTGTGAGCCATGCATTGCTAAGAAGTGCTTGTTGGATGGTAGGCCACGTGATTATCAGTGCACACAGGAAACAACACTACAAGTTGATTCTGAGCGAAATCCGAAAAATACAGAATTGGGTGATTCTGAGAATTCTGCATTGGCAGTTTACAATGAAAACCAGCAGGAAAAGAGGGGGTCCTGTTTCAAGTTCTACACACGAAGAAAGGTATTAGGAGCTTATGTAAATACTCTTCCTGCATTGGCAGTTTACAATGAAAACCCGCAGGAAAAGAGGGGGTCCTGTGTCAAATTCTACACACGAAGAAAGGTATTAGGAGCTTATGTAAATACTCTTCCTCAAATCTTTTTGTTACTTGCTAGAAGGTGATGCTGGAAAGGGTCATTATTCGTTTGCTAGTTTGGGCTATTGGTTTCACGTTGCTTTTATGCTTTAAAGATGATGAAGCTGTTTAAGTTCTTCATCGGATGTCCAACTAAAGAGCATAGTTTGCTCCTGGGAGAGTTCCTTCTTAGAGATAGCGCTCACCAAATGTTATTTTATTTTATATTTATTTTTTCGTTTTTTTCTTCTTCTTACAACAAGGAGATTTCTGGTAAGTTTAATTTTCAGGTTTTGTGTCTAAGAACTTTATGTCTGAACTTGTAGCATTAAGGGATCCTCTGAAGCTGCTGCTTTCATAAAGAGAGAGAGAATATTTGCACTGATAATGATAATGAGATGGCTGATACTGTTGGAGTTCCAATAAAAAAAGACCATAGTGCCTGTGATGGGAAAGACTGTAGAGATATCAGTCGTATTTCAGTAATGAAGAAGTTTTCTTATGGGGATACTTCGATTTTGAATGATTTAGTACACTTCAATGATAATGACAGTGTTCATGGAGCAAAAGATACTTTCTGGCGTGCTTTAGTACATGAACTTGTGGGGTCAAGCTGTTTCGCTGATTCTCACGACCCTGAAGAATGGTCTCAGAACAATGATATTTTGTGGATAAGTTTCTGTCACTCAACGGCTTTAACCTGTTTCAAGAAGTGGTTCTGAAGAAGACTATCAAAGAGATTAATTTTTATGTGTCAACTTTAAAGGGTACTTGTTAATTGGCTAAGGGAAGAACTATCAGGAGTCCAATTAGAGACATGAGTATCTTTGATTGGCCTGACTTTGACACTCCGGAGGATGACGAACCTGGGAGTATCCTTTTTAAGAAGGAAACAGAAGATGGAATTGGTTTGAACCTCCACAGAAGAATTAAGCTTGCTCGTTCAGTCTCCAGGTTAATGTCAGATAGCCTGAAAGGAGTAAGACAGTCCACAGCAACATCAACAGTTTGGACTTCGATAAACAACTAAATATAGAAGTTCAAGAAGATGGTATTAGCAACAATGTCATAGATAAGTTTGGTGCTGGTTTTGATATCATGCAAAGATGAAAAAGGCTCTGCGCTTCCAAGCTCCCAGCTGAACCTCCTGAAATAAGTCCAAGCTTCCAGTAGAAAGAAGAGTAGGCGGCTTTGAGAGACAGGACATTCCATTCAAGTATAATTTTGCTTGTTTCTTGCTTTAAAGCCTTTTGTTGTCCAGTGGGAACCTAAGGTTATTCCGGCGCTTGTTTCACTACAACTATGATAAACACAGTAATGGAAGGGTTTAAGTTTGAGATTTTTCAATACTGCAGAATCGCCTGAGGTGCTGCTAGCTCAGTATGATTTTTGCTTTTGATGTTTTTGGAAGATTGAAAATTGTTTTTTTTTTTTTTAATGATTTCAAAAACATAAGTGAGAGAAGCTACTGTAGCAGGATACTTGTGTGTTTGTACTAAAATCTGAAAAATATATAAACTAGAAAGTGAATGATACAGGAGGAGTGCCATATCAGATCAGATACATCGTGATAGGGAATAATCAATTGTCTCCTCCATGAATACAACAAATAGAACAATAAAGAATCATAGATTACAAAAAAATTTAAGTTGGTTGAAAATTTCCATCCATTGTACTGATGGTTGTGTGTTAGGTCTGGATTTTATGGATAGTTAGTGATGCAAATTATTTGAATGGTTACCTGATTTTGGGTTTTTAAACCTAATCTTATGTAAACCTAGTGTCTTTTTTTTTGTTTGAATTTGTTTTTAAACCTAATCTTATACAATTTGATTTTCATTGACTGCCTCGCTCTATACTAAATTTTGTTTGTGTCGCATTGAAGAATATGAAAGCAAAACTACAATCTGCCAGGGACAAATTGAAGAACAAATTGAAAGATGAGAGCTCAATTAGTTGACAACGCTGTTGATGATCTTGTCGAAGTATGTAGTATTTGATTCCATTTGATATTAAATTTGACTATCATTTCGAGTTTCTTGCTCTATCCTAAATCTGGTTTCTGTTCACGTTGAAGGCTTTGCGAGCAGAACTAAAATCTTTTGAGGACAGCATCATGAAATGTTCAGGTGATAGGGTCAAAGTTGTCGACTTGAGTGAAGCGGCCGAATGTGTAATCAGTAGTTTCAAGAGGCGATTTGAGGAATGGGGTAGCTCCTCCGGTAATTCGAGAAGTTGCAAGAGAAAGAGAGTGAGTGGATATTTACTACCTAAAGCTTTATATGTGTAAATTCTAACCGAAAAACACGAACAGATTAGTACCTAAAGTTACTATTGCTAAGAGGCTTAGCAGGTTTCTAAAAGAACTTAATGTGTAGTCTGAAACTTAATGTGGATCTTTTGTGAACCCTGAACTCTTAACTAATTGTAGTGGTTTTCCATCATTTACTTGTAAGGCCTGAAAAATTTACTGGTGTACTGCAATCTGAAAATTTATAAACTAGAAAAGTAATTAAGATAAAGAATAATCAATTGTCTCCTCCATGAATACAACAATAAAGAATCATAGGTTACAAATTTTTTTAAAAGTTTGTTGAAGATTAATTACGGCAGCAGCACTGTTCTAACATAGAAGGAATTCTGGTCCAGGGGTTGTTAAGTTCATCATCATCTCCATATAGCTGCTGCTGCAATTCAACCTCTGGTACTCCAACTCTACCATATCAGAGAATGGCTGATCACGAACCATGTCATCAGAGAAAGGATCAAGACTAATCAAGGGTTGGGGTTCTTCTTGATTAAAGAAATCAGAAGAAGAACATCCATCATCATACAAGTTCTTAGATGATTCTACTGCCAACGAAGTAGAAGGAGATTCAGGAACCCCAAAATTCTTTTTCATCTCCTCCTCCGATGCTGATGAAACCCCTGCTTTCAAAAGATTTTCCCTCTCTGAAATTCTATGAAATAGGGATTCCAGATCTCTCTCAATGCCTGAAATAGATTCAACACTACACAGATGATCAAATTTAGGGTTACCATTACCAGAACAGAAATTTTGATTCTTGATTTTCTCTGCTTCTTTCATCTTCATTTTATTAAGTTGCATCACGATCTCATTAAATTCATTAGGGTTATCTGCAGGCAATGTTTTAACCCCATGGATGAATTCAGAATGAAGAACTCCAACAGCCTTAACATCACATAGTTTTCTCAATTCATTAAATTTCTTTTCAAATCCTCCGAATCTGTTCTTGAAAATCTTCCCTTTATTCTTCTTCTTAACTGAAGATGATTTCCCCTTTTGATTAAAATTGATACCCATAGTTTATGAAGTTATGAACAAGAACAGTGCTGCTCTTCAGTCGCAGTGATGCAATTAGGTGATTAGCAAGTAATGGACTAGTTCGGAATTTATAGCTTTAATCTATTACTCAACTGGTTTCCAAATCTGTTGTGAACAGCTCAGCCGGTGACTGGAAAACGTGTTTTAAAGAGGTGGAAAATCTCTGCGGCTAAATCAAGCCAATACTTGGTTAAGGGGTACTGACCGGCTAAAGAGCTGGGCTTGTTATGCCCACCCCATACTTAGTTAAGGGGTACTGATGACCTCTTGATATCAAACTTGTTGATATAACCCTGAGTTACAATAGCCGACCGGTTACTGTCTACGGTGTACTTAGGTATAGAACTACATATGGCCTCCCATATATTTAAGGAGTCCTGATTCGGGGACTACCTACTAAGACCGGGCCTTATGGAAATGCCCAGCCTCTTCCCAAACGCCTTTACACATCAGCCTGGGAAGGACCTAGGTCTAGCGGTAATTTCCTGAGAAATCCAGGGACGGCTAACCAGTAGCCGTTCTAAGCAACAAAAAAAAAAACGGTAACTCATCAGCCGTTCCCCTTATAACGGATAGTCATCGTCCGTTTACGAATAAACGGTCAATCATTATCCGTTATCCTTATCTTGACCAGCCAACCACCCGTTGAACCAGCTAATGGTTGCCCGTTTTCAAATTAAGCCTAAACATCCAGAGAACTAGACCACAGTTCATTTGTTCTTCCCCAATTTTTTCCTTTCTTCTCACACAGGTGACCCTAGTTTACCAAAGAATCATCACCTCCACACTTTCTCATATTGGGTTCGTTGAAGAAGCTCTAAATTGAAAGTTGGACTTCTTTTTGAAGAGGTAAATCATCTCAATAATTAAAGGTAATCCAATGAAACCTTAAACCCTAGTTTTGATTTTTCTTTTCAATTGAAAAGATTTTCATTATATTTTGTGATGAATAACATAAACTGAATCCAAGTACTGTTAGTTACCACTTTGTGAAGACTTGAATTTGTTTAACATTGTTATTTTTAGGGACTCATATCATAATTCCAAGTTATCAATTGTTATGTTTTAGAAAGTCATAACTTAGATTGCATGTCTAATTCTCTAGGTAATTTACAAGTTATAGATATTATTATGGTCATAAAATGCTGCACTTTCGTTGGAATTCAATTGCAAACGTTGTTGGTATTAAACTTTGTTATAGTTTAATTGTAGTGTCAACTTTGTTAGTTGTCCACTTTGCCACTATTTAATTGCTACTCCGGTGTTGTTGTTAATTGAAGAATGTATTTAAGGAGATATATGTCAATTAAATTCGGGGTTCGTCTTGCCGATGATTCTGATGAAGAAGATACAAATCAAAATATTCTCATGCTATATCAATTTATGGTGCAAAATGCTCAAAATTTGCATCAACCAGTTCCAACGCAAGTGACGCAGAGAGAATCAATCAATAGAAGTCGTGCCGAAGCGGATGCAAGGATGATGCAGGATTATTTCAATGATGATTGCACTTGGGGACCGAAAAAGTTTCATGGTCGTTTAGGTATGTGTCGACCATTTTTTTTAAAGAATTTTTCATAAAATTTGTGAGGTCGGCCTAGACTTTCGACAAAGAAAAGATGCTGCAAGAATTCCAGGTCATAGCCCACACATGAAAATGTATGCCGTTATGAAGTGTCTTTGTAAAGGTATCCCACCTGATAGCGTGGATGACTATACCCGTATGGATGCTTCTACTATTTATTATTATTATATTAAGAAGTTTTGTGATGCAATTATGTTTGGGTTTAATGCGGAATACATGAGACGTCCCACTGTGAATGATACCAAGTGGTTGATGAAGGAGAACACAACTTTAGGGTTCCCAAGAATGCTTGGTAGCCTGGACTATATGCATTGGGGTTGGAGGGTTTGTCCAATGGACGAGATGGGAACACACACAGGCCACAAAAGTTATCCCACTTGTGTTCTTGAGGCGGTTGCTTCATACAATAGGTGGTTTTGGCATGGTTATTTTGGAGTGGGTTGATCAAACAATGATCTTAATTTTTTGAAGTCCTCCAATTTGTTTGATGACAATCTCAATAGTATTGCACCACCTTGTCATTTTACTATCAATGGGAACCAGTACACACATGGGTATTATTTAGTGGATGGAATTTATAAGAGTTACTTTGTGTTAGTCCAAGCATAAGGTGCACCCAGTGGTATTCCAATTCTCGAGTTGTTTAACAAATATCAAATGGCTAAGAGGAAAAATGTGGAACGAGCATTTGGGACACTTCAAAGTAAATTTAGGATCCTTTACCACAGATGTAACTACTGGGAAAAGCAACTTGATAGTGAAGATGAAATACTTGATAGTGAAGATGAAATTATTGATGCAATAATCCCTCAAATACATCATGAAGCAGAATGTTCTAAGCATATGGAGAATTCAGTAAGCTCAGGTAAATTGCAAGTGCTTCAGAATTTAGATGACAATGTTTTAAATTCAGTGGTAGAATTTCCTGCCCTATCAGTGGAAAAAGTAATTCAAGCAGTAACTAGTTCACCATCAATAAATTCTGTTATAAATGTGATTCCACCATTGGGGAAGGGAGGTACAAAATCAGTTGAACAGTTACCTACAAAACAAAAAACTGGTAAGAATGTGAATGTTGTCACAAGACAACAAGCAGCAAATTTAGCTTCAAATGGTGGTAAAAATGGAAATTTGAGAAGATCTTCTTCTCAAACTCAATCTTCTAAATGAAAGTGATCTTTTGGAATGTCAGAGGCTTAAGAATATCTAAAGCCAAAGAAATACTGAAAAGTTTAGTGAATTCTTTAAGTCCTACTTTAGTTTTTGTTACTGAACCAAAGGTGAGAGTTTCTACAGATTTTTGCAAAAAACTTAATCTTCCAAATATGCATTACAAGATAATTCATAATTCTACTACAACTAAAAAAAGGAAATATTTGGATGTTTTGGAGTACAAATATTAGTTGTCCTACTGTTGTTTCAAGTACTTCTCAGGCTATTACAGTGAATATTGGGAGAGTATTAGTAACTGGAGTTCATGCTGCCTGTCTAACTGTTGATAGAAGAGCCTTATGGAATGAGTTAGAAAATTTAAGTTCACTAAATCTACCATGGTTAGTCATTGGTAACTTTAATACTATCATGTGTTTGGAGGAGAAGAAGGGTGGAAGAACTCCATTAACCATCTCCACGAATGATTTCAATTATTGTCTTCATGTGTGTGGTCTAATTCCAGCTCCTAAATTTGGTGTTGAATTTTCCTGGTGTAATAATAGAGCAGGATCAAAGAGGATTGTGCGCAATTTGGATAGGGCAGTATATAATGCTATTTGGCTTGATCTTTATCCTGGTTGGAGTTATAAAGTTGGTGCAAGAGGCACATCTGATCATAGTGCTTTATTGAGAATAAATGTTGTCATGCCAAAACCTAAAAATGCTCCTTTCAGAGCCTTAAAGGTTTGGCTTAGTCATCCTGATTTTTTGAAGATTGTTAAAGAGTCTTGGGAAATGGATTTAGCAGGTAATCCATCTTTTATTTTTCTCAACAAACTCAAAAGACTGAAGCAAATAATAAAACAACGGAATTGGAGTGTTTTTGGTGATGTTAGATTGAAGCTACAAAGTGCTGAGGAAGAAGTGGTACAAGCTGCTCTCAATTCTGATAGACAACTAGATGATATAATTTTGTTGGATAAGCTGGTAATTGCAAGAGGTAAGCAGGAAATCTTGTTATAACAGAGTAAAGAAATAGCCCAACAGAAGGCTAGGGTCAAATGGTTAAAAGAAGGTGCTTCTAATTCAAACTTTTTTCATACTTCTATAAAAATCAGACAAGCACATAATGCAATTACAGAATTGGAGAATTCATCTGGTGTCATTGTTACAACTCAACAAGAAATATCTGATACTCTTGTTGACCATTTTGAAAATAAATTTAAAAAGAAAGAAGTGTTTTTTGCTGATGATATTTTTGACAATGTTCCTAGAGTAATAAATGATGAAGACAATATACTTCTTACTGCTATTCCTACAAGTGAAGAAATTAAAATTTCAGTATTTAAAATGAATCTAGATAGTGCTCCTGGTCCAAATGGATTTGTTGGATGGTTTTATAAACAAGCATGGGATATCATTGGTGAAGACTTAATATCAGCAATCCAATACTGTTGGAGTAGAGGATTTATACCTAAAGGTATGAACAAATTTTTTCTTATTCTTATACCAAAAACTCAAGGTGCTAAGAGAGCCAATCAGTTTAGACCAATTGGTTTAAGTAACTATTATTCCAAAATCATAACTAAAATACTTACTACAAAACAAGATGCCTGGGTGGATGGGTAAGATGTTATCATTTCAAGAAAAGCTTATTTTGGTGAAATTTGTGCTAGGCAGCATGCCAATATACAATATGTCAGTGTATAAATGGCCCAAGAAAGTTTTAAATGAATGTGAAAGAATAATTAGAAACTTTCTTTGGTCAGGTGATCCATCAGTGAGAAAATTAATAACTTTGAAATGGGAAGAAGTAAATTCACCTTTTGCTGAAGGAGGCTTGGGTTTAAGAAATCTAGAGGACATCAATAAAACACTTTTAATGAAGTTAGCTTGGAGAATGCAAAATGGAGATGATGAATGGGCAAAAAAAAATTCAAGCTAAATTTCAGACCAAACAAGGTGAATGGGTAAATTACTACAAGAAATCTTCTATATGACCTGGCATAAAATGGGTTCTTGAAGATATTTTTGATAACACAAGATGGTTGGTTGGTGATGGGAAAAGTATTTCAGTCTGGGATGATATATGGATCAAAGATAAATCTTTAAGTTCACTTTTTCCTGATAATGCTTATATGACACAGAATAATGACATGAAGGTGGAGCAATTACTCAGAAATGGTGAATGGATAATTCCCTCTGAAATAGTACATATGTTTGATATTAATGAGCTTCCAGTAGTAGATGATGAGAAAGATAGAAGAATTTGGATATGGACTAAAACTGGGGAGTTTACAGTGTCATCTGCAGTAAATTGTATAAGGAAGAAATTTCCAGAGCTACACTGGCCTAAAAAAGTCTGGCATTCTTCAATCCATCCTAGTGTATCAAGTAACATCTGGAAGTTGGTGAGAGGGGTTTGGGCAACTGATGAGAACATGAAGAAGAAAGGTTTTAATCTAGAATCAAGATGCTCTTTTTGTAAACAGGCAAAAGAATCCACAGACCATATACTATGGCACTGTAACTTCAGTGAGAAAATATGGCAATGGTTGGGTGGAGTTTTTAAATTCTTTAATCCTATATCATTGGATGATGTTCTCTCAATGGCAAAACTAAAAAGTCCATCTGTGAAGGAACTATGGATTTCTGCAGCATTCATTACAATGAAAGAACTTTGCTTTCTCAGAAACAAGTAAGTTTATGAATGATACCAGCCTAATGCAGAAGTTCTGAAAAGAAATATTATTCAGTTTACAAAGGAATGTGATGTGAGAATGAAGGGTCATATGTGGAATACAGTGGAGGATCTTCAAATTCTCAAATTCTTTGGAATGCAATGTAGAAAAGTGAAAAGAAGCTCTATCCTGGAATGTTACTTCTCCCTTCCTACTGAAAATCAAATTTTAATATGCTGTGATAGTGCTTCCAGACAGAACCCAGGAGAGGCAGGTTATGGTTTTGTTAGAGCACTGCTCGGTCGAACTCGCAAGCGTTGCTATCTCAAGCTTGTTTGTCAATGTTAGTGATCAAAACTATAAGTCTTGATTTCTAGTCTACTTATAATGTCTCGGACTGGGATAGATTGTGTAGTTGAGCATTAGACTTCACGACGTTCATCAATTGAAGATGAAGAACTACTAAGGAGAGCTTGTGGAACTTCATCAACAAAAGGTATGTGGAGACTAAAACTCATCTATCACTTGAAAAGTCTATTTCTACTATATCTCCTATATTGAGACAAAAGTCGTATTACTATAGTTTTCGATTATACACATTTGAGATTTCGAGCTGAGTTTAACTCGCTTACATATTTCTCGAAATATGTGTTGGTAAGATTTCGCTTCAACCAAGTTCATCTTATATTCTTGACGAAAGTCAAAAGATGATCATATGAAAATCGCCGAGTAACATCTAACATGGTTTGTGTGATACAATCATTTGATGTATACTTAGAATATTTCGTTATGATTATTTCAATAACTTGAAAATTGCTTTGATGCTAATAGTGTGTGAAAACGGCTATTGTCATCCTCTAAGAATGTTTCAATGATTGAAATAAGAGTTTAGAACACTTGTAAACATTGGATTATAAACATTTTATGCACTCTTGCATATGTGTGATCCATGGCCGGGAACCATAGTATGCATACCCGTATGCGTACCTGTTGGTTTGAGAAGTCCGGGAACCTAAGTGCACGTACCCGTACGCATACTGGCGTAAGGTTTGTGACCGGAAATTTCTGCTGGGTTTGGAGGTATGCATACCCGTTCGCATACTGACGAAAACCAAACTTGGTCCGGCTATTTCAAGTATGCGTACCCGTTTGCATACTTGAATGGTTACAGTTTTGAAATCGGTTGTAACATGAACAAATACATTTATATAATAAGGAATGCATTCTTTGCAAACCGTGGCTATAATGTTCATGAGTTTATTCGAGCGAATCAAACCGATTTTGCTTCAATTATGTTCTTATATACTTCTATGAGAATATAGCAATTGAACAACTCTTTAACTAGTTTCATTTGAGTCATTTGAACTAGTTATGGTTAAGATGCATAAGGTTGATATGAGAGTGTTCATATAGCTAACCTCCGTTAACTAGTGTTGAGCCAACATGGTGTACACGTTTAGGTACGGTTACATAAACCTAAATGAGGGTACATTTCATTTGTGTATTGATAGGATTCTAGGAGAACCCTATATATATATATAATAACCGCAATCGCACGGTGTCTAACTAGTAGACAGAGGCAAGTACGGGTCGAACCCACAGGGAGCGGTGGAAATACCAATAATCAATATTCTCAATCAATTAACCAGAAATAAGGTTTTTTTGGATTTTAAGAATGGAAAATGAAATAATAAAATTAAACTAAACTAAAATGGATATGATAAGGGAAAGCGTCAGTAACCAGGGTCAATGGATTCCACTACTATTTCTAGTTAAGTACCGAAAAGAATTTGAATTCCAAATATGTGTTTATATTTTTGTTCAATTGCAACACCTATTATTAGAATAACTTTCGATAATAAACCCGCATCTCCTAAGTATAACCCATCAAAGTCACCCAAGCATGGCCTATCAAATTATAATAGCAAGCAAGTTATCGAAGATATGTATCTATATATTTGCGATTATTATTTGCATTGTCTAAGTATATCCCGTCAAATGATTTAACCTAAGCATGGATTATCAAATACTATTATAAATAAAATTACAAAACTCGATGAATCTATGCACTTAGGCTTTTGAATCGTACAAAGCCGGTGAGGAACAACACGTATTCTTTATAAAATCAATAAACCATAATTATTGGATTTCGAAATTAAATTCACATAGCCTAATACCAAATTATTCAAAATCGATTCAAATGGTCTTAATGCTAGAAGTAGTTTTCTCCATAAAACCCTAGCTACAGAAGGATTAGAACATATCAAAGGGTTTCTTAAAACCCATCAAAAATAATATCAAAGGAGGAAAGATTAAACCGATGTTGTTTTCGTCGTCTTTTGTTTTTATCCTCTCAACACTTCCAAAGCCGCAGCACTTCTCCCTCTCTTCTGTCACTAACAGAGAAGAACAACTCCCAACCGGCCTCCGCAGTCGACCTCCCCCTTTCTGTGTTTGTGTCTCTCTTCGCTTAAATAGCAGCTGCTGTTAGACATCCGACTGAGACCTAGCAGGTATTGCCCAAGCGCCAAGGCCCAGTCCATCTGATCTGTTACAACACCACTTCTATTCGTCTCAGCATCTATCGGCACCAGTTCAGACCCAGATTTGGACCCTTCGAACAAACACACAAAATATTAACTTGTTGACTGCCAACTGCTGTTGATTTCTCATTCGCAACTTCCACTGAAATCCAATAGAGCCAGCATATCCATCTCTGACTCCATAGCAGATCTCCATTCGATCAAACAACCAACTCTTCTCTTCTTCTTGCAATTCTAATCCGAGATATACCCATCCATTCATAATAGACAGAGTACAACCATCTCATCAATATCTTCCTCTTTCTTCATAGGCACGGCATCAACATTCTCCACCGAGTCAACAGCTTACAGTCCAATGCATTTGTTTGCTGCCATCTTCTTCTCTTGGTCGATGCAACACCTCCACTGACAGAAACCAACTTTCCTCCATCTGAACATCACCTCTACTACGAAATCAAACCAGCTAACACAAACCCATCGGCCATCTCTTCCATCTAACTAACATACCATCTCAAAGTTTAAACTATTTAACCATCACCCGCAACTCCTTTGAGCCAACAGCACATCGCCATTGCCTGCACAGCTCTACCAGCGCGTTTGTCCTCCACTGAACCCACACAAACAACTCCCAGTACACTGTCCATCTCTGAGGTAATCGAGACAGCCACCGATTGCAGTCAGCCCCACCAGCGAAATCCAGCTTTGCTGCCAGTTAACCATCACCAGCAAAACAAACCTATTTTCCGTTCTTGTATCAGCTTCTTGTTCACGGTCACGGCACCACTAGTTCCACTTCCCTTCGCAGCTGTTCACTTTCCTTTTACTGATTGCGGCCAATTCAACCACCTGCGACCATCTCCATTTACGTCTCAGCTTTCAAAATTTCATAGCTGCTGCAACTTCTTCTTGTTGCACCGATACACAACTCAGGCAAGTAATTCCAAAGCAATATCATCTTAGTTTACATACAGACTACAGAGATCCCCAATCTCGTTCCAATAGTAGTGCTGCTGTTAGGCACTCAAAATAATCCCATCTCAAATCAAACAACCCCGTATCTTAGTCTCTGACCATCAGTAACATCCCCATTCACCAACTCCTTGTCTCCCTGCGATAACAACTGGATCACCACCAAAAATAACCATACAAATCGACCATTTTCTGTGTAACCATCACCCATTCAAACACGAACATTATTAGTCAAGTCTCATGTTTTCTCATCAAAAACCTCTCTGAACAACTTAATCTCGCAGCAACAGATGTTCTAACGTTCTTCTATCTTGATACAAAGAGAAATAATGATGTAGGATATTTTATTTATCACAAACCACAAAAGAAATGTGGTGGAACCGTGCAAGAGATGCCACGAAGCCCACTTTATTTAACTCTTCATCTCTTGACAGCACAACATCCACTAATTCTTAAACTTGCTACACATGAATTGTTAGCTTGGAAGCCATAGTTGGTTACACCATCTCTCTCTCTGGTATTGTGAGACTTGAGTCATTTTTGGTGATTTTCGCCGCAAACGCCATTTAAACTTCAATTTAGGCGTTTATACTCCGGATGATTGAATTCACTTGTACTTTCTACAAAAGCATTAAAATAGTGTTATTAGTAAACGTATTGAGTCCTAGATAATGTAAATATAGGTATAAAATGTAGCACTTATGTGCTTATCATGTATAACAAGCTAAGTTCGATCTAACGGTTGAAAGATATTAGCTTGTATCTAATCAAGTTTTCATCTAACGGTGAATATTGAATGCTTTGTTACCAAGGTAACTTAGATTGCAAACCCTGATTTGAAAACTATATAAACGATAACTCTAGCAACTGGGAAACCTAATCCCCACACCTCCTGTGTGATACTAGTTGCGACTAGAGTCGATTCTCCTTTAACCTTAGGTTTTTCATGAAACCCTGTAGGTTAACGACTTAAAGACTTCATTGGGATTGTGAAGCCAGACCAAACTATTTTCTCTGTAGTTGCGTGTTCTGATCTTGCCCTGTTCTAACGTATTGAGTACTATCTTCTCTAAGATTTGCTCGAGATTTAATCTCCGATAGGCAAGATAAAAAGTAGTCACAAACATCTTCGTCTCATCGTTTGTGATTCCACAATATCTTGGTTCGCTACCATACAATTAAGATTATTGTGAGGTGATTGATAATACTAGGATGTTCTTTGGGAATATAAGTCCGATTTATCAATTGGTTTCTGTGCACCTTGATTTATCAAAGGATGGAACAAAACTCGTAGGTATTTCTGTGGGAGACAGATTTATCTATTCCAATAGACTTTTCTGTGTGAGACAGATTTTTTTATCAAGTCTTCGACTTTGGGTCGTATCAACTCTTAGTTGTGGGTGAGATCAGCTAAGGGAATCAAGTGCGTAGTATCCTGCTGGGATCAGAGGCGTAAGGAGCACGACTGTACCTTGAATCAGTGTGAGATTGATTAGGGTTCAACTACATTCCAGTCTGAAGTTCATTGGTAGCAGGCTAGTGTCTGTAGCGGCTTAATACAATGTGGTGTTCAAAGCTGGACTAGGTCCCGGGGTTTTTCTGCATTTGCGGTTTCCTCGTTAACAAAACTTCTGGTGTCTGTGTTATTTCTTTTCGGCATTATATTTTGTTATATAATTGAAATATCACAGGTTGTGCGTTGTATCGATCAATTGGTAAATCCAACCTTTGGTTGTTGATTGAAATTGATTGATCCTTGAACATTGGTCTTTGGTACCGTTCAAGTTATTTCTCTTATATTCAATCGGGCTCGCAAATTCCTATTTGCTGATTGCAGATTGAATTGAGAAATAGAGATATAAAACTCTTTGATATACTTTTCTCTAGATTGAGTCTGTCTGTCTAGTTGATTCTCTTGAAAGTATATTGGAGTTTGTCTATTCAGATTTCCGAACGAAATATTGGGTGTGGTTGTTGTACCCCCGTTTTTTTAATTGGTATCAGAGCGGGCAAACACATTTAAGACCTTATAAGACTGTGTTTGTAGCGATCTGAGTATGGACAAAAGTGTTATCTCTGATAAACGCATCACCAGAAACGAAAGTTATGTTTCTATGAAATCTATTAAATAGAAAGATTTGTCAATCTCGAATATAGACGAACCTAGTGTTCCAACGAAACAGACTTCCATTGACAAGTGTTACACGGTTTACCTTACTGACGAGTCTAACTCTGAAGTTGAAAGGGAAGCAGCCAAAGAGAGTGATTCTAAAACATGTTAGAATCCAGGCTGATGATGTCAACCGGTTGAAACACAAAGTCAATGTTCTTGTTTGTATGGTAAATGAATGTGACTCTCTTCTAAAGGTCCTTCGAGAGGAAAACGTCTAAGCCTGTTCTTCACGAACTCTGCTTGAGGAAAATCTCAAAGAGGATGCTTTGGAAACTGAACTTCTTTTGAGTAAACTCTCTATTCAAGAATGTTCCAAAGAGTCCATTATGCCAATTGCTTCTGATTTAACTGTAAAAAATTCAGTTTCAGAAGTAAAATTGAAATCCCTTCCTGTTGAAAAGGATGTGCCTGTGTCTTCCTCTAATCATGAATTGCCGCATCACATGGAAGGAAGATATCTCCCAACGATGGGTTAAATACTGTTCTGTCTAATCACTCACGTGATCAGAAAGTTTGTCTCTTTTGTGATTCAAAAGGACATGTTGAACAAAAGAGAAAATCGAGGTTGAATGACAATTCTATTGTTCGTCTTCAACACACCTTAGATTTAATTCTCAAAGGTGTAACTGACATTCGTATGTCTAGACCAATTGGTTTTAGTACTCACCCTGTGTACCCTACCAGGAAAGTCAGTTCGATGTGTTCCTCAAATGTTCAAATACGAAACAGTTTTCCTAAACCGATTCGTCCAAGAAGAACTCATGGAGCTTCTTCAATCAAAAAGGGAAATAAGGTTGTTCTTGATGTGAAAAAGGTACCAGAAGAAGGAGGCAAAAAGGAAGAGCTGGAAGACAACCTAAAAATGATAATTGAAGGTTATAAAGAAATTATTAACAGGCTGTCAATTCCCTCTAGTCAAGATTCTTCAGGTAAGAATACATACTATGCTTTGTATATTGATGATAGTAAGTTTTATGATAACTTTTCGCATCAAAGGGTTTTTCCTCCAAAGATTAGAAGAAAGAGGTTTAACCGAAAACAACGTTTATTTGATGAGCTCAAGGCTCATACTTGTGCTAATTAATCACAAGGTTGAAGTCTCACTCACAAAAATTCTTAGTTGAGTGAGATATAATCAGGTATACTTGATGACAAAGTGTCTTCTGATTTTCTAGCTATTTTCTTATCGTTTCTAGCCGGATTATCATTTACAAGCATTTTTGCATAAGTATGTGTATTTTTGTTTTATCAAAATGCTATTCTTTTGCTCTAAATTTTTCTCTTGTGAGAATGTAAAATTTATTGAGCTAAAATTTTGTGAAATTATTCATGTAACAAAACACTTATGTATAAATAGTTTTCTTGCGTTATGCTTTTCGCATTTGAGTTTTTTTTTCCCGGCTATAGGTAAAGGTTGTGTTCGTACGAGTACCTATTACTTGTCACGGACCAATTTTGGTAACCGTAAAAATTTGTTTCCCTGAGAAACTATTTAAAAACACAAAAACCTTCTAGTGAGTACGCTTACTCCAGGTTTTTGTTTTTGTTAAGAATGGGTTCTCCTCCTTGTTCTTGGGATTTGCCGGAAGACTTTATTGATGACGCTGTTTATTTTGAGTTCGTCTTAAAGAAGAAAAGAACCATTGTTGAAGCTGATGAACTCAGTCCTGGTGCATCATGCTATTATGCATATTCCCATCAAGATAGAGAAAAGGCTGAGATGGTCTCTGCTGAAGTGGTTCATGGTTTTCTCAATGATCTCAGAAAAGCAAAACTGAAGCTTGGAAACTCTATGAAGGATCTTGATGTATTACGAACTGAGTTGAAAAAGGTAAATTCTGACCTTGTTCTCGTGAAGTCACATGTTAAGGATCTTCTCAAAGAGGATATCTTTTCAAAACAGGATGTCGATGCTGTCAGTCACAAGCTTGAAGGTCTTGAAACCCGTGAAGATTCTGAACACAATCTCTGTTTTTAACGTGTGTTCGGTTGTTTTGGTCTTAGAGTTATTTTGGTTATTAACGGTTGTCTAGAAAAACTTCTTATGAGAATTTATTCTTGCGTTTTTAAGAAGGATAACTAGGGTTTGGAATAGCCATTATTGTGAGTACACATTGCTATTGCCAACGTTTTTCATCTTGCAATGTTTTTAGATTTATTTGTTTAAATTCTAAAGTTTATTTGGAAGATGATTTTTGCAGTACTAATCTTTATGGTTTTATATATTGCAAATTGTTATGGGATATGTTTTTTACGTCCGTGAACCTTGACTGTCCCATACTTGTTCAAAAGTTAACTCTATTATATGTCGATATGAAAGTATTGATAAAAGATAGAATGAACTTTTGACTACAAATGTTAAGCCTTTTATGTCATTATGCAAATATTGATGGAAGAAAGGATGAGCTTTTGTTTTCAAAGATTAAGTCTTTTATATGTCATTGTGCAAATAGTGATGAAAAATAGAATGAATATTTGATTATTCCGCAGTATTGGTCTTTCCCTGATCCACATCTTTGTGTATGTACTGTGTTGCTCCGTAAGTTCTGTAATGTTGACCATGGCCAATTGAATTGATCATTTTCTTTGTGGTTAATTAAATGGAGATTTTTGGATACAAATTAATGGTTCACATGATTTGTTAATGAGACGGACCGTAAAATTATGCCTGGCGCGCCTTGGCACACAGGCCATAACTCCCCCGATGCGTCATTTTGATGCTACGATCCGGGCCTTAAGGCTAGGCAAATGCACGTCCATTTTCCCTTGCAAAGCATGCTCGTGGAGTATGATGTAGCTAACTTAGCTTCCACACCGTTCCAAGCTTACCCTTGTCCTCAAAAGGGTATAAAGCCTTGAAGGCTATGGCCGATACACCTTATATGCATCACCTCAACATAGGGAATTCATCACTGAATTTCCTATCTAGCTGAGCAACCGTCACACTTCCTATTCACTAAGTTTCGGCATTGCTGAGAGCATGCACTTGTCTTGCTCGTGCCAAGGGTGCATCAATCAGGCTCATGCCGTACTTTCCTTAAGCTTATGCAAGCTCCGCTAACTTGCAAATCGATGTAGCTTACTTTCGAGTCCATGCCCAATGCGCCATTGGTACATGCCTAAGTCGAACGGCTTGATAGGAAGTATGAACATCCACTGGATGGCATGCAACTTGCCTCATCAAGTTTGGACGCAATCATCTCTTGCATCGATCTACCAAGCTTAGATGATATGAGGGGCCAAAGTGCTGGATCGGCAATGCTGCAACTCATTGGGTCTGCCTACGTACTCTTCCCTACTCTAAAGGGATCTAGCACAGACCGTAGTTCATCCTCGAAGGGACAGAAACTTAAGCCAACTCGTTTGCGAGGCCGTGGCCAAGCAATACTGGTAATGGCCTAGTCCGTATAAGCTGTTCCGTCAAAATGCATCCAAGCGATGAACACTTGGTCTGGGGCATGGCATAGTGATTCCCATGCTTAATACGCTCCATTGGCAAGTCTACGCAGCTATAAATGAGACTTAGGCATCATTTATACTCTTCCGGCTAAGTTATGAAGCTTACTTGGTGCATGGTCCGCATATGCACCTTCAACCAACTACCCCTCCCTATATATGTTAACTTGACATTTTTACAACTCAAATTGGGGGAGAAAAAATCATTCGTCAACTCCCACTTTTTCTATTCATGGCCGTTGCCACATATTTCTTGAATAACCGGCCAAGATGGCTGTACATTCAGTTCTGGCTCACAGGCCAGTTCCAATGTCCGGCCATGATGGCTGAATATTTCCTGAGCCATGTCCAGTGAAGGGCCGTGATGGATGTATTTCCGTTTTTCGCCCATAATCCACTCCAATGTCCAGCCGTGATGGATGTTCACTGCCAACCCGATGTTCAGCCGTGATGTCTGTTCACTGCCAACCTGATGTCCAGCCGTGATGGCTGAACATTGTCAACGCATTGGCCAAGAGCCAATGTTCCTTTTCCTACGCAACGGAAGCTTTGGATGAAGCTTCATCTCGGGCCATGGCGCATCTTTTAGCATGCACCATGCTAAAAACACGTGGTGTTACAGTTAATGTCCAAAGAAATCCTTCTTTTCTTGTAAAAGTAAGGTCGCTCTTGTTGTTCTTTCGGGAATGACATTTTATGGGAGAGAGTCCTTGAAAAAGAGGGGGTCTAACAACCACACCCAATATTTCGTTTGGCAATCTGAATAGACAAACTCCAATATACTTTCAAGAGAATCAACTAGACAGTCAGACTCAATCTAGAGAAAAGTATATCAAAGAGTTTTATATCTCTATCTCTCAATTCAATCCGCAATCAACAAATAGGAATTTGCGAGCCCGATTGAATATAAGAGAAATAAATTTAACGGTACCAAAGACCAATGTTCAAGGATCAATCAATTCCAATCAACAACCAAAGGTTGGATTTCCCAATTGATCGATTCAACGCACAACCTGTGATATTTCAATAATATAAGAAAATATAATGCGGAAAAGAAATAACACAGACACCATAAGTTTTGTTAACGAGGAAACCTCAAATGCAGAAAAACCCCGGGACCTAGTCCAGAGTTGAACGCCACAATGTATTAAGCCGCTACAGACACTAGCCTACTACTAATGAACTTCAGACTGGAATGTAGTTGAACCCTAATCAGTCTCACACTGATTCAAGGTATAGTCGTGCTCCTTACGTCTCTGATCCCAGCAGGATACTACGCACTTGATTCCCTTGGCTGATCTCACCCACAACCAAGAGTTTCTACGACCCAAAGTCGAAGTCTTGATAAACAAATCTGTCTCACATAGAAAAGTCTATTGGAATAGATAAATCTGTCTCCCACAGAAATACCTACGAGTTTTGTTACTTTTGATAAATCAAGGTGAACAGGAACCAATTGATATACCAGACTTATATTCCCGAAGAACAACCTAGAAATATCAATCACCTACCAATAATCCCAATCGACTAACGAAACAAGATATTGTGGAATCACAAACGATGAGACGAAGATGTTTGTGACTACTTTTCAATCTTACCTATCGGAGATAAATCTCAAGCAAATCTTATCAAAGATAGTACTCAATCACAATAGTAAAAGTAAGATCAGAACACGCAACTACAGAGAAAATAGTTGGGTTTTGCTTCACAATCCCAATGAAGTCTTTAAGTCGTTAACCTACAGGGTTTCGTGAAAAACCTAAGGTTAAAGGAGAATCAACTCTAGCTAATGCAACTAGTAACACACAGGAGGTGTGTGGATTAGGTTTCCCAGTTGCTAGAGTTTTCCTTTATATAGTTTTCAAACCAGGGTTTGCAATCTAAGTTACCTTGGTAACAAAGCATTCAATATTCACCGTTAGATGAAATCCTGATTATATTCAAGCTAATATCTTTCAACCGTTAGATCAAACTTAGCTTGTATCTAATAAAGTTTTCATCTAACGGTGAATATTGAATGCTTTGTTACCAAGGTAACTTAGATTGCAAACCCTGATTTCAAAAATATATAAAGGAGAACTATGTCAACTGGGAAACCTAATCCCCACACCTCTTATGTGATACTAGTTGCGACTAGAGTCGATTCTCCTTTAACCTTAGGTTTTTCACGAAACCCTGTAGATTAACGACTTAAAGATTTCATTGGGATTGTGAAGCCAAACCCAACTATTTTCTCTGTGGTTGTGTGTTCTGATCTTGCTTTGTTCTATCGTATTGAGTACTATCTTCTCTAAGATTTGCTCGAGATTTAATCTCCGATAGGCAAGATAAAAAGTAGTCACAAACATCTTCGTCTCATCGTTTGTGATTCCACAATATTTTGGTTCGCTACCATACAATTAAGATTATTGTGAGGTGATTGATAATACTAGGATGTTCTTTGGGAATATAAGTCCGGTTTATCAATTGGTTTCTGTGCACCTTGATTTATCAAAAGATGGAACAAAACTCGTAGGTATTTCTGTGGGAGACAGATTTATCTATTCCAATAGACTTTTCTGTGTGAGACAGATTTTTTTATCAAGTCTTCGACTTTGTGTCGTATCAACTCTTAGTTGTGGGTGAGATCAGCTAAGGGAATCAAGTGCGTAGTATCCTGCTGGGATCAGAGGCGTAAGGAGCACGACTGTACCTTGAATCACTGTGAGATTGATTAGGGTTCAACTACATTCCAGTCTGAAGTTCATTGGTAGTAGGATAGTGTCTGTAGCGGCTTAATACAATGTGGTGTTCAAAGCTGGACTAGGTCCCGGTTTTTTTTTGCATTTGCGGTTTCCTCGTTAACAAAACTTCTGGTGTCTGTGTTATTTCTTTTCGGCATTATATTTTGTTATATAATTGAAATATCACAGGTTGTGCGTTGTATCGATCAATTGATAAATCCAACCTTTGGTTGTTGATTGAAATTGATTGATCCTTGAACATTGGTCTTTGGTACCGTTCAAGTTATTTCTCTTATATTCAATCGGGCTCGCAAATTCCTATTTGTTGATTGCAGATTGAATTGAGAAATAGAGATATAAAACTCTTCGATATACTTTTCTCTAGATTGAGTCTGACTGTCTAGTTGATTCTCTTGAAAGTATATTGGAGTTTGTCTATTCAGATTGCCGAACGAAATATTTGGTTTGGTCGTTGTACCTCCGCTTTTTCAGGTTTTATTGGCAGAGATAGTGCAGGTAATCTCTTAATTGTTGTTGCAGGTGGTATGGGGGTAGCAACAAACTTTATGGCTGAAATATTTGCAGTAATAAATGCTTTGGAATGGGCAATAAGTAGAGGATTTCAACAAGTCTACATTAGAACTGACTCAACTACAGTCATTCAGTCTTTTTTGTCCAGAAAAGTCCCTTGGTATGTGGTTACTAGATGGAATAAATTTTTAGCAAGGCTGGTAAATCTTCAATTTGTACATAGCTACAGAGAGATTAATTTCTCTGCAGACAGTCTAGCAAAAAAATGAGCTACTTTATACAGAGGTGAGAAGAGGATTTTTTTGACTAGGCCATCTTTTATGTTAGAATTAGAAATGCCAGATAAGGCTTATTATAGACTCTGCTGAGTTGTGGATGGTTGTTTGCCTGTAAACATCCATCTTGAGTGAATTTCTTCTGTTGCTTTTTGTATTCTTTTTTTGTTTCAATAAAAAGTTCTATTATCAAGCAAAAAAAAGAATTAATATCCTGAAGAGACAAGGAAAATTTTCTCATGGAGTTAAGTTAAAAATATATTTTAGACGATGTTTTTTTATAAATGGATTCACAATTCAACATAAATAAATTTATAATCAAACGACGGAAAACACGTTATTTCTATGGAAAAATGGCTAATTATATGGAATTGACACCTATCAAACACTGCCTAAGGTCAACATGGATTTTCAATACGGAAAGATAGCTTTATATACAATAGGATATATATTTTTTAAATACATTCATTTGTATTTCAGAAAATGTTTGGTATCCCAGCTTAAACCACTGTTAAATAGCCCGTGCCATAACGGCACGGGTCATTCCCTAGTATATATATATATGCTGAAATTTGAACGTTACAAGATTATGGTATAGTTAGACGTTTTTAAATTCCATCCGTTAGATGAAAAAAAACGTTGAAGATCCAACGTCACCAAAACTAGAACGGCCAATCATCAACCGTTTAAAGGTTAGCCTTTGCCCGTTCTGTTTAACAACCGTTAGATCTTCAACGGTAAAACTCATCTTGTGGCCAAAATTTAGAAACGGATAATGATCTCCCGTTTTACTACAACGGTTAATTTTTGAAAACATGTTATATATATATATATGATTTTTGGTAACTAACATTCACACCAATCCGAATCTAAGAATTATATCCCTTACTAAAATCACCTGAAAATTAATTCAAAATCATATATATCTCTGCCATTATTTGTTTTGATTTGATTTATTCATTGTACTTGTTCAAAAACATAATGGTTAATTTTATACGAGCAGAAGATATGACAATAGCGAAAGCTTATGTAATGTTTGCATCCGATTCAATAGTAGGGAGGTATCAAGATTCCGAAACTTTCTGGGATTAAATTGAACCGAAATACCACCGCACTTTTGGCACACGTACAAACCGGACTCGGAAAGCTCTTCAAAACAGAATGAGCGCCCTCAAAAGCGATTGCAGAAGATTTGCAAGAATTGTGGCGGCTTATCTAAGGAACCCACCGAGTGGATGGACTGAGGAACAAATGGTAAGTTCCGTCATAAAAATATTCTTATTATTTTTATTATCAATTCATATGATTATATTAATTCAGATGTTTATTTCATTGACATTTTCCAAAAATATGGTTGCATGACATAGAATCAAGAGTAAAATTTGTTGAAGGAAGGGGCGGAAAACCCTGGAAACATGACGCGGTTTTCGCAGTATTGGGGAACCATGTGGAAGGTTGTGACCCGGAGAATTTAAGAAACCATCATGGTGAACCTAGTCAGTCTACCCCGATTCCAATGGTTTTATCAAAAAGTGAAGATGGTGATGGTACAGATACAGTAACACAAACACAAACACAAACACAAACACAAACACAAACACGTTTTTTTGCGAAAGAAAAACCTAGGGGACCTAGTAGAGATAAGTCTAAGATGGAAAATTCCATGGCTAAAGTTGCAGAACGAGGCTGGAACAACATGATTAATTATTTTGAGAAGAAGGATGTAGTCAAACATGAAGAAAAGTTATCTGAAAATGAGATGATGCGCTAGTTAGTTGAAAATGGGGCAAGGGATACCTTGGCAAGAGAGAAGAAAGCCCACAACGAAGAAATGGCCATTAGGCACAAAGATATGGAAATATTATTAATGGATGTGGATAAGCTCCCTGAATGGAAGAGATATGCAGTATCCAAGATGCAGGAGGAAATATGTACCCGGTTGAGATACGATCCTCGTAATTAGTTATTTAATTGTCTTGGTTATTAGTTAATTAGTAGTCTTGGTTATTAGTTGATTAGTTGTGCTTTTAATTTCCAGTTGCTTCAATTTAATGTAAATTTTTTTAGTGATTGTACTCTTTAGATGTTTGAATTTAAGCCTTCTCCTGCTTATTTAAAAACATGTTCACCCTCAAATATTTATTCAAGATTATAGCAAGGTACAACGTCTTTCAATTGCTCATACAATGCATCAAATTTAAAAGGTTTCTTTGTGTCTTCACGGTACTCGATTCGAGCTTTCATTTTCTGAAAAAGAAACAGAAAACATTAACATTATAACTAAACATAAAACATGAGACTATATAGATAATCAACTTATTATCTAGTTTTTATAATATTCTTACTCGAACTTCGTATGACAATGATGCATGCTTCAAGTTGACATCAAATAGAATTGTAGCAAACGTTTGGATTTTCAATATTAATTAGGTTGAATCTGTTTGTTACTGAGTTTTTTGTTCTTCTATTATCGTTTCCGGTAATATCTTCAAAATTTTGAAAAACATGGTTCCAAAACTCGGTTGATTGATTTTCTTCTCTTGGGATCGTGGCTCGGTTTGTTTCTAAAATCCATGCTTCCACAACACCGACATCTTCTTCATTACTAAACCGCATCACGAATATCTTCTTACAAACTTACTGGAAGATCTTATTGGCTATGGAATGAGAGTATGATATTTGGGATCCAATTTAGGGGATTTTATAGAAAAGTATAACATGTTACCACATTGCATAGTAAATTATAGAATAATATATAATCAACACTACAGGAAACACATCAATATGAAAAATCATCAAAATAAGACATTGATTTGATGAGTCGTAAGGACAAGATCATGTATTTTATTGGAAAAGTAGTCGTCCAAATATATTACGAAAAAACAAAACGAATATTCAAAAATCCAAATACTTTATGACAATGCTATGCTCAAGTTGCACTTGACTAGAATACTCTAAGATAAATATAAATGAATGAAAAATAAAATCAGAAACAGATGTACATTTAAATAAATGATGTGAGGTGATATGTCGAAAGAAAACAAATACATTGATACGTAAACTCAATTACAAAATCCCCAATAGTGTAACAAATTAATGAGTGATATGACGAAACCAACCACTGGTGATAAGAAAACTCGACCGACATAATGCATCGGTAACCAAAGTGAGCACACTAGACCACAAATATCAGTAAATTGATTTGAAATTTCAAAGAGCAATAAGACACCAGATGTAGTATAAATAATGTTACTCTATACCAAAACAACACAACCAAATTATCAACATCTTCTTTAGTGAATATATATTCTGCTTTATTTTCAACATATTCTTTTATTATTTTAGAAGTCATGGTCGCCAGATTCACCCATGTTGAAGATGCAGCTATCACCCAGTCTTGGATTAATGTCTTTGTCGTCGAAAGAGAAACAAGAAATATTGTTTCAGGGGTCAATTTATGGGACCTTGTTGTTCTACATTTGACGGTTAGGAACGGAAACCCACACCAGAGAACATCTAGATTTTACAAAACAGGGTACCAAATATTAAGAGAAAGGTTAAGCTGTACCTAAGTTTTTTTGTTCCACTTGTGAGAAACTTACCTTCTGGATGGACTATGCACCCATGTGTATGTGTTTAAATTTTGGACTAACACCTAAAAAAATTTAAACACTATTTGAATAACACAATTTTAATATTTGGTTGTTTAATATAGGAAATTGAGTCGCAACATAGATACGAAGCCGCAACCGGTAAAGCATTCCAATTATACGAATGTTATTTACTCCTGAAGCAGAGGTTGCCAGAGGAGTATGATCCCGAGTTATTATGTCGTGAACATGGTGAAGATGGTGATGAAGATTAGTTCGGCTGAGCCGGTAGTATAGGTTTTGTGGGTACAACTCTGGCAAACCCTCCCAAGACTACACTCGGCCGTTAGGGACACCGAACGGTTTAAAGGATTGTTGCACCGGCTAAGTGCAGTCGCGCTGCCTGCGACAGTGAGTTAGGTCGCATTTCCAGTAATTTTGATTAAATGTACTACTTTGGTAAAGTATCAGAATAAAATGAACTTGTTTACACATCTTTATAAGTTATATTTACAATTTTCGATTTAAATACGACTTATTGACTCAATGTGTATACTACAACCCATTCAAAAAATTGTCATTTTAAATTCTGGTGAGCACAATGCACCTTAGACATGTGGATCCAACACTAAGAAAAAAATGTATACTCCAACAAATCTCAGAACCGTCTACCAGTCAAGTGTAAAGAGAGTGTAATAATTTTGGTTACAGAACACTAAAACTGAAAATGAGTGTAGATGGGGTGTAAACGAAAAAAAGGTCAAGGAACGGGTATTTGTTAACTGTTCTAAAAAACAAAAAAACAGATAATGGGTAGCTGTTATTAAGGAACGGACAACCGTTGTTCGGTTTTTTTTGATGTAGAACGGTTAATGAATTACTGTTTTTCACTTTTTTAGAACGGTTAACCATTGCCCATATCCGGAGTCTTCCCACTGGGATTCCCACACACCAGGGAAGGCTAGCGGGAAGAGGGGCTTTAGACGACGGTATTTTGCTTTGGGAAGAGCCTGGGCATCTCCATAAGACCCAGTCTAAGATAAACAAGGAACTAACCCCAACTCATTTTACTAAAAGCTTCAAAAACACAATTTGCTGAACTTCATTTATTTCAAAAAACCACAAGGATTAAACAATGTACAGAAACACAGCAAGCCTGCCTTGGTAATAAGATTTACATCTCAATCCATTGTCCGAGGTGCTTACCCATCATACCCAACATAGGAGGAAACCAAACGGGGAGCAGGGGAAGGGGATTGGGCCTAAAGTGTATCCCTGGATATCCCTCTCAGAGGTTCATCCCTAGTTACCCTATTCTTCTGCATAATGCATCCAGGTGCATCTTTCTTATCACGCCCCCTTCTATGACTTCTTGCTCATAAGTGTAGGGGTGATAGAGACAACCCCAATGAGAAATAAGGTAGCAATCGACTGGAAATCGTAGAGGTCACCCAGAGATCTCAACTCTCCAAGAGCTATCCCAGCCTGCACAAGAGAAGGAGTTGTTTATACAGTTCACATACTACTAAATCTATTCAAGTTCAACACTACGAATACTCAAGAAGCTATCCAAACGAAAGCGTACCCTAACTGTCACATAAGCAGCAGGAATTAGCCCAATGAAAGTTGCGGTGAAGAAAATATAGAAAGGTACATCCACTATTGGGGAAGCTACATTGATGAAGGTATTCGGTAAGGTGGGAGTGACTCTTAGAAAAAGCATGTAGTTGAGCAGTCCCCCTCTTCTTTGAGCCACCTGGTAGTGAAATACAAGATATAAGCAACCTCAAGCAAAGAGAACCGACGCATATTGCATAGCTATTAACAAGTCTCTACTCACCTGATTTTGGAAGAATGTCAATTTGTCTGGCCACAAACAAACTGCAAGAGGCTTTCCTATGACTTTTGATAGAAAGAAGCAGGATGAAGCACCAGCAGTGGCAGCAAAGACAACAAGAGCAACACCTTTGACTACTCCAAAAAGTGCTCCCGCAAGTAACGACATAAAAACGGTTCCAGGAATCATGAAAGTCTGCATAAAGATGTAGACAACAAGGTACCCCACAAGAACTTGTACTGTGTAGTCACTCGTGTAATCTTCAAGGTGATCCCTGCAAAAGAATAGAAGCTAAAACTCAATGATTTATCACCACAGAGGTATGTATGGCTCAGTGAGCAAATGTGGTGCGTTTGTCGCACAGGGACACACAAACTATTGCACGGCTAACACAGCTATATCTTGGAGATTTGGATCGAAGTGGACTTTTATTTATCAAATATAAGCATACAAAGTTGTTTCTATAATCTCACTTGTGATTCTCTCCACAGTCTACTACTACCTAGCATCAAAATTAAATTCAACAGGGTAGTCTTGCATCGTTTTTGGTGGGGGTTATATTGGCTGCTTAGTTTGGATAACAGTACTGGCTTATGTTATTGAAGAACAAATTACAAGATAAATTGAATTTATTCCCTTAAAAATGTTTCTATAGTTATTCAATTCTTAGATTTTATTGACTGTCCATACTAATGACATGGGCATAAAAATAGAAGAAAAAAAATCAAATTCCTAGAACAAATAATGACCGAAATTAATGGGGGAAAAGCAAGTTATTATACCTGAGAAGTTGAAGATCTTCGAGACTCCGAGGAAGCTTAAGGAAGCTATAATCAGAAGCTGGTAACGTCAAATAGACACCGAGAAGCCCTAAAATAAAACTAGAAACAACAGACAAAGCAATAGTAACCTCCCAAAATGTCAATGGAAACTTAGATCCATTACTACTACTAATCTTTATCTGATTCTGCGCAACACCAATTTCTTCTTCTCTCTTCTCCATTGTTTTGGTTTCGATCTGAAGAAGAAATTATCTATTGTGGTTTAGTATTTTATAAACGAGACAGAGAGAGAAAAGATAAAAAAAAAAAATTCAGAAACGTTTCGCTTCCTTCTTATCCTTCCCCTTCTACAAGTGCAGACGTTATCGTTTTGCTTCTTCTTCGTTCTCCATCTCTATCGATGGCTCAGCAGCTAGCTGGATGGATTCTGAGAAGGTCAGGAATATTCGCTGGTGGATTTCGAATTCCAATCTCAACTCCTTCCTTCCCCTTCTTTACGTGGAGGGAAGGGATTTGGATTGGTTTCGTACTTTGGTTTTGTTTTTGTTTCTGTTTCTGAATAAAAAACTGAAAACCGAACTCATTAATACGATGTGTTATTGTGTTTGGTAGTTTTAGGATGACACGTCATCCACTTTTCTCATGTGAGATTATGTGTGAACTGGTGACACACTTTTGAGATAAGCGATGTCACGAATTATATGAGCATTTTTGATCTAACAACATTATAAATTTATAATCATTTTAAAAACATATACGCCATCTAATCAATCTAATTAGTTTAAAAAGGTTGTGAAGCATTATCACGGTGCAACGTCAGGCATGGCATGTGCAGTTGGTTTAGATCGTTGAAAACCATATAAATCAACCGAGTCAGACTAGTTGAATCGGTGCTGACTCGTTACACCTAAACTACTTTGACTACGAACCCCTTGACCATCGCTTGATCATTAATTATAACGGTCGGTCGTTAGTTTGACCAGTGACACTTTTCCGGTCACCTGAGATGATTTCCTTGACAACTTCCTGTTATTATTTGGATCTTCAGCGACATTTTTTTGCAAAAGCTTGTACATGGAGCTTAGTGGATTCTTTGGGTATGAACTCTTGAGGACTTGACCTAGTTTTGGAAGCAAGAAGAGTCATAAAAGAGAGAATCTTCTACATCTTTTGGGATCTTCTACAACTTACAACTTAAAGACTTTTGGAGAAAGAGCGGCTCTTGTTTATGCTTATAGGGTCTGCTTTATTGTTCATCTTCTCTACCCCATTTATTATTATGATGAACTTCATAGCTATGAGTAGCTAAATACATATTATTGGTTAAGGAATAAGTTGAAATTCCAAACATGTTATTTGTTTAATGTATTAGTTTTGCCTCTATACTTTGTCGTTTATGATTCACTACCAATATTGGTATATGATTTGAATGCTTATTTGGTCAAGTCCGGAACCGATTGAGTTTGTTTTCATCTTTATTGCTAGATTAGGGTTTTTCAATATGCAAACGTTAAATAATTCTGATTATAAGTAGCATAATTGTGAATAGTGCTTGTAGTGATATATCCTACTAGTCGCAAGTGGATCATAACCTTTGTTAAATCGGATTAGTGCTTATACATGTTCGATTGCTTTGATTAGCCTGATTTTATAGAACTTAATGCATCTAGGGAATTGAACTTGATTAGTGCATTTTCCACGTTAGGTTGTTTTCTAGGTGGAATTCATACTTGCGTCGTTTTATGTAAGTGTGATGAAATCAGGAAATTAGCGGGATATTCTTGCGATCAAGGTATCCCATGGATTTTGGAAAAGTCGAGATTAAATATCAATTCTAGTTATTGTTTCAAAAACTTGTTTGTGAATGCAAACAGATCCTTGACCAATATCTTCATCTTATTGATTACTTTCAACTACTTACTTTGTTTTTGATTTAGTTTTTATTACTTTCATAAAATCAGAAATCCCTCCTTAGGTTACTTAACAAATTGAAATATAATAACAACATTAGTCTCCCGTGAATCTTTCTTGCCATATACTTCATTAGTAATTTGTTGAGTGAGAAAGTAATATAATTTTGACGCACTGCGACAAGCGATCAATGATGTCACCTGTTGTTTGTTGGTGGTAATTTTGAAACTATGCATCATCTTTTTGTGGAATATGAAGTCACTCATAGGATTTTTCCATATGTACCTCGGGTTGGTAAGGCCGACTCTGTGATTCTTGGTCTCATTTTTATGTTAAGCATGCTTGTGGGTAGTTTATCTTTTCTGTTTGATTTCCTTTATTAGGGCAGTTGTTTTGTTAGTTGCATTCAACAGCTAAGTTAGTAATTGTGTGCTATTTAATTCCTTGGGATTGTAAGGAAAGACTTCATTAAGGTATTAATCAAAAATATTATTGAGGCTCATCCTTGTGATAGGAAGATAAGGTACTGAAGGAAGTTCATCAATTCTGTATGTTTCATGACAATTGGTATCAGTCACTCCAAATCTCGATTATCCGAGTTATGACCGGAGGAAACGATAAACCAACTACAGTAAAATAGGTTGTTGTAATTCAACAACCTCAAGAAGATCGATCATAGTCTTTAGAAGATTCAGTGAAGAACCTGTCGGCTGAAGTTCGTTCTCTATCTGTTGGTATGGGTTCTGTTAAAGAATCTTTATTTATTATTGCATCATTGTGTAAACAACTGGGTATTGATCCGATTCCACCAACATCACCAGATCCGAGTTCTAGATCTCACGCTGAAGTTTCTCCTCCTGGTCAGCGTTGATTCGCCAGTCTAGTAAATTTTCTTGACATCCTAAAGTTGATTTCCCCTGATTTGATGGTAACGATCCTAGAGGATGGATAGATATTTTTAATTAAATTCAGTTACGGATGTCCATATAGTAGATTTGGCTTCATTTTGAGGGCAGGGCAGATTTATGGTTTATAGATTATCAAGAGGGTAAGAATTTTATAGAATGGCCTCAATTTGCTTTAGATATTTGTTGTCATTTTGAGGATGTCTCCTATAATAATTATGTGGGAAGTTTTAATAAGTTATCTAAAATTTGCATTGTTGAAGAATATTGTGAGAGATACGAGTCTTTAAAATCTTTAATGAAATCTAGAAATCCGACTTTAACTGAAGCATATTTCACAATGAGCTTTATTAGTGGTTTGAAGGAGGAAATTTTTAATCCGGTACAAATGTTTAAGCCATCTTCTCATACAAATGCTTTATATCTTGCCAGAATGCAATAAGCTTCAGTTTATATTCAGGCAAACGTTATAGACCTTTTTCAAAGTCGTTTCAATCTTTCACTACATATTTTTCCCCTTCGACTTCCTTTTCTAAACCATATTTAACTCCACTCAATACTATTCTCAAACCTTTTTTTCTAACACAAAACCTTTTGTACACTTCCTCCAACACCTACAAGACCTGAACCATATATCTCACATATTAAACGGCTCACTCCAGCTCAAATAAAGGCTAGAAGAGATAAAGTCTTCTGTTATAATTGTGTTGACTTCTAAAAACCTGGTCATTTTTTTAAGACTCGACAATTATTAATGTTAGTGGCCGCAGCGGTTATCAACTCTCCTTCTTTTGTAGAAGAAATTGAAGAGGATGTTGCTTCTCCTTCTTCTACTATGAAATTTATAATGGATATTTTTCTTCATGCTTTGACAGGCGTTGTAGCACAAAATACAATAAGGGTGCCTAGTCAACTCCAGTCACAAGATATTTTGGTATTGATAGACATTGGAAGCGCTCACAACTTTGTGGGCGCTCAATTGGTTGAGAAATTACAACTCCTTATTCAACCCATTGGCAACATATTGGTAACAGTTGCTAATGGTGATACTACAATCAGTAAAGGTATGTAGTGATTTAAGAGTCCTTCCACTTGGGGGTTGTGATACGGTTCTCGGTGTGGATTGGCTTAAACAGCTGGGTGCAGCGGCGCCCAAAATTGATGTAATTTTAATAGTGGTAAGAATGAGGTTCGTAAGACTTGTGAAAGCAATTGAATTTAGACTTATTTAAACTAAAAGTAGAGATAATTTAAATCCAAATTTGTTTTTTTTTTTAGAGTGAAAATAACCAAGACACTAGATTCCACTATTACACATGAATAAATGATGATAAAAATTCCAAAACTCTAATTATTTTTTTAAAATCTCTTTTTCTTAATTCACAAATTATCAAGCATATTCTCAAACATTAATTGTATCCCTTAAGCATAGATTATCTAACCAAAGAATAACCTATCTAATTGAATCACAACTAATTAGGAAAAATTATGCAAACAATTAAAATTCTACAAAGTAGTGATTGAGTGAATTATAAAATACAAATTAGAGAAAAATAGAATAGTTACCAATTATTCATGCATAAATAGCTTCCTCCGTGCCTTGATTACGCGAGAATTAGCTCATCATTATCATGGAAACATGCTCAAAATTCATCTTTATTAATGCTCAAAAATGGTTCACAAATGATGAAATGGGAGAAAAATGAATAAAACCGGGTTTTGTAACACTTATATTTGTTACAAAATCAATTGTTACAGAAAACGATAAAGGAATACCGTCGCTGGAACTGTTGAAGAACGACGGTCTTTAAGGGTCTTATGTTCTTCGTACCTTCTTCACCAGCAGAAAAATGGTTTTTTCCTGTAACTTTTTTTTCTCGATTTTTTATACTCTAAACGTCTCCCTATTCTCCCCCTAAACTCTCTATCCCTTCTTTGAGTCTCCTAAAGCCTTTATATAGTCACAGGATCAAGAATAATATCGTAATAACCCAAAAATCTTGTCGATATCCAACCATTAACTCATGAATATTTTCTTTTATGTTTTAGGTTCTTACGCATCTTTTCGATGTATACACGCTCCAGAACTTCCTTGTTTGACTCCTCCACACTTCTGCAGCAACCAAACTCCATCACAACTCAATCCATGCACGTTCAAACACGTTGTATTCCGAGGTTGAATATTTTCTTCCCGACGAGAATTCAGCCCAACTGAACGCATTAGAACACTCATACCACCATTGTTTGGGCATATCACGTTCATCCCAATCAAAATCAATGATTGAATCTCACTAAAACTCCTTCAAAAATCCAACAGAAAATTCTGCAGAAAAATGATTTTTTTTCCCGCCAAAATTATTTTTCAAACGATGAAGGTGAAGTGCCCTGAATCCAAAACGCGGGTGCCTTTAACAGCTCGGCTGCCTTGGGGGCGCCCTTATCCATTTTTAGGGTGCCTTTAGTAATTTTGGTGGGTGCCTTTAGCACTTTTTCCTGGGGTGTTTTCTACATTTTTTCGGGGTTCCTCCGGTGCATTTCTGGGGTGCTTCCGGTGCATTTCTGGGGTGCCTTTAATACTCTATCCTGGGGTGTAAAGCACCACTTTACGAGCCAATTTCGTCGCAAGAGCTTATTTCTCTAAAAATACCTACAAAGACATAAAACACCATAATAAGTACAAAAATGGGTACTAATAATATATACAATAGAGATGAAAATAGACACATAAATGCGTCTATCAATGTCATGTTCAACTTAGCTGATATCATAATTTTTATTCTTTCATTGGGGCCAGTAAATTACTTTACACTGAAGTTTTTCCTTACCATCTTGTAATTTGATAAGTTGTAATTATTTTTATAATTTCATTAAGGACAACACACCTACTGTTATTGGTCAGTTTTTCTCTATTACTGTTACTCCCTTAGAGCCAGTGCATTTTGTTATCACTACCTTATTGGATTCATTTTCTGATGTGTTTGTTGAACTTACTTCCTTACCTCCTCAGAGAGCTTGGATTATCAAATACCTTTAAAGCCTAATTTAGAACCAATATCTCAAATACCATATAGGTGACTATACATACACAAAGTTGAGTAGAGAAGTTGGTCCAAGAAATGCTCAATACTATCTTAATTCTAGATAGTCATAGTCCATTTGCTCTCTTTTATTGTTGATTAAAAAGAAGGACGGATCTTGGAGATTCTATGTAGATTATAGGAAACTGAATGATATAACAATCAAGGATAAGTTCCACATTCCTCTAATTCAAGAATTACTTGATGAATTACATGGTTTAAAAGTTTTAATAAACTTGATCTTAAATCTGGTTATCATCAAGTTAGAATGAATGTGTCTGACATGTACAAGACTGCTTATAGAACACATCAAGGGCACTAAGAGTTTAGAGTTATTTCATTCGGTTTAACCAATGCACTTGTAACATTTCAGTCTCTGATGGTTTATAGTAATTCTTTAGAGGATCATGTCTTACGTCTTACAAAAATATTAACATTGCTGAGATAATATTCTTTATTTGCAAACAAGAAAAATTAAGGATGTTCATGAATTCTATCTGTTTCATGACACTTATCCTCGATCATCTAATTTGAAACAGTTAAGATGATTCCTTTGCCTAACATGCTATTATAGGAGGTTTGTTAAAGGTTATGGCACCATTAGCAAACCCCTCACTAATATGTTGAAAAAGGATTCTTTTTCTTGGTCTCCTACGGCTTTGCAAGCTTTTGATGCTCTAAAGAAGGCTATGACTATTGCTCCAGTATTAGCTTTACCAAATTTTCTCGACCTTTTATTCTTGAAACTGGTGCTTGGTAGGCTGAGGAAAGATACCTACAATTATATTAAACTGCAAGTGCACAGTGTCTACTTTGTAAAATAGGGCAAATACAGGTCGAACCCACATAAACTAGGTTGGTGTGAAGTTGAATTTGTAAGCCTAACTAATACTGATTCAGATTAAGGGGTTGTCGATACGATAGAACAGTTGATATGAAATACAAATAGGAATGCGGAAATATAAACAGGAATACAGAAAGAAAGGATTTAAACACACTAGTAAAATGCACTAGGACAATTGAATCCACCGCTTAACCTCTACTAGAAAATCCAGTTATCGACAAAGTTCATTTTTCCCTCATGGAGAACAGCGATAAAGATACAAGTCTCTCGCTTATTCAATAAGGAATCGGTCACAACACGTATGGTTTAACATCAACTAGAAGTATCAATCTCTAGCATTACTTGTCTTTCGACGGCACAACTAATCACATATCAGAATAGATCATTTAAACATAGGTTGAAGCTAAAATATATAATTACTCTAACAACTTAGGATGCCTGACATACTAAGTGAAAGTTATAAATGGAAGCTTTAGGTTGAAACCATCTTTACTCAATGAAACACAACAAGAACAATGTCGAAAACATGAATAATCTGGCAATAAATTAAGGGCTTCATATATGCCATAACTAAGAAAGTTAGAACATAATTATTGTGAAACCATAGAGCATATGAAGTTGTGAAATTGATAAACTCATTGACCCAATCACTTCTTTATTCCACTGATTTCAACTAAGTCACTCACAAACACAAGCAAGAGATGGAAACAATAAATGAAAACTAATTTCTACTCCTCCTCACTCACTGCCTACTCCCAATTACACATCAATCACCCATTTTTATATAGTTTCTACCCTCCATTCTCAATCCCTCTCTTCAATGGATACAATATTAAATTTAGGGGTTTGTTCTCGAAACTCACCAATGATGTCGCACTCTTCCTCAGGCACGGCCATTACATAACCTTCACCAATTGTCTAATGTTGTCGGAGTTTGAAAGGAGAATAGCTTCAGACCTAATATGACGCACGTGCTGTTTGTGTTCACCACTGCTACCCTATTGCCGTCAATTTCCTGCTGCCATTGTTGGAGTTTGCAGAGTGATTCAATCAATATCTTTTCCTTTCTCTTGTGCTCTGACTGAGCCACCCTATCTATTTGCTAGGTTACTGGTGGTACAATTGATTGACAATTGATGGAGAAATAGGTTTTGAAAGTAAAACAGGTATAGGGTTTGGGAGTCTGTTGCCGGCAATTGTAAGGAAATTAGGGATGGGATTGAAAATCTGAGAGAGATATAACATGCCGGTAGAGATTGGGGACAAAGAAAAGACTGGTTGAGTAGAAATCTGGGAGAGAAGGACATAGAAAAGAGAACTCGTTTCTCGTGAAGGAAGAGAGATTTTAGAAAGGAAGTAGATTATCGTGTTAAGCATGAAGACCCTGTTTTGGTATATGAGAATGAAACTTGGACCTGGTTTCCTTTCTTTAACTCCCAACATGGGTATCACTTGAATTTCGGACCATTACTTCATTTCATGATTAGAGATTTTTTTCTTCTTGAATTTCTTATCCACTAGTAGATCCATTAACTTCACAAGTTTGCTAGCACCCTGGCTTCCTTCTCCACTACACGCGTCTGCTTAACACCGACTTGGTATCTAGCTTGACAAGGCATTGTAGCTCCACTTTCTTCATAGCACATGTTTACTCCATTGTTTAATTCCCCTAGCATTACACAACCAAAAATCAGAAACACTTACTCGCAACGAACAAGAGATACAAAATAAATGATTTGGCACAAATATAAGCAATTAGTGCAACAAGATACCGTAAACACCTACAAAATGATAAGAATACATACAATATTAGGTGCCAATCAAATACCCCCAAACCTGAATTTTGCTCGTCCGCGAGTAAAACAAAAACTAAAAGAAAAGTCCTACCTACACCACTGTCGCTGGTCTCTCGATTGCATTTAGCGAATGCAATAAGCCTTTTAAACCACTAAGTGTCCCTAGTGGACGAGTTGAAGTCTTGTGAGGGTTTGCTTAGAACATACCCACAAAGTTCTAGGACAAAGTATAAGCTCAGATTCCATGAAAGTGATACATGCATTTCAGTTTTAGCTCACAACAATTGGATTTGTCAATCTATCTTTCAAAGGCACAATTCTAGCACTGGAACAACTAAAGACATGTGATAAGAGTGTAAAGTGCATCTAACTTATACATGCATAGAGAATGGTTTACTGTAGGAAGTTCTGACTGCCAATTACTAAGAGATAGTTTTTAGGCTAAGAACTGAATTCAAAGCCAAGCTAGCTGTCCGGTTTTACGAGAATTGTGAATGTTCACCATAAAAGTTGGTGATATTTCAGTTTACCCGCGTTATACATCGACGGTTACACCCTCCCTTTCTTTATTATGAAACTAATTACATCATATGTATAAAAAGGAACATTGACTGCATATTTACATTCATAACTAAAGAGAAACTACTCAATGGTTTGAAACAAATGACAAATAACAACTCATTTCAGTTTCTTTTCTTTTTTCATATTTTTTTTTTCCTAACTGATTTTGGAATCATGAGAGATACAAAAACAAACAACTTTATGAGAGATCCAAGATGACACAACAACTTAAAAAAAAACAGAAAAATACATTACATGACAATTTTAGCAAGAGGTAGCCCTTTTCGATGCACCCAGTCAAATTCAATGGTTTCTTTCCTTAATGTATCCTCCAACTTTTATCCCAGCCAACCAAAGAACAAACTAGTCAAGTCTCATTCAGTATTCTAGATGATTGGCAGCTTACTTAACCTATGAAACAACGACGCTATACACGCTTGGTAGATCGTGCATGTGCAAATTTTATATATCACATGTGAATTGTGTGCTAGAATCATGGGTGCCTCATCATCTAGACTAAAAACCCTAAGATATCATACATGCACAGGTATCACAAATCAAGGTAAATGAGCTCCATTTTTCATTTTTTTCATTTTTTTTTCTTGGATTATGATTTTATTTATTCACAAGTTCTAACTACAAAGTTCATGTGATATCTAGTTGTACCCCCAAACCTATGTAAACAGTATCCTCAATGTTTCTAAGAATTCACAAAGTTATATCATTCCATGAAGTTCAAGAAGATAAAGAAGAGGTTAGAGAGTACCAGATCCAAAAAGTGTTTCCAAACCAGATAGTTGAGCAGCCAGGTAGATATCACAAAAACACCGATTATAAACAGCAAAAACTAATCTATCAAACTGAAACCAAAAGAAAGCAAAGGACATATAATGGAATTTTAAACCTGGTATGTACAAGGGGTGAGCCAGTTAGTTCCAGATAGACGGGGTCTTCCAGATCAGTTGTTTCAATTTCAGGTGGAATTGGTTCAAGGAACGGCTTCAGTCTCTGCCCATTGACCTTGAAGACGTCCTTAGGTTCTACATCTTCGAGTTCTACAGCTCCATGAGGGAACACTGCACGCACAAAGAATGGGCATGTCCATCTAGAACACAATTTACCTGGAAAAAGATGTAAACGAGAGCTATACAATATAACTTTCTGACCAGGTGTGAAAGACTTGCGCAAAATGCGCTTGTCATGGAACACTTTCATTCTATCTTTGTACAGCTTAGCACTATCATAAGCATCATTTGTCAGCTCTTCCAATTCATTGAGCTGAAGTTTCCGTTGAGTACCTACCTTATCAAGAGAAAAGTTAAGTTTCTTTATAGCCCAATATGCACGATGTTCTAATTCAACAAGTAAATGACAAGGTTTGCCATACACAAGTCTGTAAGGAGACATGCCAATAAGAGTTTTATATGTTGTTCTATAGGCCCATAAAGCATCATTCAATCTCAAAGACCAATCTTTTCTAGACGGGTTAACCGTCTTTTCAAGAATATGCTTAATCTCCCTATTAGAAACCTCTACTTGGCCACTGGTCTGTGGATGGTATGGGGTTGCGAATTTATGAGTTATGCCATACTTGCGTACTAATGACTCAAAAGATTTATTGCAAAAGTGTGAACCACCATCACTGATTATAGCTCTAGGTGTGACAAAACGAGAAAATATATTTTCCTTTAAGAACGAAAGTACCACTTTGTGGTCATTTGTTTTAGTCGCAATTGCTTCTACCCACTTAGAAACATAATCAACAGCAACAAGGATGTATAGCTTACCTTCTGAATTAGGAAACGGACCCATGAAATCGATTCCCCACACATCAAAAAGTTCAACAATCAAATTGGGGTGCAATTGCATCATGTTTCTCTTCGAAATACTTCCTAGTTTCTGACAACGTTCACAAGCAATACAATAAGCATGACAGTCTTTGAACAATGATGGCCAATAAACCCACTCTGCAAGACTTTTGTAGCAGTATTCTTGGTACTGAAATGGCCTCCACATGCTTGGTCATGACAAAAAGATATCACATTTTTTTGTTCACTGTTGGAGACACATTTCCTAATAATTTGGTCCGGGCTATACTTAAACAGGTACCGGTCATCCCAAAAGAAGTGTTTAACTTCAGCCAAGAACTTAGAACAGTCTTGTCTAGACCAATGCAAAGGCATTCTTTCCGTGGAAAGATAGTTCATAATGTCAGCAAACCAAGGAAACTCAGACACAAGCATTAATTGTTCATCAGGAAATGACTCTCTAATAAGCAATGACTCATCAATAGACTCAACATTTAACTTAGACAGGTGATCAGCAACCATATTTTCAGAACCTTTCTTATCTCGAATTTCGAGATCAAATTCCTGCAATAAGAGTATCCATCGGATAAGACGAGCTTTAGCATCCTTCTTAGAAAGAAGGAATTTCAGAGCAGCATGATCATTGTATATGATGACCTTAGACCCTATAAAGTATGACCTAAACTTATCCAATGCAAAAACAACAACAAGCAATTCCTTCTCAGTATTTGAGTAGTTAAGTTGAGCATCACTAAGAGTCTTGCTAGCATAGTATATCACATATGGAAGTCTATCGACGCGCTGTCCTAAAACAGCACCAACAACAAAATCAGACGCGTCACACATGATTTCAAATGGCAATTTCCAGTCTGGTGGTCGAACTATAGGGGCTGAAGTTAGAAGAGTTTTTAGTTCTTCCCATGCACGCACACAAGCATCATCAAATACAAAAGCAACATCTTTACCAAGTAGATTACACAGTGGTCTTGAGATCTTACTGAAATCTTTAATGAATCTACAATAGAACCCAGCATGGCCTAAAAATGATCTAACCTCCCTCATAGATCGAGGTTGTTGAAGGTGTTGGATGAGGTCAACTTTTGCTCTATCAACTTCTATGCCTTTTTCAGAGATGATATGTCCTAAAACTATGCCTGACTGAACCACGAAATGGCATTTTTCCCAGTTCAGAATTAAGTTCTTTTCTTTATATCTGATCAAGACAAGTGCAAAATGATGCAAACATTCATCAAAAGAAGAGCCAAAGACAGAAAAATCATCCATGAATATCTCAAGAAACTTATCAACCATGTCATAAAAAATGCTCATCATACAACGTTGAAATGTAGCGGGTGCATTACACAACCCAAAAGGCATGCAACGATAAGCAAATGTACCATAAGGACATGTAAATGTAGTATTTTCCTTATCTTCAGGTGCTATGTGAATCTGGTTGTAACCAGAATAGTCATCTAAGAAACAGTAATGACTATGTCCAGATAAATTTTCTAAAATTTGATCTATGAAGGGGAGAGGGAAGTGATCTTTCCTTGTAACTGCGTTCAACTTCCTATAATCGATGCAAACTCGCCACCATGTGGTTGCTCGAGTAGGAACTAACTCATCTTTATCATTTTGAACTACAGTAATACCTGACTTTTTCGGCACAACCTGAATGGGACTAACCCATTTGCTATCTGAAATCGGGTATATGATACCCGCATCAAGAAGCTTAAGGATTTCACCCCTAACAACCTCTTTCATGTTAGGATTAAGCATCCTCTGCATTTCCCTAGATGTTTTAGCATTATCTTCAAGATTTATGTGATGCATACAGACTGTGGGACTAATACCTTTAATATCTGAGATTGTCCATCCTAAGGCTTCTTTATGCTCTTTAAGTACTTCTAAAATCTTACTCTCCTATTCTTTATCTAAAGCAGACGAAATAATTATAGGCAAAGTATTAGAAGAACCCAAAAATGCATATTTAAGAGTATCAGGCAATGGTTTCAGTTCAAGCTTTGGTGGCACAACAAGAGATGGGACAAACTTGGATTCAGAAAGTGGAAGTGGCTCCACTCTAGCTTTCCATTTAGTAGTGTCCATGAGAGGAGCAGATTCAAGCAAAGAATTCACTTCACTTATGTACTCATCATCAAACAGATCCAAGTTAAAATTATTCAAACAAGCATGCAAAGGATCAATAGACATGTTACTAGACAGCGAGTCATGAATCAAACTCTCAATCATATTGATCTCATGCACATCATAATCATCATCATCAAGATCTAAATGTGGTTGTCTAGCATTAAAAACATTCAACTCCACAGTCATGTTACCAAATGACAACTTCAACACTCCATTACGATAATTAATAATTGCATTGGACGTTGCCAAGAAGGGACGTCCTAAAATGACAGGAATGTGGCAGTTTGGGTTCTGCACAGGCTGAGTATCTAATACAATGAAGTCCACAGGAAAATAGAACTTATCAACCTTAATCAAAACATATTCTACCACACCACGAGGAATTTTGATGGATCTGTCCGCCAATTGCAGATTTATAGGTGTTGGTTTTAATTCTCCAAGACCTAACTGCACATATATCAAATATGGCAGTAGGTTCACACTTGCCCCTAAGTCTAGTAACGCCTTATTGACCGTATGGTCACCTATCATACATGAGATTGTTGGACAACCTGGGTTTCTAAACTTAGGCGGAGTCTTATTTTGAATGATAGAACTTACATGTTTAGCAAGAAAGGCACACTTGTGTACATTAAGCTTTCGCTTTTGTGTACAAAGGTCCTTAAAGGAATTTCGCATAAGCATGAATCTGCTTAATTGCTTCGAGAAATGGAATGTTGATGTTAACTCGTTTGAACAATTCCAATATCTCGTGATACGGCGATCCCTTCTTTTGCTGCTCCAACCTTTGAGGGAAATGAGCTACAGGCACATTCGATGGCAAAGAAACATTAACATCAGCAGACTTTTCAGTTCTAGGGAGATGCTCAGAGTCATTTTCCACAACTGGCATATCATGCGATGTTTTATGCAATGGTGACTTAGACATAGACTCACTCTTTCCATACATGCTTACATTGTTATCAACTACTTTACCACTACGAAGAGTAGTAACATAATTCAACTGGTCATGCGAAGATTCATTACGAGTAGAAGTACTTGCCTGAAATGCACCTTTTGGATTTTGTTGAGGTTGACTTGGGAACTTACCTTTTTCCCTTTCATTAAGTGCATCACAGATCTGACCCATCTTAAGTTCTAGACTTGTAAAACGTTGGTCAGTGGTCTTCTGAATTTGCAAAAGATTTTGGGTCAACAGACCGACACTTTCTTCAATGTTAGACAATTTTTTCTCAGAAGGGTGTTGTGTGTACGATTGTATCTGGGGGTTTCTAGGATATGAATATCCTTGTGTGTTTCCTGATGCACCCCCTTGTACAGGGGCCTTGGACCATGAAAATTTAGGGTGGTTCCTCCACCCTAGGTTATATGTCTGAGAATATGGGTTATTCTCTTGCTTTTGATACATAGCATTGGCCTCTTCCATTATAGATTCTTGAAATGCATGCGTTTGTGGACAACTTTCGACCAGATGGTCTGAACTATTACACACAGCACAAATAGAAACCTCAACTTGGTTACAAGAAGTAGTTGCAGCAGATTTATATTTTTCTCCAGTTCTAAAGCCTCAACTCTCCTAGCTAGAGATGCAATTTTTGCATTACCCTCAAAGTCGGACTCTATCTTATGAATACTACCCCTGATGGCCGACTTCCTAGGTTCTCTAACAGACTCCCATTGCTGAATTTTCTCGGCAACTTCATGTAAAAGGGCCCACGACACGTTGGCACTTTTATCTGTGAACTCACCATTGCACATAGATTCAACCATGGTTCGAGTGGCAAAATCCAACCCTTCATATAGAATTGTTGAGAGTCTCCACTATTCGAAACCATGGTGAGGATATTGGAGTAACAAATCATTGAATCGCTCTAGATACTTGGACAATGTCTCACTTTCTAGTTGAACAAAACTATTGATATCCTGACGAATGGTGGCTGTTTTATGATTTGGGAAGAACTTTTTGAAAAATTCTAATGTGTGAGATAGTGTGAGAATAATAGTGTGAAAGGATCCTTCCTCAAACGTATATAACATGTAACTTATCTCTAATCAGGGACGGAGGGAAGTGGGTGCAAATGGGGTCTCTTGCACCCACTAGAATTTGTATTTCAGTGAGAATGTGGCTGGGTTTTCTATAATTATAATGTCCTATGGGTGCAAATTTCTGTGGAAAAATCAAAATTTAAGCTAGAGTTTCATTTGATAACATAATTCTATAATTTTCGTTGTACGTGAAGTTAAATTAACATACAGTAATAGTCAATCTCAAGTTAGTTATACATAGTTGATCCAAAGGTTTACTGCCAACAGACTTTGTATGTGAAGTTGAACAAACAGTAGTAGTCAATCTCTTACGGTAAGTAGTAATGGTGCTTGTATGTCTGGCTTGTTATATAAAGGGATGAACTCTTCAAGTTATTCTGGCAATTATGTTGTTGTTTTTGGCTCTTGGCATCAATGTGCATCATTTTTTCGCCAAAATTGATGTGTATTCAAAATGGGACTAATGGTGATGTAGCGAAAGTGGTAACCTTTTACGCCATACGAGCTTCCATATTACTTTAAATGTAGCTTAAATATGGATTGAAAAAAAATGAATCTCGGAACAAAAAATTCCGACCCATAGCATTTAAGTCCCAGCTCCGTCCCTATCTAATCAATAACAGTCTTCTTCTCTCCTCCCTTTCCTCCCCTTTCCTACGATTAAAAACCCTAAATACGCCTGATCCAATCTGCCCAGATCAGCTCCATAACAACCTCTTGATCCTTCCTTTTACCTGCTCTTTCTCCAATCCTCGTTTAGATGTTTGAAGTTGCTTGTTTGAAGAATTTTATTTTCTGTATTTTAAGTTTTAAATCTCACTTTCAGTTTGGGTATTTTTCATGGATGTGTTCTAGTTCTTTGGGTTGTGCTGTGATGGTGTTTAAGAGGGGGAAGCTGGGTCTTTCCAAAACAATCTCATCTTCAATCTCTGATGCAACATTAACAGCAACAACCACTCCAACAACAATGGCTACTACATCAACAGACACTACATTAACAATGGCAACAAGAGACATAAAGATACCTTTTCATATTCCGATGACCGATTCCGACCGTTTCATATTGTTACAGAAATCAGATGGTATTTTAGTTTAATGAGTTACTTTAGATTAGATAGTTTAATTATTATTCAAAACCTTGAGAAATGGTTGGATCTCTTGAAGATCCTAACAAATCTACTTTGTGTAGGAATGTTACTTTGTTTGGTTTTGTTCATATCAAAACTAACAGGACCATTTGAACAAATCCTGTTACCCCATTCTTGGTTTATTGCAAATAGTATGAGTGTGGTTGGAATAGAAGAACTGGATAGTCTAATGGAATGGAAAAGTCTGATGGATTGGAAATATGATAGTGTTGTTGTTTTTATTTGTCTAACAAAAAAGCCTTGTATTAATCAGAAAATCCATGTAACAGTTCCCGTTCTTGAATCGGTTTTATCAATGTTATCAGATGAGGTTTATCCTCTTTTATTAAAAAAAAAAATCATTTTAGTAATAAATAAAAATAAATCGAAGACAAAATCTAACAAACAGATTTTGTTGTTTGCAAGTAAGATAGTTTCTTACTACACAACGAATAAGCAGTCGTCTCCATTCAGATTGGGATACATTTGATAATATTATCTTACAGATATGCCCTCCAAAAATCAACTTTAATTATTGCAAGGCATATCAAAATACTCCAAAATTGTAGCCACAAGTTGCATTAGCTTCGTATATTGGATCAACCATGGAGATGAATGGAGCCGGAGGTGAACAGGCTGCATACAACCGACTGACAGAACTGAAGGCCTTCGACGAGTCAAGAGCTGGTGTAAAAGGAACAGTTGATGCTGGGATTGAAAAGATTCCTCGGATGTTCATTCGACCAGAAGACGAGCTCACTCAGGACTGCGTGTACACTGAACACGAAACTAGTCAGCTTCAAACTCCTGTAATTGATCTCAAAGGCTTGGATCAAAATGATGGACGTGAACAAGTCATTGAGGAAATTCGACTTGCATCCGGAACTTGGGGTTTCTTCCAATTGGTCAACCATGGAATTCCAGTGACTGTAACCAATGAGATGATTGAAGGTGTTAGACGGTTTCATGAGCAAGATGTAGAGATAAAGAAAGCACTTCACTCGAGAGATCGCAGCAATAGAGTTCTATTTGATACTAACTTCGATCTTTATGTATCAAAGTATGCTAACTGGAGAGATAGTATCAGATGTAATTTGCTATCTCCTGATCCTCTCAACCCTCAAGAATTGCCAGACACTTGCAGGTAATATGCTACTAATACTATTATATATTATGAATCTTTGTAATTAGATAGATCCATAAAACATTTCTTTTCTTCTTTGACAACCTGATTTCAGAGATGTAATAGTCGAGTACTGGGAACATATCATGAAGTTGGTAGATACACTTAGTGAGTTACTATCAGAGGCTTTAGGATTGAAACAAGACCAACTTAAAAACATGAATTGTACAGAATGCTTAGCACTTACTGGTCATTACTATCCCGCCTGTCCTGAACCGGAACTAACTTTAGGTGCGAGTAAGCATTCCGATCCATGTTTCTTTACTGTTCTTCTACAAGATCATATTGGTGGACTGCAATTTCTTCATCAAAATCGTTGGTTCACTGTCAAGCCGGTTTCTGGAGCTGTAATGGTAAACATTGGTGATCTTCTTCAGGTAATACTCCTTAACACTCACTTTGTCGCTCCATAGTCGCCTAAATACCTGACACGCATTCTTTTTTTCTTTTCTTTTTTGCATTTCAAGCAGCTTATCAGCAATGACAAGTTTAAAAGCCCTGAACACCGAGTTCTAGCTAATCGCAAACCAAGAATATCAGTGGCATGTTTCCTCAGAGGAAATTTCAATGATAACAAAAGGGTTTATGGTCCTATTAAGGAGATGTTATCGGAAGACAATCCGCCTATTTACAGAGAGATCACAATGAAAGATTTCGCAGATTATTTCATTAAGAAAGGACTTGATGGTGTTCCTACCCTCAACCACTTTAAGCTGTAATTGATTTGCTTGAAATAAATGTAAACGCTATTTTAAATATTTATATCTAAAGATATTTACGCATGCATCATTATGTTTTCGAGAAGACATCTAAAATTACTGAAAAATAGGTATACAGGTTAATAGTGTGAAAAAAATCTTTACTCTAAAGATACTAATATTGGTATTGAAGCAAGAGTTTCACCATTCATATTCTGACAGGAATATTTAGCTGCAGTACTTTGAAGAACCGGAAAGGATTTACAAGTGCATACGATACAGGAACAGCTGATGTGAACAAAAACCAAAATTTGGGGAAACACTTCTACTGCAGCTCACCAGTTTATGCAGAACATAAAGCGTAGTTTTCAGCATGCCAAGAACCTCTAAGTGTGAACATATCACATATCGCGTACCTTATCATACAGAAGTTGCTGGTCTCGCCAAAACAGTGGAGGTGTAAATAGTCTCCCTGCAGAATACATATCCACAATAAGAAACCAAACACCCTTAGTAAGCTCAAGCACTTTGACAGTTCAAAATGAAACGTAATAACGAAACTAAAATTTTCAAATGCTAGTTGAAAAACAGAATGGCTGAATTACCAGATCTTGATCGTTTGAGATTAAGATTAGGACATTCTCGGGCATTTGAATACTGTTTCTTCTTTTTACTGCAAGAAGAAGGCAGTGAAGGTACCTACACAAATGGAGCAATTATTACAGTAGAAACTTCCAAGGTACAAAGATAGCTTTATTTTGAGCTAAACTGCCTAACAGTAAAATAATTGAAGGCCTCGGTACAGCTTTCGAATAAAAAATGTTCTGAAGAAGACGTAGCTCAGCAATGTTCGTGAGTTGGAAAGGTATAAATGGGGAATAATTTGACACTTTTTCTTGGACTATCGCATTGTTTTTCTCGCAAATGCTTTTAAGGCTTTAGATAAATTAGTTGAATTTTGAAAGAAGCAAAAAAGAGGGAAATACATATCTACAAGGTATAAAATGGAGATTGAATGTAAGAACTTACATCTTTCTTCATCGTTTTACTTCCCGGTGTCCCCAGTTGGCTATGCTTACTTTCTTCTCTTTCCTTTGACACCAGGTCACTTGCATCCTTCACATCACCAACCTTACGGAAAGATGTGAAAGATTTTCTCATGTCACCAACTTCTGCACCATCAATACCACTTTCGGAGATAAAATTTTTCTGCAGCACCAGTAGGGACAGAAGAATGTATAAGATCTGTCTGAAGCCCATCTTTAGAATAATGATCACGCAGTCGTTGTCTTTTTGGGATAGTCCCCGGCAGTTGAACATTGGGCTCATCAGGAATACTGCTGCCACCTAGTTCACCATCAGCATTTGCTACATAACTCTTTACAGAATCAGAACCCACCGAGACGATGTTAGCTTTTTCTTTTTCATGCAGAATTTTACTGTTGGTGGATTGATCGTCATTCAAATTGTTTACCATTTTTTTGATTCTGCCAGATGCTCTTCTGCCATTATATGAACTTACATTTTCCTTTACACTGTCAATATTGCAGCTAGAAGGATTTGAAAAGAACATTTTTCGTGGTGTCTCAAAAGCCTCCAATCTTGGACCTGGGATACTATTAATATTCTCATTGCAACAATTCGACGCTCTATTCTTGTTCCCTTTGCCTTCTGTTTTAGTCAACCTACTGCTATGTCTTGTTGCAGCACCTTTACTTGGAGCAGCTTTTAAAGTATCTAAACCCACTTCAACCGAGCAACTAACGTTAGCTTTGGGAAGTCTCTGCAGAGTAGACTCCTCCATGGTATGATAACTGCAACTTTCAGATCTTTCTGAAACACTAGGACTGGCAGCAACTGGCGTTTCTGACACAGATCCATCCAAATTTCCTTCAGAGCCATGAATTAGATCCTCTTTGACATGAATTTGTGAAACTTCACAGCCTGGAGACCGAGAAATAGAACTGGAATTTATTTATTTCTTCTTTTTAGGCATGTCAAAGTTTCCCATCTCATTTCCTCTACAGTTTCCAAGCACGTCCATATGGGTGTCATTTCTCATCACAGAATTCACAGGCACACCAGGAATCGGAAACAAGGAATCATGTGTCCCAAAATTTTCGTTTCCACGCAGACAGTTGGGCAGAGAAGACAACACGTCTGTTGACTCATCAAAGTCAGACATACTAGTTGGAGCAGCATAACAAACTGATTCTTGGGACAGGCATCGATCAGCAACATCCTCCCAGTCATATGGAAACCCCAAAAGGAAACGACTGCAAACCTGCAGATAGCGTGTAGATATTCATCAACAAATAATACTAATTTCTTCACATACCGGAACAGCTAATGCAATTTGATACTCAATGTACACATAATGTTTTCGGTGCAAACTATACAATGACCCATACTAGAAACTGCTGTATAACGGAGGAAGGACAGAAATAATGCAGGTGGGTAATCCATCACATTACATGAGACCTACCTAGAAAAGCAGAATTAACACATTTACAGGACAATGTATGCACAAACCAAAAATACTAAAGATAAAGTAGTATTAAGAACCTCTGAGGAAAACCCATTTTCCTGGGAACGTGAATGATTGATAGTGCCTTTAATCAAAATGTTGATGCTATCAGCTGTCTTAAGAGTGACTAAATTATATCTCTTAGTAATTGGTGCAGAGGAAAAGACTCGCCTAGCTCGATTTCTGTAGTAGTAATAGTACAACAACAAAATTAAAAAAAAAAAAAACAAAGAAAAAAGAAACCATAAGTATGTCACTTACTCGCTTACGTCCAAACCACCCATGCATAGTCGCTTGCCATCTTCAGATTTAGCCAACCACCAATCTTCTAAGCAAACTTAGAGAAACAACATGAAAAGAGTTTTTTTTTTTAAAAAAGAGAGAGAGAGAGAGAGAGAGAGAGAGATCTGTTGGATAGAGAAGGAATTGTGAATGAGAGTGTTACCGTTGGAAGATATTTAGACTTGAAGAAAGGAGATTTCGCCATCGCCATCGGAACCAAGATTTTTCCCTCGAAATCTCTGCCTTCGCTTATTCCGATTCCTGGTAGTTGATTGAAGTATATATATATATTTTCGTAATCACCAAAATAATTCCTTAAATCTCCTTCATTACTTAGTTTCCATAATACCATCAATCTCTTTTTTAAAAAGAGAGGGAGGATAACATTACACATAAACTTCTAGTACAGCTCTTCGTTGACAGTTTACAATTAGCCCTTTTCCGGTTATATTTCAGTAGACCATCTCTCATTGTTCATGAAAACTGATTAAAATATCAATCAGCTATCCCGTAAAGCTAAGAAATTGGCAATAGACATACATTGACATTGGTGAATGAACTACAATCTTAAAACTGAAAGTCTATCAAAACACCAAGTTTATCTTTTGGATAAAAAAGAAGAAAAAAATATGAAGAGACCTGGAACTACCAAACTATAGAAGTACAATATATCATTCTTCTGGTAGTGATGTTTTTACACCAGTTGTGGTGATGTACCGTTGAGCACTGTGACATTTCCATCACCATCTACGTCTACGATGACTGAATCTCCCTCTTTAATCTCTCCTCCCAGCATCTTCTCTGCCATGCTATCCTCCAAAAGTCTCATAATCGCTCTCCTCAGCGGCCTCGCACCATAGCTTGGGTTGTATCCTTCATCAACCACTCTGTCTCTAAACCTTTCAGTAACCTGAAGCTCTATTTCCTTCTTACGCAGTCTTTCAAACACCTCCTTGAGCATTATGTCTGCAATCTCCTTGACTTCCAACTTTGTCAGCTGTCTGAAAACAATCATCTCATCTAATCTATTCAAGAATTCTGGTCTGAAATACTGTTTCAGCTCCTCTTGCACGAGACTCTTTATCCTGTTGTAGCTGCTGTCTTTCTCATCATAGTCTAGATCAAAACCAATTCTCCTACCTCCCTTCTCAATCACATTGCTTCCGACATTGGAAGTCATTATGAGAAGTGTGTTCTTAAAATCTACGGTTCTACCCTTGCTATCAGTTAATCGCCCATCTTCCAGAATCTGAAGCATCATGTTGAAGACATCAGGGTGAGCCTTCTCTATCTCGTCAAAAAGAACCACTGTGTAAGGTCTACGGCGAACAGCTTCTGTCAGCTGACCACCCTCGGTGTACCCAACATAACCTGGTGGTGATCCAATAAGCTTCGAGACAGTATGCCTCTCCATGAACTCACTCATATCAAGACGAATCATAGCCTCCTCAGACCCAAAATAGTAAGAAGCCAGTGTCTTTGCCAATTCTGACTTTCCAACACCAGTAGGTCCAGAGAATATGAAGCTGGCAATAGGACGATTAGGGTTTTTAAGTCCAACACGCGCACGACGAATTGCACGACTGATAGCTTTAACAGCTTCATCTTGCCCGATGACCCTTGTGTGGAGTGTGTCTTCCATCTTAAGGAGCTTATCGGATTCGTCACTTGAGACTTTGTCGACTGGGATTCCAGTCCAAGAAGCAACAATGTGCTGAATATCGACTTCGGTAACAACGGGTCCTGTATCACCTGACTCACTCTCTGCCTTGCTTAGCTCTTTACCCTTGTCAACAACATTTGTGATCTGGGCCCTCAAGTCCATCTCTCTGTCTCTCAGCTCTCCAGCCTGTCAAAATATTGTGTTTTGTTAACCCACTTAAATGGTTATTTAAACAAAACTATATGAGAATGCATGGTGCATTTATATCCATCCAGAAACAGAATTGTTAAGATTCACTACTTACATTGCAATGTTTTGAAAACACTACTGATGAGAGTGGAACTTATCAAACAATACTGATGGGAGTGAAACTTAAAAGAAAGAGATTCCTAACTACCATAATTTAGGCTTTCTTCGGAGTTCGGAATGACTGGACAATCATTCTATGGTTAATATGATCTAAACAGAGCTATAGAGCACTCAATTCTAATAAGTAGTATTATGTAGATAAATAAAAATAGAGTACCTTTTCAAAGTCTTGGCCACGAACTGCCTCATTCTTCTCTTTTGTTATTTGCCTGAGCTCTTTCTCGAGTTCTCTGGCTTCCTCGGGCAGCTGCATGGCAAAAAGCTATTATCCAGTAACAAAGGAAGAAAAGGATGTCATTACAACGTGATCAACAAAACCAAACCTGAGCATTACGAAGTCGAACTCGAGAACCAGCTTCATCAATCAAGTCAATCGCTTTGTCAGGGAGGAAACGGTCACTGTAGCAGAAAACATTTATTGTAACTACTTAATTCTAACGTAACTAAAGTATCCTCCGTGTGCTAGTGGCATTACAGAAACAAATGAATAGATTATGCCATAACATCATTACCTGATGTACTGGTATGACAATCGTGCTGCAGCTTCCAAGGCTTCATCTGTATAACGAAGCTTGTGATGAATTTCATATCTTTCACGAAGACCTTTTAGAATCTGGATAGACTCGTCAACAGTGGGTTCCGGCACTTTTACTGGCTGAAATCGTCTTTCTAAAGCTGGGTCCTTCTCGATATGCTTTCTATATTCATCTAGTGTTGTAGCACCAATACACTGCACCATCATTCATTTTTGGAAGATTAAGTTGTAGCTTAAAAACATTTTTAAAGCTGCTGTTGTATATCTCTCGCAATACACGTATTGTAAAAGCTTGCCTCTTAAAACAAGGCGCAAGCTAAGACTCCATATCAAGGAACGCATTGTCTTTCCTGAGACTAGGCCACTCAAAGTATATCAACTAACTTTTAAGGATCGTGCTGAAATAAACCTCATGAGTATAAATTTAATAACCAGTGTAGTAACAAGCTAAAATGCCAGTTCGTCACATGCAATGATAGGCTTTCTCAACTGTGAGTCCAACTTGGCAACCCCGTCAACATGATATAATGGGTGTTTACTTAGTATTCTACGACATATCCCAAACAAAAGAACTTTATATTGGTGTGAGAGTAGACGATCATGTATAAGCAACAACCCATATTACCTGTAGTTCACCTCTTGCAAGAGCTGGTTTCAAAATGTTTGCTGCATCGATTGCACCTTCAGCTGCACCAGCTCCAATTAAAGTATGTACTTCATCTATAAACAAGATAATCTCATCACTTTGCTTAATCTCTTCCATTAACTTCTTTAATCGTTCTTCGAACTCTCCACGATACTTTGTACCAGCTACAAGGAGACCCATATCCAAGGTAATAACCTAAAAAGCATAAATAGATCTTTGTATTAGGATGCGTTTCTCGTGTTAAATTGATTTGCACAAATTAAAGTTGCACACTGGGAAACATCACAGGTATTGTCTCACCTTCTTTCCCTCAATCGTTTCTGGCACATCACCACTGGCAATTCTCTGAGCAAGCCCTTCAGCGATTGCAGTTTTACCCACACCAGGTTCTCCGATCAAGCAAGGGTTGTTCTTCGTACGTCTGCCCAAAATTTGGGTTACACGCTCTATTTGTGCTGCCCTTCCAACAACAGGATCTAATTTTCCCTGAAAATAGTTGAAGCTCACATCATGCCTCTAGATATACCAAAAAAGAACTAGGGAAAAAAACTGAAACAAGACCCGTTGAACAGCATAATTATGTTTCAAGTTATTTACCTCCTCGGCCAGTTTTGTTAGATTGGTCCCATACTCCTCGAGTGTAGGCATCTTACTGTTGGTGCTACCTCCTCCAACGCCAGCACCTACAGCTTCGGTACTTTCACCAACCATCCGGATAACCTATCAAAGTAGATAAAACAAAATCTCTTTATAGCTATGGAGTATTTGGAATCAAGGAATACATTAAATTCGGAACAACAAACGTCATAGATAAAATTGTTAAGAGTAGGACTTGCCTGCGTGCGGATGTTGTTTGGGTCGGCCCCAAGGTTTTCAAGTACACGGGCAGCCACACCTTCACCCTCACGAAGTAAACCAAGAAGCAAATGCTCAGAGCCAATATAGTTATGTCCTGAAACAGGCAACAAAAATCAATGTCTGCAACTGATAAATAAGACGAATGCTTACATTGAAGCAGTACTGGTAAGAAACATCATGTGGACCTCATCCAAATAATCCAGGTAGCATGTAATTGTAAAATGAATAGAATGCCGGTAAGTAAAAGAAAAGGGCAAGCAGTTACCAAGTTGGCGTGCTTCTTCTAGTGAAAGTTCCAAAACTCGCTTTGCACGAGGAGTAAATGGTATCTCGACAGCAACAAACCCACTACCTCTCCCAATGATCTTTTCTACTTCCACACGAGCATCCTTAAGATTAATTCCCATAGATTTAAGAACCTTTGCAGCAATACCAGTACCTTCACCTATAAGCCCTAACAATATCTGCTCAGTACCAACGAAATTATGACCCAGCCGTCTCGCTTCCTCTTGTGCTAGCATGATAACTTTAATAGCCTTCTCTGTGAATCTCTCAAACATAGCTCTAGCAACACAACGACTACCCCTTCCGCGAGGTGCAGCTATAGAAATCGCCACCTTGGAATGAAAATCATGGCCGGAAAATACCAACTTATCTATAGCATTAGTTCCTCGAAGTCCATTAAAACCTCCTACTGTCAAAGATGGTGCTGAGATTCTCAACCCTCGCATTTGAACACTATTACATAACATTTTAACAGTCCTTCTGTTGGCTAGTCCAGAATTGCCTCTTTGTTTCTTGTCATGACTTTTGCCAAATGTAGAAGATATAGAAGCGTGGATATTCGTCGATTGAACAAGAGCCCCGGCCATGGTTCTCACCAGTTATAAACAACAAAAAAGCCTTATAAGTAGACCTGCAAATGCAATAAAAACAAAACAGGGAAATCAATTCAACCAACTTGGTCAGTCAGACATTTAATCGAACATGTAAAGTGCAAACAGCAAAAAAAAAAAAACACAGGAGTACATAAACACAAGCCAATTCAGCTCAGATATTATCTCTTTGCAAATTCTATCAACAACCCTTTACACTATTAGGTTTCAACTACCTAAATCCAGATACTAACTAGTCAAAAAGACCCTCAAAACCTTATCCATTTACACTCCCAAATAAACCCCAGCTTTTTATCTAGCTCCAAAAACACCAGAATAAACATAACCCAGATACTCAAAACAGCTAAACAACCATAAAATCAAACAATAAAAACCCTAATTCAATAGTAAAATGAGATATGAAAACCTTATCAACAGAATAAATACAGATTAGTTTTTCTAATACTACTAACTTACTTAAGAATCCAGAGAGAAGTAAACCCCTTGAATGAATCTTTAATGAAAACTAGGGTTTTTATTTTGAGATATAGAACGAGATCCTAAAGGTCTCTCGCCTTAGTTGCCGTAAAGAGATAGAGGGAAGAAGAAGAAAAATGCCTCTTTTTTAGACGATAATGATCTTGTGTAATAGTCTAGGCCGGTTCAAGAATTATCCATCACCGCTTTTATTTTGAATCTATATGAAAATTGATGGTTGTGATTGTGCTAGTGAATGATGGATTGGTCAACTATGGTTTTGAACGGTGTAAGATGACTATATATTGTGTACTTGCACCTACCTTAATAAGTTTTGTTCTCTCTTTTATCTTATCCGTTGAATTGAGCGACCTTGTGATTATCTAACAAGTTTTAAGAGTGTCCATTGACACCCACAAGCCAAAGCTTGCTAACTCGAGACGATCTTCAACACTTGTTCCAAAACAGCTATGAGCACTTTCACACGATTATAAATTTCCTTTATAACCATTTTTTTTTGTCTCGCATTTTTAGCATGCTTGTAAAGCTAATGCCCAACAATAACAGTCATTTGAGTCATAATGCGCCAGTATTGCGCATCATTGTGTTATGGCCTTGAGCTGAACTTGTTTGGACGCTTAAGCTAAGCCAAATTCATGCCAAAATGCTTTCCAACTGATGCCAATGATGCATCATGCATTATTTGCTCATCTGCGTCATTCTTGCTTTACTTTGCCAATTATTCGACAATAGTAATGTATACTCTTGCATCACCAACTTGCATGCACTGTCCAAGCTTTGGGCAGACTTGGACTAATGCATAAGCCAATTCTTAGCCTATTCCATGTTGTTGCATCATCCTTGAGTTGGGCACTCAGTTCCACTAATATGTATCAATGCCAACATCGCATGTTGCATTTGTCATTTGGCCTTGTCGAATTTGAACGAGGTGAGGAGATGGAGAGAAGTGATTAGCTATTGATGGTGTATGTGCTTCTTTTAATACTTTCAATATTGGTTTTTATTTTTTATGTTTTAGATAAAATGCTAGATGGTGTATGTGCTTCTTTGGATACTGAAATTGGTCAAGACGCCCTTATTGATTTCTACAAGACAATATTAATTGGTTAAAACTATTGATGTTTTGTGTGAATTTTGTTAGGAAATTTTTTGAATTTGGTTTAGGTTAAGTTAATTTTTGTCAGTGAACTTAGTGTTGTTGTATGGTTTTGGGAATTAGCTAACGGTAGTCTTTTGTTGTTGTAAGGAGTAGAAGTTGCATGGTAGATTAGTTAGGCATAGTTGTTATAGAGCGGGAGAGGAGAATCTGCAAAGATAATGTATTCTCTATTTTGATTTTCTATCGTTCGCATTGGTGTTCATTTTGATATGTTTATGGTGTCTTTTTTAAGTAGTGGTTATTGTTTGGAATAACATATTGCGTATGACTTTGTTTAAAGGGTTAGATCGCCAAGCGTTGGTATGTCAAGATTTGTTGTCATATTTTAATTTCAAAACTCAAGATCGCCAAGGGTTATAAGAGTCAAAAAATCCTTTCCCGTTCATGAATATATTTCCAGGATCTTCATTTTTGAGACTGCTCTAAAAGAGGAAATAGTCGATGAAGAGCTTCACCCTCCTCATAAGACTTGGTATGCTTATTTTCGAAGTTTCGATGGGCTTCGAAAGGAGTGTGGTGAAGAGATACCTGATACCGAGTACGACAGGAGGATTTCTATAGGCATCTTTTTCCAAAGGTAAGAAGGTTCCGAGTGCTCAACGGTGTTAAGACTAAGATCTTGGAGGAACAACCCCAGCCTATTGGATAGGTTAAAGTCACGAGTACTTCGCATGTGAGTATATCACAGTTGCATGCAAGGAAAGGATTACGGTTTGGGAAGGGGGGAAATGGTACCTACTTGCAAGCTTTCTTTTTTGGGGTATTAAATTATTAATTAAGGTTCTATCTCACGGATTTTAGTATCTTTTCTTTGAATTTTGTTCTTCTGATTATTATTTTTCTTTTTAATATATGTTGTAAGGAGATGATGGTCTTGATATGGCCTTGAAATGGATATGGATGTTAATTATGTGTATGGTATGTTATGGTATTAATGAAAATATTTTTTGAAATTGTGGTTTTTTTTCGAAGCACTAAAATTGTGATTTGTAGATTGATAAGATATGATGTATATTGCATATGTTTTAATTATTGAAATATGAATCGAAATGTTTGATGGTGGTTTAAGTAGGAGGTTCTCCAAAACTCATGTAATTTAAGGTCCGGTTCCTCGAAACTCAGTCTTGTACGAGTCCGATTCTTCGAAACTCAGTGTTAATATAAAACCTAATATCTAAGACTATTTTTTTGTTAAAACGTTCAGATTGTAATACCCGATATTCGGCAGTGGTTGGACGAATGGAATATAAGTAATGGTTTGTCCTTCCCTAACATCGAGGCCTTTTCAGCACAATTGGCTCCAAAGTTGGCAGAAAACTCTGCAGTTAAGCGTGCTCGGGCGGGAGTAATCCAGGGATGGGTGACCATCCGGGAAGTTGATGCTGGATTACCGCATATATGCCCGTTAAAAATCCCACACTGCCGGATATCCGCAGTGGATAAGTGAGGACAGTATCGGTGGAGGGATGGGTCATTACAAAGATCCTATGTGGCCTTAAATTTAAGACTTTTTCAATGTCTCATGGGAGATATTGACTCTTATAAAATGAGCCAAAAGTCAAAACGTGTACAATATCTAAGTGGAGATTGCATTTTGACTCATGTGCATATTGTTAGAGCATTGCTCGGTCGAACTCACAAGTGTTGCTATCTCAAGCTTGTTGTCGAAAATATATCTTGATTTATAGTCTACAATTAGTTAAGTCACATACTAGGATAAAAATTTAGTTGAGAAATAGAGGATCACGACAGTCATCATTGCTTTCTACCGTTTGAAGGAGAAGATCAACCGAAGATTTTGGAGACTGAACCACCTATATTATATTCACTTTTCTATCATCTGAGACAATGTCGCATAACTAATTAGACTATTATGCATAGACAAGAATTTTGAGTCAAGTTTAGTTCTCGAAATATAATGACTAAGCTTAATGAACATTTGTTCGTACTTGATGAATTTCGAATAAGGACAATTTATTGTTCGGAATCAAAATCATGATTCAAGTTTTATCGTTCGAAAATATCCTAGAGCAGTGATATGTGTCATTGATGTTATTCGGGAATGTTTCGTATCGATTTAGAGAGAAATATAGATATACTATAGATTCGGATACAAGACAGTGTTACCAGTCTTACAAACTGGGAAAACTGTTATAAGTATGAACACGTTATATATGTACTCGTACACGTAGCGGAGTAGCTATATATCGACTTACAGATTTGTGATACGCATATTCTTATGCACATCATGTGAAAAACTGTTTAACTCGTGAACCAGATCGATATGCATGCATACTCGTATGCAAACCATTTTGGAATTGTGGTTATAGAACCGGGATTAGTATCCAAACCGGTACGCAAATTAAAAAAAGTTATGTGTTCCCGAACTAAGCTGTGTATCCAAACCGGTACACAAACCAAATTAGTTCTGTAAAGTACGGAACCGGTGACAGTCTTAAGGTTTCCAAACCGGTACGCATACCTAAATTGTTCTGTTAACTCTGGAAATTGGTTTATTTAAATGTTTACAAACTGGTACACATATTGTGACTGAACTGACTCACAAACAACAATGGTATTTGTACATTGTACACATACTAACCATGTCGATCATTTTCAAGTGCGATTAAATTATTTCGATGAGATAATTTGCATTTGATTAATTCTCTAAAACACTAGACTTATTTGATCACATGTTCGTGACTCGAGATTAATGTCTTATGTGTCCATGATGAACATAGTCTTTATACATGGTTCGGTTACGGTTTCACCTAATCAGAGCGTATATCTTGTTTATGTAAATCAGATTCAAAGATTTATCTAACGGTGGATATTGTTTGCTTGGTTCCAAAGCTATCTTAGCTTAAAACTAAAGAAACCTATGGTTTGAATGTCTATAAAAGGGGAAATTCAAGCAACTGAGATTTTTGAATCCCGACACTGCTTTTTGATATGTCCTAGTTGTATCTAGAGTCATCCTCTTCCTAACCCTTTTAGGGTTTAGCGACTACAAAGACTTCATAGGGATTCGTAAAGCCTGGTCCAGTTATCCTTCCTTGATAACTCGTGTATCCTGATCTTGATTGATTGGTGTGACGTCAGCTAAGGGAATCAATTGCGCGGAGTCCTGGTGGGATTCAAGAGGCGTAAGGAACGCGACTGTACCTTAATCGATGGGATACCTTTTAGGGCTCAACTACATTCCAGTCTGAAGTTAATTGGTAGTAGGCTAGTGTCTGTAGCGGCGTAATACAATTTAGTGTTCAATCTGTACTAGGTCCCTTTTTTTAAAAAAAAAAAATTTTGCGGTTTCCTCGTTAACAAAACTTCTAGTGTCTATGTTATATATTTTTCCGCACTATATTGTTTATCTATTGAAATATCACAGGTTGTGCTTTGATCAATTATAGTAGAGACATCCTACCTAATTTGTTGGGTACGACTTGATTGATTCTCATACATTGGTCTTTAGTACCGTCCAAGTAATCTCTTTGTGAATAGGTTCACGGATTTGTTTCTATAGACGTTCTAATCGCAAGAAAATAGAGATATAACTCTAGATATTATTCCTTGATTGAGTTTAACTCTCGGAGTTGTATTGAGTTTGTCCATACATATTGCCTAAGAAAAAAGTGGTGGTGTATTTTGGTACCCCCACGTTTTCAATTGGTATCAGAGCAGGATAACACGCTAAGACCTAATAAGTCTGTGTTTGAAGCAGTCTGACTATATGAACATGAGTAATATATGTGATAAACGTTGCACCAGTTTAAAAGAAACAATTTCTATGGATTATGTAGAAGAGTCTGATTTTTCAAACTCTCTTAGAGACGAACATTGTGGTTCCATAAAACAGGTAGGTATTGATAAGTGTTATCCTATTATCTTACCGATGGGTCTGACTCAGAAGTAGGACGGGAAGCATCCAAAGAAAGTTCTGAGATTTTCAAACGTATAGAATTTCTGTCTTTTGAGGTCATTCGGCTGAAACACAAAGTCAATACTCTTATTGGTATTATTTATGCACATGATTCCAAAACAAGGATTTTTGTTGAAGATCATGCCAAAGTGAAAGCGGAAATTCTTTTACTTGAAGCTGAACATAAAGAAAATTCATTAGAGATCGAACGTTTGTCGAGTAAGAACACTACTCCACGTTGCGATAGTGAATCTAAAGAAACTGTCGTGAATACAGTCTCTGTGCAAAACGATAAGTTGGTAAAAGTAAGAACACCTGTTGTTCATGATATACTAACAAAATCGCAGTCAAAAACTGATAAACAAATTACTATTACTTTGATAAGTGATGATCAGTTAAAATTCTCTGACCAAGAAAAAAATGTGTCTCCAAGGAGGAAGAGTTCTTTACAAGGACATGTTCAAAAAATTGTGTCTCAGAAAGTCTGCTATTATTACAACACTAAAGGACATGTTCAAAGAAAGTATAAACCGAGGTTGAATAACTATCAGTTTGACCATCTTCAAGACACCTTGAATTTAATTTTGAAGGGTGTAACTGATATTCGGATGTTTAAACCTCTTGAGGTGAAATCACATTCAAGCAAACCTGCTTCTAGGAATGTCATGGTCCACGAATATTCGAACAAACCAAAAGGGTAATATGCAAAATCGGTTTAAGAAGAACTCGGAGAAACCATCTCAATTATGGGTTCGAAAGAATTCCTATACGCCTCCTAAAAAGGTTGATGCTCTTGATACAACTCAATAAGCTAACATGAATTTGATCATTACATGATATAAGGATCTTATTGACAAACTGTCATTCTCATCAAGACAAGCGATCTCAGGTAAGGATTTCAACCATGTCTTTTATTATGATGACAGAAATTTCTATGATCATTTTTCTCGTTCCAAAAGGTTTTTCTTAGCAAAAGAAAGAGGTAAAAACAGTAAACCGCAGGAGAATTCCTCTCGTGGGCATATGTCTCACCCTTGTGCAAACTATGCACAAGTTTTGGAACCTTATCTATGAAAATCCTGTTGGATAGGGATTACTGCGTGACAGGTGTACTATTTATCTTAAGTAGTACTTGAATAAGATGAGCTATAACCCGTTTTCATAATGCAACCTATCCATGATAATTTCAATCAGAATCGAGTGTTAAGAATTCTTGTTGAGCTAAGCTGCAAAATATTAAGCATTCTCTGATTTAAGTCCTTCATGAATAATAATTCTCTTGTGCTCTATCTAAACTTACGTTTATTGAGCTAAGAATGCATTAATATTCAAAGAAGAATATTTGTCATAGATTAAGAAGAAAGTTGCAGTATTGAAAAGTTGTGTGTTCTCTAAAAGGCTGTTTTTTACCCTCAAAAATTTGGGTTCAAAACCTGTTAGGAACAACAGGTCACGTACCATCAAAAGGTACACGTACCTTTCCATCGTGACCGTACAAAACCCTAATATCTAAGTCGGTTCATGAACCGACGTGCATCCCATAGAATACCTTTTTACAAACTCCTTTATATACCTTAACTTGTGATTGAGAAATTCTCATCCAAGGTTCTGCACCTAAGCTTGTTTCCTATGTCTCGAATTCTTGAAAGCATGGAGAAAGCTCTTAATCGCGATGGTATTGAAACAAGAGAACTCTAGTTTATGATGAAGTTGTTGATTCTTCCGATGTGAATTGCTATTTTGCATATGATCATCAAGATGTTGAACGGTTAGAGGTAATCTCTGATGATGTTGTTTATGATTTTTTTAAATAATTTAAGGAAGCAAAACTAGAACTTGTTGAAACGCTAAAAGGTCTAAACATATTGAAGACTGAGTTGAAAAAGGTTTATGCTGACCTTGTTCTCATCATGAAATCTCATGTTCGTGAACTTCTCAATGAGGATATTTTCTCTGGAGAGATTGTGGATACAGTTGATAACAAATTCAAGGGCCTTAATACCAATGAAGAGTCTGGAAAAATCTAGTTTAAATTTGGTTTCTGTTTTATTTATCTAAGAAACTTCGTGTGAGAATTTATTCTTACTTTTGAGAAGGATGACAAGGGTTTGGTATTGCAAAAATTGTGACTACACAAGCTATTTCAAACGATTTTCATCTTGCATGTTTTTAGATTTATTTATTTAAATTCTAGAGTTGTTGGAAGATGAACTTGCAGTATGTAATCATTGCAAAAGTCTTATGAAATATATGTGCCTTTACAATTTCATGAATCGAGCTGATATTTCATATATGCTCAGAAGTTAAATCTATCATGTTTTTATAAAACGGAAAATATAACAAACTCTTTGAGAATCTTCTAGCAGTTTCGATCTACTTGTGATCACACTTTCGTGTTTTACTGCTTGACACACTCCATAAGATTTTCTTATGTTGAGTCATATCAATCAAAATTATCTTTTTTTCCGTAACTGGCGTTGAGTTTATTTTAAGTCGATTTTCGGATACAAATCCATGTGATTTGTTAATGTCCAACAAAATCCTTCTTTTTCATAAAGCAAGGTCACTCATGTTGTTCTCGTGGGAATGACATCAAATGGGGGAGAGTTCTTAAATGAACTTGTGCTTAATTGATATATCTTTGTGGGGTGTGTAGCTGTGGAATTGAAAGGGGATGCTTGTATCTTAAATCTCCTAGATGAACGCTAAGTATTTTCTTACTATGTGATATCATCTAAACAAAGTTGACATGAGGAGATTCATTTTAACTATGTTATAATGTGGAATCTCAAAACTTTGCATATCTTTTGGTTATATTCATTACGATCCCACGATTTTCGTACCTTTGTTAGTTTTATTGACAAAATGGGAGAAAATTATTTATTAGTTTCATATATGGTTTATGAATCACTATATAAGGGGGAGGGGGGGGGGGGTGAATCAATAATCTATAGGTTTCACCTAAGATGCAAAAGATGTAAGTATTAATAAAGGGGGGAAAACATATCATTGTAGCATTACCTCAGAGTAGGGATACAATTGAACTTTGGAGAAGGAATAATACTATGTTTCTGTATAACGAGGGTTGAGAATATTTGTTATCAAAAGTTGTTATCGCTATGGAATCAGTTCTTCAACAACAATGATGCTGAGTTGAACACGTTCAAAATCATTGCATCTTGAAATTACGAAGAGTTCAAGGAAATCAAGACATGATGGATTTGAGGAGTTGTCAAAGCTTTATTTTAAATCCATATGTATTGATAGTTTTGTCACTAAAATTCACATAGGGGAGGGGATTGTTAGAGCATTGCTCGGTCGAACTCACAAGTGTTGTTATCTCGCTTGTTGTCAAAACTATATCTTGATTTCTAGTCTACAATTAGTTAACTCTCGGACTAGGATAAAAATTTAGTTGAGAAATAGTGGATCACGGCAGTCATCATTGCGTTCTACCATTTGAAGGAAAAGATCAACTGAAGCTTCTGAAGAACTTCATCAACAAAAGGTAAGTGAAGACTAAACCACCTATATCTCAAGTTATATTCACTTTTCTATCATCTGAGACGATGTCGCATAACTAATTAGACTATTATGCATTGACAAGAATTTCGAGTCAAGTTTAGTTCTCGAAATATAATGACTAAGTTTAATGAACATTTGTTCATACTTGATGAATTTCAGTTAAGGATAATTTATTGTTCGGAATAAAAATCATGATTCAAGTTTTATCGTTCGAAAATAGCCTGGAGCAGTGATATGTGTCATTGATGTTATTCGGGAATGTCTCGAATCGATTTAGAGAGAAATATAGATATACTATAGATTCGGATACAAGACAGTGTTACCAGTCTTACAAACTGGGAAAACTGTTATAAGTCTGAACACGTTATACATGCACTCGTACACGTAGCGGAGTAGCTATATATCGACTTACAAATTTGTGATACGCATATTCTTATTCACATCATTTGAAAAACGGTTTAACTCATGAACTGGATCGATATGCATACTCATATGCAAACCATTTTGGAACTGTGGTTACGGAACCGGGATTAGTATCCAAACCGGTACGCAAACTAAAACATTTATGTGTTCCCGAACTCGGCTGTGTATCCAAACCGGTACGCAAACCAAATTAGTTCTGTGAACTCCAAAACCAGTGACAGTCTTAAGGTTTCCAAACCAGTACTCATACCTAAATTGTTTTATTAACTCCAGAACTTGGTTTGTTTAAATGTTTACAAACCGGTACACGTACCGTGACTGAACCGACTCACGAACGGCAATGGTATTTGTACCTTGTATACCTACTAACCATGTCGATTATTTTTCAAGTGCAATTAAATTATTTCTACGAGATAATTTGTATTTGATTAATTCTCTAAAACACTAGACTTATTTGATCACTTGTTTGTGACTCAAGATTAATCTCTTATGTGTTCATGAAAATGAATATTAAGCTTTTAAGTTCAAATCGGGTAGTTTCGGATAACCATGATGAACATAGTCTTTATACACGGTTTGGTTACACTTTTACCTAACCAGAGTGTATATCTTGTTTATGTAAATCAGATTCAAAGATTCATCTAACGGTGGATATTGTTTGGTTGGTTCCAAAGCTATCTTAGCTTAAACCTAAAGCAACCTATGCTTTGAATGTCTATAAAAGGGGAACTTCAAGCAATTTGGATTTTGGAATCCCGACACTACTTTTTGGTGTGTCCTAGTTGTATCTAGAGTTGTCCTCTTCCTAACCCTTTTAGGGTTTAGCGACTACAAAGATTTCATAGGGATTTGTGAAGCCATGTTCATTTATCTTTCCTTGATAACTCGTGTATCCTGATCTTGATCGATTGTTGAGTTTCTCACTTGATCAAGTGATCGAATTTCAACTTTGTTGTAGTAAAAGGTTCATTGAGACTTGTGAAGATTCGAGTTTATAAATTTAATAAAAATATACAATAATATTACAATTGGTGCAAGAGGTAGTGAGACTAAGGATTTAGCCAATCTTCATAACATAAGGTTCACTTATTTATTCTCAACAATTTTAGCTCAAGAAATATAAACATGGACTCTATTTTTGCCAAGGTAGATTCTCAAAACATTGATTATAAATGTTAAGCATGGGACATCAAATCACCTAAGCTAAGCATGACCCATCTAATCAAATGACAACCAATTTAATCAAATCATATTTCAATTAATTTTAGTGTAAAAGTCATAAAAAGGAATAAAACAAATTTACCCATGTATGAAGTTCGGCCTCCTCCGTCGTCCCATTGTTGGGGTTTAACTCATCATGTCGAAAACACACTCAAAATATGTATTCATGGCTCAAAAAGTGTTTACAAGAAGAGAAAATAATGAAACAGGAAATCTGCAACAGCACAGGTGCGTTACAGACCGACTGTTTCAACTCTCAACTGTTATGATGAAGATAATCGTTACAAATCTGAAGATAAATGTTGCAGAAGAGGATGAACAAACTGTTACAATGAAGATAAATGTTGCAAACCAGTTGAAGAAACTGTTACAAGTAGTTGAAGAAACAGTTACGACGGATGAAGAAACCGTCCCTGTTTCCCGAGAAGCAGCAGCAGCAGCAACAACAAAGTTCTGAAAACTCTTGATTCACGCCTCCTGAGCTCTCCTCTCGACCCCAAACTCTCGACACCCCGTCCTTGTACCTGGATCAATCTATTTATACTCCTAATCCTCATTTAATCAGGCCATATCTCCCAAATAATCTTCATTTATCAATATTATTCTCCACGACCAAAATTTCCATTTTTTGATCTTCCACGCGCATGCAGCTGTATTTCTTTCCTTCTATACCTTCTTCACGCTCCAGAATATCGATTAAGTCTTCCAAGCACGTGCAGTACACGTTTAAATTTCTCACAACTCGTGTAAGCTCATGTTTTTCCTCTAACTCCCTGTTTGGATTAAACCAAGTTATCCAGCCAAATTTGATCGATAAAATCACCCATACTAGCTTTCTATAGTCATATCACGTCTACCCACTAAGTTTCAGGGATTGAATCTCATTAAATCACGTCCAAACATCCGATCGAAATTCTGCTGTTAATGAAAATATTTTCCCGCCAAAATTCATTTTTTAAATTTGAGAAGAAGATGTCCTCCCCCTAATCCTGCACGGGTGTCCCTTTAGCACTTGTCTTATGGGGCGCAAATAGTAATTTTTACGGGGTTCCTCCGACACATTTTTGGGGTGCTTCCGGTGCATTTCTGGGGTGACTTTAGTACTCTATCCTGGGGTGTAAAACACCACTTTTCGAGCCAATTTTGCCGCAAGAGCTTATTCCCTAGAAAAGACTTAAAACAACTTTATTAGAAATAAAATGAGTCCTAGATAATGTAGTTATGGGTGAAAATGCGTCACACTTACGTGCTTATCATCAAGATAGATAGAAATCATCAAATTTCTCTTAATCTCAAACTTTGTTGATTCCACATGTTTTATACTTGTGAGGTGAATAATAATTTAGGCAGCACTTCGGGTTGCATAAGTCCGGATTTTGAGGTTAGCTAGACTTTGTTTATTGCTATTGATTTCCACACCTTTGATCAAACTATTTAATTGTAAAAGGAAATCATATATAGTATTAATTTGTGGGAGGCAGATTGGTTCAAAGTCTTCAATTGAGTTAAAGCAACTCTTAGTTGGTGTGACGCCAGCTAAGGGAATCAATTGCGCGAATTTCTGTTGGGATTCAAGAGGCGTAAGGAGCACGAATGTACCTTAATCGGTGGGATCCTTTTAGAGCTCAACTACATTCTAGTCCGAAATTAATTAGTAGTAGGCTAGTGTCTGTAGCGGCTTAATACAGTTTGGTGTTCAATCTGGGCTGGGTCCTGGGGTTTTTCTGCATTTGTGGTTTCCTCGTTAACAAAGCTTTTGGTGTATGTGTTTTTTATTTTTCCGTATTATATTGTTTATCTTTATAATTGAAATATTACAGGTTGTGCATTTATCAATCATAGTAGAGACATCCGACCTAGTTTGTTGGGTACGACTTGATTGATTCTTGGACATTGGTCTTTGGTACCGTCCAAGTAATCTATTTGTGATTAGGTTCACGGATTTTTTTCTGTAAATGTTCTAATCGCAAGAGAGAGAAAGAGAGATAGAGATATAACTCTAGATATTATTCGTTGATTTGGTTTAACTCTCGAAGTTGTATTGAGTTTGTCCATACAGATTGCCTAAGAAAAAAGTGGTGGTGTATTTTGGTACCCTCGCGTTTTCACATATATCCTAGCTATTTAACAATCATTTTAATTAATTTGAAATCACAAATGGTGCAACGGTTGATACCTACCTAATTGTAATCTACTAAAATAGTTAAACAGATGTGAGAATATATGCCAATAGGTATGTCGCGCCATATGTGGGTGGGGTTTGAATGGACACATGTTTTCAACAACCATTGGAAACGGTTGCATCGATCCATATGATGTTTATATAGTTAAGGTGTTTTTCTCACCCAGTACATTTTTTTCCTCACTTGATGCTTAACATGTCCACTTTATCATATACATTTGAAGCTGGTCTTGCCATGATGCCACCGGTAAGAGAACATTATCTCTTAGTTTTCTTGAAGACATTAATGTTCTGAATATATGAACTTGTTTAATATGTTTGTTTTAGTTAAAGACGACTATGATCATTAGTTTGTAACTCATGTGCTGGTCCTCGGGCTGGTTTCTGGATTTGGGTTCCATATAGTTCATTATAATTGTTCATTTGATGCTTCCAAATATTACTTGATATCACAACATATAAAGCTAAAAAGCGGATACAGCCAATTTAATATCCTATAAGCTTTTGTATGTTGGGGATTTGTATTAACTCAAAGGACATAGATATTTGGTTATTTATGGACATAAATTCAAAGTTAAAACATTCCACTTCAATCACATGCTTATATTAGTTAATAAATTGAGACACTAACATTTTGAAGCAAGAAAAGTTACTAGTGTTAGAAAAGCCAGATATTTTTATTTGTGATTACTTATAGAAAGCATCCCATATTGTTACATGGTACCACCATTTGAAAATTTAATATTATGATAAAATACTAAAACTAGGTGAACTACGAAGTTACATGAAGTTCACCTTTCAAATACAAGTATGCTTTATTCTCGCTTAGGTTTTTTACGCTTCCACCCTCCATGTTTTGGTGGAAGTAGTAAAACAAAGGAGCCTTCATAGGTTCTCTTGTCTCATATTAGATATTACTTGTGAGAAACACGTATGTGCTGATTTATTTTAGTTCTTATCTTAATTTTAATTTTAAACTCTAATGTCTCTTAGGACATGATGGTTTCTGTTCTCATTTAGCTATATGCTAGATATGAAAGTTGCATGGTGCAACTTTGTTTCAAGTTTCAACTTATGTTTTTGTTGTAAATATATCCTGCATAGATATCTTATCTAATGTACTGTTTCTCCTTGATAATGTACATTTCCTTTGTTTGTTTGTTTGCTTTTCTTGATTTTGTATTTTAACATTTTATGTTTGGCAATGCTTATGTTGATGGATTCGTTATAGGAAATTGACTTCAATAAGATTATAAGTGCTAAAATTTGTGCGGTTAATATTCTCTTTGTTATAATATAGTTAAGGCGGTTGGTGATTGCATGCACTTATGTTTTTTAATATGACAGTCAGGAGCATTTATGTTTCACTTTATTCCAGTAACTTGGATGTTTATTAGCACATAGGTGAATGTTGTTGTTGAGTGTTTTTAGGATAATATTAATTTATTTTAGTGAGAATGGATAAACATGTTATTAATATTGCCATTTTATGTAAAATTTAGACCTTGGAAGACCCCGGGAGTATGAACAATACCCTCAAAGGCATGTTCAAAGAAAATCTAGAGAAAGCTAGTAGAAAAAGACATCGTAAAAGTGGAAGAGATGTAAGGATGGAGGCGAAGCTTTAAGGTACTATTATACTAGAAAACTAGCTATGTTTTGGTGCTCAAGATTATAATTTGCTAGCACCCCATACTAGAAAACTATCATTTGTTAACTTTTCAATGTAGAGTACAAGCTCGTACGATGGCAGAAATATGCAAGATCGTCTTTGCTTCCAACTCTTTCTAAATTTTGATTAAAAATGACATATCACTTAATTTTATGTAGCAGTTCCAACAGTGGGTCAAAATGCCAAAAGAAGTCTGAGGAAAGTAAGTTTAATGAACTTAATGTTGTGATTCTTCTGATTTCGTAGTATAGTGTTAGAAATTGGTATTAAGATATATATACACTACAACAAACAACAACATTCGTGACATTTTATTTGTGATATTTAATAAAAACGTTGTAAAAAGTATGGCAGTGACTAAATGTAACCCTCCTTTTGAATAAATACCACCTTCACTTAAGATTAAAATTAATTATAAACCAAAACTAAGGTGAGAAATGAAAACTTACTCTATTATTGGACATGTAATCTGGTCAAAAGAAAAATAAACGATTTTGGATATTAAAAACCCAAATCTTCAGCTTTGATTCCTAATGACATATTTAATTCCATTTTTTAATTTTTTAATTGAAGTCAACATCGTTTTCATAGAGAATTATACTATAAAACTGGTTGAAACATCTTTGGGGAAAACTTTGGGTTCTTCACAGGGGTGTGTAATTCTTATCATTTTATCCGATCTTAGAATTGATCTCAAATATGAAACCATCATGTCTTATTCTCTATACCCAATCATGGTTTTTCAAAAATAATAAACTTCACAATTTTAATTAAATTGGGGATCCTCTTGATCTCAACTTGTGGGAATAAAAAAGATCTATGTTTCTACATAATCATGTGATATTTATTTATACATCAATAATGATATTATTGTTGGACAAGACATAAACCATGAATATCAATATACTTGAGAATCACATTGGGAGTTTTAATGGTGAAAACCCAGAGGTGGAAGAAGAACATGAATAGTGATAAAGGAAGTTTTTTTCACCTACGTAAATTTGGTATACAAACATTATACCAAAAGTATTTATGTGCGACGTATTTTGTGACATAAAAAATTGTGTAGGCTGAATCCCCCTAGCTAAGTGTCAAAAATATTTATTGCAATATTTGTGTCGGCGTCGTAAATAGAACTCCAATTGATAAATAAAAAATAAATAAATAAGTGATTTTCTCAATATTTTTTAGTGTGAAAAGAATATGTTTCAAAAAATATTTAATTTAGTTTTCTTATGAGTAACGTTCTTGAACTTGTTACAATAACTTGGTGAATCATTAGGTTATACCGTCCAACAAAATATAAGTGGCCATGACTCACGATCACTTGGTGATTCAATCAGTTACACATTAACCACTTACATAAGAAGGCTATACGTTAACTTTTTTTTCTTAAACATTATGCTTTCATGTTAGTCAACAAAAAACTTGCTCACTATTTTTTATTTTTTATTTTTCCGGACAATTGTTTCCATATATTTGTTTGTTTAGAATTTTTTTGCCAATACCCTAAAAGTTTCCATCATCTTCTTGTTTTTTTCTTTCCCGTGACTTACACTTATTGTTATTTTCACGGCAACAACAAATTGTTATTAATATTGTCACTTAAAAATATAAAAAAAGTTTTGTCACTTTTAACAATGCAATATAAAAAAAACATAAAATAAATAATTTATTAATAAAATGGCAAAAATAGCTTATATTATAGTAATAATTTTAAAATTAATAAAAAAGTTATTAGTAAGATGGAAAAAACTTATTTGTAACAAATAGAAAATTTTGTTATAAAAGATCCTATGCATAAGTGACGTTAATAGTGTCGAACGGATTATTTACGACACCTCCTTTTGTAACGCGTTGACCAACAAACAAAAATGTCTTTGAGCCTTTCTTTTACACATTGAAGGATTTTCTAGCAAACTGTAGACTTTTTAAAGAACAATCATGTGGTCTAGTATATAAGGTAATTGAAAATTATCTAAATAAGTTGAGATTTATATTATATAATATATATGCTATGTACGTAATTACGATTGAATTTACAGAGATGTTTTTTGGGGCTTCAAAGAATTGCGTGTGAAACATCATTACCATGGAGCACTACTTGCGGAGAACATGGCCATCATAAATTCTGGAAATGGTCGCTTAACCGCCAAGTTGTTCGGGATGTGTTCAACCTGTGAGACTAAATAACTGAAGATGAGTGAAGGTATTGTAGTTATGTTTATGATAGTTTTAGACTTTTTATGGTTTGCGAAACAATGTATATTAGTTTATGCTAATTCTTTGTTACTTTAAGATAAGCATGTTTAGCAATAATCTAGATGCAGTATAATATGAAATTCATATGTTTAAATCTTGTTTAAAGTTAGTGATAGGTTATAGTATCATGCTACAAGCTGTCCTATAAATTGTCCATTGCAACCACGAGGGGTTGTCTTCCTTTTTTTATTCATAATAGTGTTTATGTGGTGATCCAAAAGTGTGTGCATATGATAGTATGATCTATTGATCAGTCGAAGTATCGATCCATGATTTGATGGTGTTTCCAAGTCTGTAGATAATGGACAAGTACTAGGGCCGGTGTCATCTGTTTTGATATAAATGTTGTTTGTACTATGCATAAGGTGAATTTGGTGAGATACAAAACATGTTAATGCTATGGTTTGATGTGATTTCAATACATGGTTTCATTAGTATCATATTAGGTCTAAGTAACGAGGCTTAATAAACTGGAATTTCTAAATATTTCACTTCTATTTCGCTTAGTTGTTGCATATTATACTACTAGGATGTTGTAAGGTTGAAGTTTTGATGTTTTTTCTGAAAGTTGATTGAAAGTTATTATGTCAATTGGTGGTTTACATGTTGGTATGCGGAGTTCTTTGAGAAGATGTATGTAGTAGAGGATGGCATAAGAGCGTTAAGGTCGGTTATAGCTTGTACGACAATATTTTAGACTTTCAAGTATGGTAGTTATATTCTGAATTTTAAGTTTGAAAGTTGTAACTTGTAAAAATCTTTTTTTCATTGCTAGACTAAGTATTTCCAGAGTGATGCTTTGAATGAAAGCATCTTAATGAGAATACATGTGATAGTTGTGGTTTGGATTTGGTTCAAACATCTCATATCAAGTAAATAACAAGTTATTCACCCACATGAGACTTTATTCGCATTAGAATTCATAAATAAAAATCACCTTTGAATAGATTCGTATTCATAATTTCTGAATGAACCTTAACTTATTTAGACTTATGCATGTCATGTTTTCTACCCAAAAGTAATTCGTGATGATACCATGTCTTGTTTTGAGTTTAAGATGTTTATGTTTTTATTTATTGACGTGCAATCAATTTAGTCTGTATGTGTAGTTGTATAAAGTGATAATAAGCATAAGCAGGTTGTGGTACAATCTGAAAATCAGTGGGAGTGATGTTTGTTGATTGTCTATCATCATTCTCTTATTCTTGTAATAATGTGTATATGCTCATAAAGTTGTCTCTTTATGAGACAAAAGGATCTCGATTCGATATCATAAAAGTACTTAAGTTCTTGTTCTCATTAATATATGGGCATAGTGCTAAACTCGAACAAAACTATAAGGATATCATTAAGGAGCTCATACGGTTAGGGTAAGAGCACATGCTATTTTTATTTTTTGACACCTGGTAAAAGTATATATTGTGTAGCTTGTTTGGCATACGGGTAAGCCAATAAAGTTACAAACGCCTAGAGTTTTTTGATGTGTTGCTTGTTTTGGCGTAAGATTAGGCTATTAAAATGTTTTACTTAGGGAATGATAGTCCTATAGCCTACACATCTTGAATGCGACACGTAGGTCTCTATAGTCCAAGGCTAACATACTATTTGACTTCAGTCTGCGGCTAGCATATTTTTTGTTGTTTAACCAAGTGGGAGAATGTTAGACTTTATGGTTTGAACAACAATGTCTATTAGTTTATGCTAATTCTTGGTTACTTTAAGATAAGCATATTTAGCAGTAATCTTGATTATAATATGATATGAAGTACTAATCATATGTTTAATCATGTTCAAAGTTAATACTAGATTTTATTAATCATACTATGAGCTATCCTATGGAACCATGAGGTGTCTCTCCAACTCGTGATGGGAAGGTTGGAAACTTGGAGAGACATGTGGCTAACATGACAAAGACTCTTTTCTAACCTCATGTATAACCTAAAGAAATTTTATCCATCATTGGAATATGAGGAAATAGAAGTAAAAGTCAATACCTAACTAGTTATCTTTTTTATTTTCTTCACAATGATGTTTATGTGGTGTTCCAAAAGTGTGTGCATATGATGGTATGATCTGTTGTGATATGTGATGTTCATTTAAGTTTAAGTATCCACGAGTCAATGGTGTTTCCAAGTTTGTAGAGAATGGACCAGTACAAAAGTATGATCTGTTTTGATGTATATGTTGTTTGTACTATGTATGTGAGGTGAATTTAGTGAATTGTAGAACATGCTAATTCTATGGTTAGGTCTGGTTTCAACATATGGTTGTATTAGTATTATGTTAGGTCTAAGTAATTAGGCTAAATGAAGCTGGAATTGTAACATATAGTACTTACATTTTTGAAGTTTTATTTAAATCAGTGAAATTACTAATTGAATGTAATATAGATTGAATTGTTCCTCAATTTTTCTCACAATGAATCTGGTAATTTTTCCTCAGTGTAATAAAATCTATTATTATACAAAGACTATTTATTATTTCAGATTTTGAAGCCTTAAAAAAAAAATTACAAGCCTGTTTTGGCAAGGATCATCCGGAGACGAAAAACCTTGTCTCCAAAATGGATGCATGCAATGGGTGAGAATGTCCTTCTAAATTGTGTCTGGTTCTACTTATGTTTCCTATTTAGTCTAAAAAACAATTTGATAGAATTGATTTTATTTAATGTTTGTGTTTAAGTGTCATTTGGGCCAATTATTATTTGAAGGTTGACGAGACTCTTCTTCGGCATTCTTTATTCTGGAGTGAGATGAAAAGTATTATCTTCTTATATAAAGTGGGATATTTGATACGTGCAATAGAGAAAAGGTGTCCACAGGGCCGTCTCTGACATTTAGATGACCATGGGCCTGCGCGAAGACCGTCAAGAACGCCTTTTTCGCAGAACTTTTTTCCTACACATATAAACTATATGTTTTCCTGAAAATGCTTATAATACTAAAATAAAAAAAGTTAATACCAAATACATAGTCTGTCTTTTTATTAATTATAAATCTAGTTACATTTAAAAATTAAAGTTATCAACTTGTTAAAATCCGACTTCCAGTAATTAAAAAGAAAAAAAACTTTCAAAAGTGATTGTGTCGAAAGCACTAACATCATTATTTAAATTTTGGTCTCCTAGATACTTGTTAGCAAACTCATCAATCAATTTTTGAAATTCATTTATGTCTAAATTTACTAATATTGACACTAAGCGAATAAAATAGAAATATTACTATTAAAAATGTTAAAAACCTAACTTTATTGACTAAAATGCACTTATGTCAAAGATTAGGTTTCCATGTAATAAGTGATTAAAACTATGTAATTTCACTCACATGAATATAGTTCTCTCATCTTCTTTCCCTCTACTTTTATCTATTTTTTATTTCATAACTAAGATCCTTATTTTATTGAATACATCAGGTATTATCTATTAGTATTTTATTCATATACGCTAGTTTAATACTCTAATTTAACTTTTTCTTGGTGTTATACAAAACTTGACGAGCAAAAGATATCATTATTGTGATATACATCGGAGGAACAAGCATGTATTTTACTCACTATACATTATATTTTTAATAGTTTTTTATTTAATACGACGTGATTGATTTTTTAATTCGCCGTTATATGCAGTGGGTAATCCACTTTGACGATTAGTTTGATTCTCTTTTCTTCTATTATTCCTTTTATAGAGAAATATAAAAAAATCGTCGAAGGATGATGGTTTACGGTTTTCATACCACTAAAAGAAATTATAATCACTAAAATTTGGTGGCAACGCAGACTTGATTACCTTTTACGGTAACTAATTAGATACATGGTTCATAAAATAATTAAGGTCAATTAAGTTTGATATCTTTGTCCATTAGACGAAGATCATGTGATTTATTTGGTTTCTATTTCTTTGACGTCAACCAAAAAATGAATTCTCCGTATGTGATGATTAAAACGACTTATTTTGGTCGATTAGATTTTAGTAATGTATATAAACCATTGATGTTGGTCTTTCTCCGCAATTTCCAAAAAAATAAAAGAAACTAAATTGGCATATTTTGCATTTTTTTTTGCCAATATGGTGTTATTCTTTCGTCGACTTTGAAAGAATCACACTGATATTTTTTTTTTAACCTTTACCATTGGATTTGATTTTCTTCAATAACGATTGGTTGTATAACTTGCAATAAACCATTCATAATGAACCATCGATTTCCATTCCTTACAAGAAACCATCCATCAAACAATAAAATGGATTTTCTCCTTATAAAAAAAAGCGACAATAATTTCTTTATATTTTTAACAAAGAAATGTTTTCTCTTATGATCCTAAAAGGATGAAATATCTTTCTAACAATCGCAAATACCAATGAAACAAGTAATTGTTGAATTCTCGAGGGACATTGAGTGATTTTGATTAAAAAAACAAGTATAGTAATAATCTCCAAAATTTGGTTACATTCCACTTGCAATTGGAATATCCAAGGAAAAAAATTAGAGCATTTCTCGGTTGAACCCGCCAAGCGTCGGTATGTCAAGTTTGGTTATCAAATTTTAGTTCCAAAGCTTGAGGCAGCTTGATTTTATTACTAGAGTCAACTCCGTTAGGTTAGACTAAAAACAGTAGAAATGTTGAGACGTGCTCGTGTTACTCCGAAGAACCTTAAGACGTATCAGCATCAACAATTACAACATCCTTCCATCCGAGGTTAGTAACGTGGATTTAACTTATTTTATTTCTATCTTCTTATCTTTCAAGTCAGTTTATATTGAAAACATAACATGTGAAATATAGTTTGTTTGCTTGTCTCTAGTTATTGTTGACTTGGTCATTCTATGATTAAAGTGTCAAGAAAGCATATACTAGTTGTTTTACGCAACTTGGGTATATTGGATTACGAAGTATAGTTTAGCTATTTGGACTTGGTAGATTCGACACAACACTTATTGGTAACTTGTTACTATTTAGTGTGTTGAACTTTAGGGTTGATTGCATATCTCGAAGACTATGTTTAACTGGTTTAAGGAAGTAAACTTGAGAAGAAAAAAAATCATAGTTGAAAGCGAGTCAAAGGATCTATTTTAGGACCGATCCCTTAAACAGGGATCTTTAGTGAGACCGATTCTAAGGATCTCTAGTAGGAAAGATCCCTTACCAAGGATCTCTACTAGGATCGGTCCCTAGGATCACTACTAGGACCAATCTCATGGATCTTTAGTTGGACCGATTCCTAGATAAACCATAATATGCATTTTCGGTTTGGCTATTATCTTAGGGTTTGCCAGCTATCGAAAATGTAGCTTGGTTAATATGAAAAGTTCACAAGATGTCGACATAGTATTTGAACATTTTCTAAACTTTTATTTCTTAATGTTCAAGTATATTCCTTGATACTCAAGGTGATATCCAAAAACCGAAATATTCTAAATATCTTTTTGGTATTTGGAATTAATATGCTTTTCATTTCCCAGTGAATAAACATATCTCTAGTTGATGGACTAATAAATTATATGTTATAGGCTAGCTAATATTAATTGCATCCAAGAGTGATTTCAGTACATGAGTTGGATTACATTTGGAATTCTAACAAATCCGAAAATAAGCATTTACCGAATATATTTAGTATTTTCTGATTTGGTAATTCCTTGTTGTACAAACTACTTGGCCATTATAAATAATAAAGCTTGTAATTCTTAAAAACTTGTCCCTTAAACACGTTGAACTAACCGTTTTTGTGGGAATCCCACTAGTAGTATTCTCGTAATACTCATCGCAGAGGAGAATATCCTGATTATGTGAAATATTTTATGTGCGCTTCATTTAAAGACTTTTGTGGGATCAAAGAAGCTTTAGTAGTACCGTTGGTGGTAAACTAAATAAGTATCGTTATTTAAGTTTTTGATTATTAATTTGATTGACTGACGGTGAAATTAAACCTTTATAGATCTGATTTGTTTCTTCAATGATCCTTCTCTTCTATATAAGGTCACTCGAACTATTTTAAGGATCGACGAATTCAGATATACTTTTTAAGTCAAGATCTGAACATAAAACTTTTGATCATCCATTGTTAACAGACTTTGTTTTATGCATGATCGCTCGTTAGTACAATCAAGTTGTTTATGCAGGTACTTTGAAGACTGAAGATTGAAGACTATAGGATTTTCTTTTTGGTATTATGATCTTAGTGATATATTTCGTGCACACTTTATTAAATGGGACCCGACAAGAAGATTTTTCTAATTGACATCAGGCTTACTGTATAGATCGGCAATCCATCTAGGTGTTTCTCTTTGAGTTCTACTATGATATTTTGTGAACTAAGATTGATTATTTCGGTAATCCTTATGTTAGTTGATCTAAGACCGACAAAGGAGTTTATACTATTTAAACGGAACAACATTTGTACTTAACTATATCTCTGATTAACTTGTTGACATAGGAGATTGGATAGAGAGGTTACTGAAAATGTTAGTCATTTATTGTTGCCATTACGATCCAAAGGAGTTGAGTTGTTGAAGTCTTCACAACATGTAAAGTAACTTGAGATAGTGGACTTTATATGGGGTTCACGTGTGCAGACCATATTGGTTGTAAGCGCATGGATACTAAAGGAACTAAGTAACAAAGCCATGTTTACTTGATCTCAACTATGCGAAGTTGTAGCAATTATTTGCATATAGGCTTAATTCTGAAGAGTATTCAAAACTGGATCAGATTCCAGGGTTTTCTGGCTTGTAGTTTTTCTCGTCAAAAAAATCTTGTGTGTTGCGTGGTTTAATTTACTTCCGCATTATATTGCTTTGTATTTATAGTTAATAAAGTAAATACACTTACACGTTAATCAACATTTGGTTTGATTCCATGAATTAGTTCGGATTCAAACTTACGCTATATACCAAGTGTACATCTTGTTTAAGTAATCTCCTTAACATTTCATGTGTGTATTAGATTACACAAGGTGTGTCTCGACTCTTGCACAGGTTGATGTCAAAAAAATTATGATGTACTTGATACCCTTGTCATTTCAAAAACTAAAGGTCAGTGGGTGCGCACCCGTCTTATTAGTCTATATCACTAGTCCTTGAAGTTACCTAATTAATTGATCTTGACTTAAATTTCTTTTGGTTAAAAATAAAAGTGGCCATAAATTTTACTGGAGATTTACATATATTTTTATATTTTTGTTGGATGTAACCAATAAAAAATTTGTTTTCAGAAACAATCAATAGTTGATGGTAATTAAATATGTATGTTTAGAAGACTAAAAATAATTTTTACGTTGAATGAATAAGTTTTTGTATGGTGCTTGAAGACAATATCTGTGGTACAACCCTGTGTTGTTAAAATCCAGAAATTACCATGAGTAGTATCCTCTAATTAATTGGATAATACTTTATGAAACTTGAGTTCTAGTATATGAGATGAATAATTTTCGGCCGTAATCATGGGGAGACTATACACTACTAAAAGTTAGTGTAAACTAACTTAAAAATTATATCAATTTCTCTCCCATCATAGTCAAATTACTAAAGGTTGTCATTATATGACTGGCGTGAAATGTCTTATTTTGCTTTTATATAAGCTTGCCTCTTGAAGAGGAAAATCCAGTCACATCTAGCAAGTTTGTAGCGTTTTAGAAGAGGCTATGTATAATGTTCTTATAGAGTATATATTAAAACATGATTCAAATATTTACATTAGTATCTCCTCGTTTGAAGAAGAGGTGGTTATAGTGTCTGTGGGCACTACTACCAATAATTCATTGATTTTTTTTCATAATATTGGATACACTAAAGAATTGTATGGGATCGTAATAAGCTAATGATTGTCAAATATCATTTATAATATCTACTGAAAGAATAAATATCGGTGGTGATTGAACCTCTTTGTAGAGAAATACTAACGTATGTGAGTTTTTGGCATACAATCCAAATTAGATAGGATGATCTTCTCTATCGACACAATTTCGGATCCAGAACTTTACACCTTAAAATTTCCAAGCATGAAAATTACAGGTTGGTTTTAGTCATTATGGTCAATTAGAGAAATATGATCGTTCAAAAATGATTCGAGGGTTTTATGCTCAAACCCTATAATTGATTCAACAATATTTTGTTCTCCGTGTATGATGCATTCGGCGTGATACTTGAAGGGTTCATATTGCATTCACACAATAAATATGGTCGGGGTACATATTTGAATTTGTATTATATTCAGGCAGCCCACCTGGCTCGATTATATCAGGTTTAACAATTCTTTATGTATTTTTCGAAATACCAAAATCCGACTAGTTGATGAGATAAAATAGGTCTCTTGAAGAGTCCTTAAAAACATTAAAATCCACGTTTAAGCAGCATAATTCTATTTTTTTCTTGGTCCACAGTTCAAAATTATGTTTGCATAAAACTTGTCTATATTAAATAGACTACACATTATGTTTTGATGCTTGTTTTTTGTAATGCATTCATAAATAGGTCAAAAGTTGTATTTCCCCCTCCGTTTCAGGTTTTGTCCCATGTGGTTTTATTGAAAAGGTTTTAACGAGGCAACATCTCGCTGGCATTGAATTGACATTGTGTTCTTTTTCATTCATACAATTTTGCTTTAATTGGGTTTTATTGACAAGGTTTTAGTTAGGCAATTTATTCAACCTGGTGGTCATCCAAGGGAGAGTTGTATAAATTCGATATGCCCAAATTTTATTAAACCAAATCAACATAATTGTCTCCTAGGAATTTGGATGTCCTTATGAACCATTACGGTTTAATCACAAATACGATTTTTATTCACGTACAACAATGTATTCGTATCTTGGTACTTTGTTGAAGAAACTACATCAACTGCAAATCAACTCCGAGAAGTCAGCAATCCATGACATAGTCAATGTTCTTAAAGAAGCATGAAGACCCGCTTGTGAAACACTAAAGAAGACTACATCAACTAGAAGACTTTCTTACAAAACATTTATATCTCCAGCATTCAAGAAATTTTTTCATCGAAATTGGAAAGTCTTGATTTGAGGATTTTCAAGCCAAAATTTGATTGAAATTTAAGTACTCATAAGGGGGAACGCCATCATCAAAGGTACACTCACTGGACTTCTCATGTTATACTCTTATTCCTTCGTCCAGATTATTCCCAGTGAGTTTTCCTTATCAGGGTAATTAACAAGGCGACATTTGCGTGTCCAACACTATCATAAGTTTTTACAAGCTGTTATGTACCTAGATGTACAATAACATGATTTGGATCGTAAACACTGATAATATCTCAATTCTCACGAATCAAGCTTATCGGTTCCGAAGAACACGACCTAAATCGATAAATCGATAATTTGATTATAATTTTGCTTAGTCTTCACAATACAGAGACACTAGCCTTATAAAGCTAGGCTTACCCAACTCGATCTACAATCACTAAGCCACACAAGTGGTTACATCTCAACCATCAATTACACTTCTAATTAACTCTAATTAACTTTAATAAACTACTAATTAACAAATTAATATTATAGACTAACTACCACCCTGAATATGATACGGGCCACCCTTCTCTCTTATGCAGGTACATGACATTCCCTCCTCCTTAAGAACATCCTTGTCCTCAAGGATGTGAACTATGCAAATCTGGTTCAGAAGTAAGGAGTCATCTGTGGTTGCAACTGCAAGAGCAGCAATGGACGAAAAAAATATGGGCCAACGGCATGCGAAACTCCCAAGAGCCAATAAGGTCAATAATTGGACTGAACTCGCTTGTGCTTGGCATCCACCACGAACCACGGCTAGAGGCTTCGGAACTGCCAGTCCCCCCGTAAATGGCTGGTAAAGTTGTTGACCCAATATCGGAAAAAAATCTCACATGACTGCCAGCACATGGCTCCTCCTCAGTAATGGTACTCGCAGGTACAGTTGTAGCCATAGACCTTTGTGGAGAAAGTGGAATATACAGCCGTTGCTTGGCAAGACTGTTGGAAACTTGCAGTGATGCCCAGATTTGTTGAGTAAACATTATCGAAAACCCAGTTTCCACCAAGAAGTACTTGTTACAATGCATGCTTTTTGCAAACAAACATAACTGATGCCAACCATGACTTACAAGGAAACTAACAATTGCAGAGTTAGGTAACTCAATTAGTTCCTTAAGAGAAGTCGATAACCCCTGAAAAACGATAGCATAGATGATAAACTAGCCTAGAGATGGTTCAGCTGCAGTAGTAAGAACTTGAACATTCCAGCCAAAAGTGTTGTGCGTGTAAAGTTCCATCATGTGAGCCATACTCGTAACTTGGAGAAGCAACTGACAATATCGTGCTAGTGCACTACCACCCTCCTATTTCCTTGCCATTTGTACTATCACAATAGACCATAGAATACAATCTTGCTGAGGCATTTCATTAACCAGCTGACTAGCAGCGCACTTTTCTCCATTTAGAACACAAACACATGCAAGATTCCAAATAACATAACCAAATGGTACTCAATTTCCAACATCAGCTCATGAGCAGATTTGCCACCATAAGCAGCCGTCAAAATAAACACATTACGAATAAGAAAACAACATGTAAAGTAGAATCTGGAAATATTTTTGTCACAAGAGGACCCCCACTCAACATGTGCAATAGCTTTACCACGATCAAATATGAAGCGAATATACTCAGCAGTAGGTAAACTAGCACATACAGAAGTAAGCAGAATTATGTATATGAAGAAGTATACCTTGGTGACATGGATTGGGTAGGAAGAAGAATGTGTCAGAAGAATACAAGCATAATCAACATGGAAATTCTGATATCTTTCATAGGCTGCGGTAATGTTCTGAGAAGCTTTAATTTCCTGTAATGTAGTGGGTCGCAAAAACCAGCTGGTGGCAAAGTACACATCTGAAGCAAAATATACATCAACCCAAGTAATGTTTCTCACAGTCCGGAAACCATTTGAACACAAAGTATATTTCCACTTGAATGAATCCACCAACATCCACATAAATCGAAAATGAAACACTATGCACATGGCCTGAGTTCTCATGCTCTGTATAAAAGATCGGGCCCGAGGATAATCTACCTTTGCGTGAAATGTCGAACCCCAAAAGTAACTGAAACCAGGAAGTAAGTAGCCAGAGGAAATAAAAGAAATACTCCCATAGACTTACATAGTTTTTTGCAACCACTGCTTGTGCTCATGTTCACTTGCATTAACCTCCAACCATTCAGCAAGTATGAATGTTTAAGCATCACTACAATTCAATCTCTCCACTACATTCTCAACCAAGTGAATTCCAATTCTCGCAGCCATTGTATGTCAGCATCAGTAACACATATTAAAACAATGAATTGTATAGCCAAAAAGTCTGAGTGAGAGCCCAAGCTAGGAAGCAACAGAAAAATCAAATGCTCATAAGAGAAATCACCAGCTGAACTGACGAAGAGAATTATTTGCGAAGATACATGTCTAATAAATGCAGACCAACTTCTACTAATCTGGACAGACCAATTACCCTGAGCCTTATGAAATAACAGCACAAGATGAAAGAAATTCCATAGTTGCGTATATAAGAACCCATAGTGAAGTATGATTACAATATTGAACATAATAAACTCATAGATACATGCAAAACTCCCTATATGAATCTGAGTGACTACCAATAATCCGAAAGAATAAACTGCAATCTCATGACCCAAACCACACTCCAGTTGCAAACAAAAAAGTACTGGTCTCCACATCTCAAGAATTTGGACCAACACTCGAAAAACCATCCGAAGAGTAAAATTTTGTCAACAAAATTTCAACAAAATCTCAAGGATCTAGCCAACAAAATTTTGTCTCTCTCTGGTACTCGAACAAACACCCTCCGCTCATCATGAATTTCAACAAAATTAACACATAAAAGAGCAATCGGATGTACCTAGATGTACAATAACATGATTTGGATCATAAACACTGATAATATCTCAATTCTCACGAATCAAGCCTATCGGTTCCGAAGAACACGACCTAAATCGATAAAATCGATAATCTGATTATAATTTTGCTTAGTCTTCACAATACAGAGACACTAGCCTTATAAAGCTAGGCTTACCCAACTCGATCTAACGATCACGAAGCCACACAAGTGGTTACATCTCAACCATCAATTACACTTCTAATTAACTCTAATTAACTTTAATAAACTACTAATTAACAAATTAATATTATAGACTAATTACCACCCTGAATATGATACGGGCCACCCTCCTCTCTTATGCAGGTACATGACACAAGCTTATATAGGTTTTTTTAAATGTACTTAATAAGGCAACGTTTTCGTGTCAAACACTATCATAAGTCTTTACATGCTTATGTAGGTTTTTTGCACTTATCGGAGAAAACTCGTGCACTTATCGGAATGACCCTGATAAGCTAATACGCGGGTACGAACCGGGGAAACTCGTGCATCAAGAAAAATGAATGAGTTTATTTGATATATATATGGATAAGTAAATCGTTGAAGTTATGTTGTATTCTCTTGTTATATATATATTTTTGAATAATTTATATGTTTCACATGTTTTGAGAAAGGGAATGCATTCTATTGAGCTGTCATCTCACTCCAATTGACATTCTTGCAGATACTACGAAAAGTGGAAATGAAAATTAAGAAGTTAGCTTGTTGATTGTATTGCTTGAAATGTAATTTGAATTAATATGTTTGTTGAAAATGTTGTTAAAGATGATTAGCGATTTCACATGTTTTAATTCATATTATATAAAGTTTAATTATGTTTGGTGTAATAAATAAATTAGTAGAAATACAAAAAATATGCAATAGTCTCGTCCTGACCCGCAACGCTTCGAGTTCGGATGTCCATATGGGTTTAACCCTGATCCGGAACTCGAGGTTACATCGCCTGCTTGTATAACTCTCCCTTGGTTTATCTTAAGATGAGATTATTGGCTAGGAATGTTCGAGGAATATGAAAACCCTTAATTAAAAAACATTTGAAAATTGAGATTTACACACTCTCAATTGATCTCATTTTCCTGTCTGGAACAATAACCAGTGTTAGGAAAATGACATCATTTTTTAGAGAATGGGGTTATCCAAACCATTGGATTCAGGGTTCAATAGGTCTCTCTGGAGGTATGTGTTTATGATGGAAAGATGAAGTTGATGTGGATATAATTCAGGAGGACAAGAATTTATGTTTTCTTCTTCTTAAGACCTGATGCTGTTATATGTGATTGGTTATTATCTTGTGTTTATAGGGCTCGTCAAAAACCAATAAACATATGCAATGGGCTACTATCCGATATTTATATGATTCTTATGATCTTCCTTTGAGTTTTCTTTGGAGTTATTAATATAACTTTATGGCCTACCCCAAGTTAACTACGTTAGGGTATTGCTACACTTTGAGCCAAGAATAAATGTCTGAGTATAGGATGAAGGATTATTGGCCTTGACTGGGATGTCAAGTGGTTAAATTAAACAAATCATCTAGTAGTAGCATTTGAACTACTGACTAATACTTTGTCGAAGCATTGATTTAGCTAAAATGTCTCATGATTTTGTGTAGGTTTATTTCCTGGAAAGATGGGTGTTCACGGAATTTAAGTTGTTTTGAATCGATATTCATTTGAGTTGTTTATCGAGTTGTTTTGGGGGTAGTTGTTTATGACTAAGTCACAAGTCGTTTGAGTTAGTGGTATCAGTCAATTTGTTAGTCCTAGTCTTTAGAGTAGTTTAACGGTCGTCGTACTTGGTTGTAATGCCTATTCGTTAGAAAATCGTCTGAGTCTACTATGTTAGTTTAGCAGAGACATCATTGCAACGCCACCTGCAAACATATCACTTGCAGGGTAGTTTAGAATGGGACATCACACTTCTCCCTACTGATGGTTTCTTGAGAACTTTAAACAACACTAATGAAAGGAAAAATAGTAGATACACAGCGATAACCAATAAAAAGACACAACAATTTACCTCAAAGTGAATAGAGGGTGCAACTGAGATATGGTTCTTGGTAGGATGCAGGTTAACCCAGCCCTCAGGAGAGTTGATATCTTTACCAAAGAAGGAAATATATGATTGATAATCTTTTATAATAAATTCTGACAGAACTCATGTTGGTTCAGTTCCAGTAATGGAAACATGGAAACCTCCTGAATCTAACTATATCAAGATAAATGCAGAAACCTCGTATGAAAAGAAATCAACTGGTGATTTTGTTGGTACTGGACTAATCCTAAGAAATTCGATAGGTGATTTGGAGCAACAAAATTCAAAGTAGTTGTTGCGCATTAGATGAGGAGCAAGCTGAAGTTGCTGCTGTTCCAGAAGCAGTGGAATGTGCTAAGGAATGCAAAAACTTTACTTGGAAATAGATAGCATGAATATCGCAACAACAATTGAGTGGTTCAAGTAACAGTGTCAAATGAACTACAATTGCTGTAATTTAGAATTGTCAATTTCGGTTAAGTCAGGTCAATAAATGGGTTTGTAAGTCTATCAGTAGAGATGCAAACTCTTCCGCACACACTTTAGCTCAGTATTGAACTCAAAAATTTCTTCTTTGCAACTTAACTAGTACCACATTGGATTATAAAAGGGTTTGATTCATGATATCTATATAAGGACCCTAATCTTTCGTCTACTTTATCCGGCTTGAGCGTATACGTCGTCTAATTAACATCAACTACAACCATTCAAGTCATACAAATAATTGCACATTTACATGTACGTTGCACAGTAAATAAAAACTGTCTATATATTATCGGCTACCAGAACGGTCATGCACCGGAGACTATAGTAAAATCTCATAAAAATTCATAAAAATTCTCATAAAAATTCATAGTAGAATATGGTTCATTCTCCAAGGAACTCATAGTAGAATGTGCACAAAATCTGGCTCGGTTTTAAAGATGCTCGTGAGCACGTACTCGTGGGCGTTAGATGCCTTGCGAACACCTCATTCCATGTTGGACACCAAAATCCAACGACCATAAACCCGAAATATGAAAACGGTAACGAGGACAAAGATTTGCGACGTAATAAATATAGGAAATTCCATTTATTATTGTAACTCTGAAAACTTTTACGAAACCAAAAATAAATCCGAATATTATTATTACAACATAAACTTCTGAATTACAAAATCTTCTTCTATCTAATTCTTCTCTGCAAATATTTACTCTCTCACTCTCAGATCTCTCTCTTTCTTTACTTTGACCGTACCTCTCCAGAAGAAGAAGATCACGATCACGATTACGATTCCGATCTCTAATTCAGGTATGTTTTCATCAATTTGGATCTGAATATTTTGATTCTCGGGAGATTATATATGGAACTCTAGGGTTTTGAGTTTGGTTTTTGCTGGATCTAATTAGAGAATTTGAAACTCTAGGGGTTTTAATTGTGACATTATTGTTAGGAAATTCAGCTTTGATTATTGTTATTGCCGTGAATTTGATTAGTGATGAAGGAAGATGTCAATTTTAGTGATTTGATTGGAATTGAAATTTTGTTAATTTGATCTAGGGCTTGAGTTGTTAAGAGGTATTTGTGAGAGCTGATGTTAGTGGACATTGTTAGATTGGATTGTAGGTATAAAAACGATTAGTTTGGTATAAAGATCAGATTTTGGAATGAATTGCCTACTTTGCTAATGTTTGATTTTTTTGAAAAGTTTAGGTTTTGGAATGGAGTGGGATGTAGCATACAAGTGGTTGATTTTTTTGGGGTATTTGATATATTTTTGTGTGATCAAATTTGCAGACTGGATAGATAGTTGTGTTGGAGGATCGACGAAGTTAGTTCCTTGGTTCTCCAATGGCATCTCCTGTACCCACTGGGGTACCAAGACAACAGGGACCTCCACCACCAAATTACAACCCTAATTTCCAACAGACACCCGGTGGAGGACTAGCAAATAACATGCAGAACTTACAAATTAACCGCCCTCCTGGTGGTCCACCTGGATCATCTGGTCCTCTACAGCCTCCACCTTTTGCTCCTGGACAGCGCATGCCATACCCTCCCACAGGGCCTCCTTCAGGTTCAACACCAGTTGGTCCTCCATCTTCTTTTCCTGGTGCTGCTCCAATCGGTCGTCCAGGTCCACCACCTTCTGGTGTTCCTCAAGGAGCTCCACCAGGAGGTGCCCCTCGACAACCACCACCAATGGCACAGAACATGCCACAGGGAAGACCGACAGGACCTCCTTTTCAACAGCAGTCTCCTTTTGGCGCGAGGCCATATGCCTCCGGACCTGCGACGACTGGCCCTCCTGCTCCATCGGCAAGTGGTCAAACTGCATTTAGTAATGGACCACCTATGATTGCACGAGGACCTGTACCAGGTGCTCCACCTTCATCCTTTCCTGGTGCTCCACCCCCACCTTCATCTTTTCCTAATGCTCAACCGCCGGCCTCATCTTTTCCCAATGCTCAACCACCACCCTCATCTTTTCCCAATGCTCGACCTCCACCTTCATCATTTCCAAATGCTCAGCCTCCACCTTCCGGACCTCCTCCTGTAGCACAACCCGGGAGTCCTTTCAGACAAACCCCACGTGCATTTCCAGGAAGTCCACCTATGGGTGCTCCGATGGATCACACCGGCGGCCCACCACCACCATTTTCAGCTGGAAATCCAGGCATGCCACCACCATTTGCAGCTCCTAACCAAGGAATGTCACCACCGTATTCAGCTCAAACTCAAGGAATGCCACCACCCTTTTCAGGTCAAGGGATGCCAACACAATTTTCTTCTCCATATGGTCCTCCTCAGATGCGGCCGCAATTCATGCAGGTGATACACTTTTTTTACCTGACTATAATTTCTTAATGATTCTAACCATTTTTGGAACTACTTATCTGGTGCGATCATCCGATGATTTAGTGACAAAATTTATTCTGATACTGATTATTATCTGACGCTGTTTAGGGAGGTGCTCTTCCTGGTGCCATGCCTTTAGGGCAGTACGGAACACAAATGCCACCAAATCAAGCTATGCAGATGGGGTCGAGTCACGTGGGTGCAGTGCCAGGGTCCTCCAAAATCGATCCCAATCAAATCCCACGCCCAATTCCTGCTTCTACTGTTACCTTATTCGAAACTCGGCAGAATGGTCAAGCTAGCGTCCCGCCGGTATGCTACTTCGTCTTTTTGTTATATAATGCAGTCTTAATCAAATTTGATTTTCATCTCTTATACATAGCAGACTCTTCCTTTCTCCATTTCGTGTGTGTTTGTGGTCTGGTCCGATGTATCGGTGCTGCAAACTTATATTTTTCAATATTTTAATACCCTTGGTTTGAGTGAGTAGTCCGATGGGGGCTGGCTCTTAACACTGACTTAAACGGAAGAATCATTGTCTCTTTATCCCTAAGTTGAAGCTTTCTGTGCTTGTATTTAGCCAAAACAGAACTAACACTTCTTTTTATCTTACATTCAGCCTGCTACTACTGATTTCATTGTCAAGGATACGGGGAACTGCAGTCCGCGTTATATGCGGTGTACAATTAATCAGGTGCGATGAGATAATCTAGGATTGTTTATAAGCTGGTTTCTTTACATGAGTTTAAATATAAAGTCCTTTTTTTTCTTCCCTCTGGCCCCCTTTAGATTCCTTGCACTGGAGACCTCTTATCAACATCTAGCATGCATTTGGCTCTGATGGTTCAGCCGTTGGCCCTTCCACATCCTTCTGAGGAACCTATCCAGGTAGTACATTTTTGTAATTACTTCTTATACCTCCTTGTCTGAATTATGTACTTCATTAAGATTTTTCTTCAGTCCAACCATTTGTCTCATCCAATATGCTATCCCAGCATCGTGCTTACGATATGAAAATAGATAATGGGATATATCTAGAGTTACAGTGTTTTGATACCTATTTATTATTTAGTATTTACCCTTTCAGTAATAATTACTATCGGTTTAAGTAAATTGTGGAAATAAACTGCACAATCAAAAATTTCAATCCCATTTGGTATTAGTTACATTTTTGATCTAAATAGTATGCGAATGATTTGTTTCTAGGTTGTAGATTTTGGAGAAAGTGGTCCTGTTCGATGCTCTCGCTGCAAAGGATATATAAACCCATTCTTTAAATTCATTGATCAAGGAAGGCGATTTATATGTAACTTATGTGGTAGGTGTTACTTATTTAAGATGGTACTTTTCTTTCTGTCTTAACCATGTTCAGAGGATTCCCCTTTGCTTATTTTCATGTTTTCTTCTGTGCAAATGTAGCACCATGTAGAACCATATGAAGATCATTTAACAAGCACCTCCTTTTTTTTCAGGATTCACCGATGAAACTCCTCGTGACTATCACTGCAATTTAGGACCAGATGGAAGGCGCAGAGACGCTGATGAGAGGCCCGAATTATGTCGGGGAACAGTTGAATTCGTTGCTACAAAAGAATACATGGTGAATATGACCACTATTTTGCATGAGTTTACCTTTGTGCTTTTGTGTTCTGGTTTAGCCATTATTTGGATAATAAGAGTTATGAAGTCAGGTATACCTTTGGATGGCATGATTATCATCGCCGTGCTTAGATGTTAATAGTCAAATATTTTGGGCTGTAATATATCCTGTTTTTCGAGTGTTCCGTCTTTCCGTGCCAGAAAATTCCTTTTGTTAGTCTATCTCATTGAGTTGGCAAGCGTGATTCGTGAAGCAGGCGACTTCAGCATTTTTGAATGAGCAGTATTTTCTTTTTATCATTTATGAGGCAGTTCTACATTATTTATTTGCACTTATCTTCAGGTCCGTGATCCAATGCCTGCCGTGTTCTTTTTCCTTGTCGATGTATCAATGAATGCCATACAAACAGGGGCAACTGCAGCAGCATGCAGTGCTATAAGTCAAGCTATTGCTGATCTTCCTGTAAGTTTGGTCATTCCTTTGCCAGAAGTTTATGATTTTTGATGATTTTCGATTTAGAATGCTTTTCTATGTGAATTTCAATCATTAGGAAGTGGTGTACTTTTCATTTATTAATGACGCATAATGTCAGTGTCATCCCTGCCTTAACTGAGGGCGAGACTGCAAGAATGAAATTTTAAGTGTTTGATAGGTTCAATGTTCTGTTGCTGCAGGAAGGTCCTCGGACAATGGTTGGCATTGCAACATTTGATTCAACCATTCATTTTTACAATCTGAAGAGAGTATTGCAACAGGTAATTACCGAGCTCAAACCTATGCAAAGGGGTCTTTACATGTCAATGTTTTAATAAAGAATAATCTTGCTCACCAATGTGAATGATTACCCCTATTCTATGTCCACTCAACATTTTCAGCCTTTGATGCTCATCGTCCCGGATGTCCAAGATGTTTATACTCCCCTTCAGACTGATGTGATTGTGCAACTTTCCGAGGTCGGTAGCTTTTTATTGCAATTCTCAACTCCGATACCTGTTAAGTTGACACTGTAGAAGTTAAACGTCTTCATATTTTCTAGCACCTTACCCTCTTCTGTCTGGGCTTCAGTGTCGTGAACATTTAGAGCAATTGCTGGAGAACATTCCCAACATGTTTCAGAGTAACAGAGTCGCAGAATCTGCATTTGGTGCAGCTACCAAGGTTTGTTTTACGTTGCTGAACTGGAAAATTCACTTATGGAAATGCTTCCTGATTTTGATTGAATGGCAAGTTTTAAGTTTATGTAGTCAGCAATAGGCGCACTGACTGTGTTCTCCACTATATCTCTGATTCAGGCAGCTTTTTTGGCAATGAAGAACACTGGAGGAAAGCTTCTTGTATTTCAGTCAGGCAAGATCTTGCTTTAGTTTTAATTTTTGTGCATCATATCTTTCTGTCTGACGCTTATCTAGGCACGTGAACAATGACTCATTTGCTATTCAGACAGTACTTGGTTGTTGCATGTCTTAACCTTTCTTAAGTAGGAATGGTTACGTCATTTTTATTCTAAAGTTCATAGAAATTCAAAAGAAAAAAAAAGAAAGAAAAAAGGAACCTGAAAGAAGATGATGTGCACTGTGCATAACTGTCAACTGGTTATCTTTAATTTATGAACAACGTAGTTACAATCTCTTTAATTATGTGATATTGGAAGACTTCATTTAGTAGCAATAAGAAACAAGAAAAACAGTTCAAGATTTTAAATGGCTTCCTTTTTTGTTGCAGTCCTTCCATCAGTTGGATTCGGAGCTCTTTCTGCCAGAGAAGCAGATGGAAGATCCAATTCATCTTCTGGAGAGAAGGTATAGGGGGGTCCAATGTTAATTTCCATTAATAGTTACCTCTAATGTTCACCTTTACCTCTTCATTGCCAAGATATTGTAAATGTATGCTAATTCTGTTGTACGTCTGGATTTCAGGAGACTCACAAATTGCTTCAACCGGCGGACAAGACATTAAAAACAATGGCAATAGAATTCGCAGAGTATCAGGTTAGGTTTCGATTTACTTCCCTTATCCATTTAAGAAGAATTAGTGTTACGGGTATCTTGCATATGTTCTTGAATGACTGATTACTTTCTGAATTCTAGGATTCATGTGATTGCAAAATTGGAACCTTGACATGTTGGTGTGCATATGTTATCAAAACATTAACAAATTTTACGTTATCAACTGTTGTGCAGGTCTGTGTGGACATCTTTGTGACCACCCAAACATATGTGGATATTGCTTCTATATCCGTGGTTCCAAGAACTACTGGAGGGCAGGTATTGATGTGCTATCTTGCTCTCTGATTTCAGAATTATGAGAAAGCTTCACACTTCCAGGATTCTTATGGACCCTTGGTTCATTACGTATTTTATGGCTAATACTTTTTACCTTGTTTGGAAGGCATATTACTACCATCCTTTTTCAGCGGTTTCTGATTCAGCGAAGCTATATAATGATCTTAGATGGAATGTTACTAGACCTCAAGGTTTTGAGGCAGTTATGCGTGTCAGATGCAGTCAGGTTAGTTTCCCTCTCTATGTTAAATCTGTGCCCACTTTTCTAGTCTTGTATTAATTATTTTCTTCCATTTGGAACTTCCTGAGATGGTTATTTTCTGGTTCATCATTTAGGGTCTTCAAGTTCAAGAGTACACTGGAAGCTTTTGCAAGCGTATTCCAACTGATGTTGATCTTCCAGCGGTTAGTTTTCCAGACACTTTGCATTAGTTTCTTTGTAAAGAAGTGCTAATTTTATGCGTATGCTATTCCTTTTAATATCGTGAGATTGATGAAGAGGTGAATTATTCGGTGGTCAGATATTAGCTTTTCGTGACATCCATTTTGAATCAATTATATGTTTGGCCTTAATTTTTATTAGCGGATCACTTACTTGAATAGTATATCTACACCAGATGCATCGGTTTGTTTTCTGTAGTTGAGAAATTCGTGTTTATGCTGCAGATTGATTGTGACAAAACAATAATGGTCACCTTTAAACATGATGATAAGTTCCTCGAGGGTTCTGAATGTGGTTTTCAGGTACATGAGAAATGTTTTTACTTTATTTTTAGAAATTTCAAAATCCTTACAGTCTTAATCATTCTCTTGACAATATGTGCGGTTTCTATGAGTTTACTTCAAGGTTTTTAGGTCAATCTGTTTTTGACATTAGAAATTCACAATTGCACTTTATTTTTCAATTGTCTGTCCAGTGTGCCCTTCTTTACACAACTATATATGGCCAAAGGAGAATCCGAGTTACCACCTTATCACTTCCATGCACTGCTGTACTCAGCAATCTCTTTCGATCAGCTGATTTGGACACTCAGTTTGCATGTTTCTTGAAGCAAGGTGACAAAGACTATACTCATTACCACCATCTTATTGTCTTCTTATTTTTTTCCTTAAAAGTGTGGTTTGCCTGTGATGGAATCCTGGCCCTGAGATGTTGGACAATACAATTAAGTCGTGCGAGTTTGATCGAATTTTGAGTTATAACATGTATAATTTGACTGGAATTCAAAATTTCAATATACCGCTGCCGATAGTAAGATGTGCAAGTCAAACCAGTTCTTGTAGTTTTAAAGCATGTTTGTTATTGACTACCTTTGACTTTGTTTATTCATAAGTTTGTGCGTTTTTGCTCTCACACAGCTGCAAATGAGATTCCTATCAACCCTCTTATTCAAATACGGGAGCAAATGACAAATCTTGGCGTTAGCGTTCTGCATTCATATCGTAAATTCTGTGCCACTGTATCTTCTCCTGGACAGTTGATTCTTCCCGAGGCACTTAAACTGCTCCCTCTTTATCTCCTAGGTAGTTATCTATCCTTGCTCATAGTTCTACCTTTTCTTATGTGTGAAAAAATATTTTATTGTCAATTTTACTTATTTGTTTCATTCTTTTGTCTGCATCAGCTTTAGTCAAAAGTATAGGTTTGCGATCTGATGGAAGATTGGATGAACGGTCTTACTGGGTAAGTCGTGTTGCCTCTCTTCCTATTCCATTGGCAGTGCCATTGGTCTATCCCAGGATGATGTCAATTCATGATCTTCTTTCAAAGGTACCAACAATTCCCTAATTTTCAGTTAACTTGGTTTGAAACTCTTAGTATTGTAGTTGATCAACCAATCCAGCTAATCTGTATTTTCTATTGAATCAACAGGAAGGAGATGGATCATCTATTGACACAATTCCACTTTCAAGTGAGCATATATCAGATGATGGAGTCTATCTTTTAGAAAATGGAGAGGATGGTTTGTTTTTTGTAGGCAAAACAGTGGATCCTGATATACTACAGAAGCTCTTTGCTGTTACCTCAGTCGATGAACTACCAACCCAGGTATTTTGTCATATCATAGATTCAATATGAACTTAAGGGTACTAGTCCTAGTAAGAGAAATTCTGACCTGCACTTTGACTTTTGTAGTTTGTCTTGGAGCAACATGACAACGAGTTATCAAAGAAACTAAATAATATGGTGAATGAGATAAGGCGTCAGAGGTGTTCTTACCTTCGGTATGTTTGTCTTGGGTTCCTTGATGCATTAGATAAAAGTTCCTACACATGCATTACATTTATGTTAACTATAACTAATTTACTCTCTTAAATCATTATTTTTTATATTTTTCTTCAGTTTACGGCTGTGCAAGAAAGGAGATCCATCAGGTTGCTTTATCTATTCACTTATACTAATTTGATGCTTATTAATGGCTGTTTTAGCTGATCCTGTGGTCTTTTGTCAGTCTTGCTGAATTGGTTTTCCTTTTTGATGCAGGGATGTTATTCTTCTCATACATGGTTGAAGACAAGAGTCCTGGTATCCTCTCTTATGTTGAGTTCCTTGTACATGTCCACCGGCAGATCCAAACCAAAATGTCATGAGCCCCTTCTTGATGATGGCTCCTTTGTCAACCTTGAAATTTTGGTCTTAAAAAATGAGTTGTATAATCCATCATTAATCTATTCATTGCGAACAAGGCAGAGAAATTGATGCAGCAACCATGCATTCTTACAAGGTGAGTGGATTGGTGGTAATGTCCTCCTTCCAAGTTCAAGTAGCAACATCAAAAGTGTGAGGGTTATTTCAAACTTGTAACAATCACTGCTTTTAAAAGTGGTCAAATTCATCCTTCCCTTTACCATGAGTTCGAGAAAGAATAATAAGCTTTTTTTTTTACTGTGGATTTTACTATCTTAAAACTGACTTGTAGTTGTATTTCCTTCTCTGTTTTTGTAAGCTAAACTTAAGTTAAGAAATAAGATTTTTGGTTGTTGTTTAGTTAGACTGCGATTATACGAAAGATCGCAGATCATTTTGTTCTAAAAAATAGTTCAATATATATATACACACACTGTCATTGCTGATTTGTGGTTTAGTTTCAAACTCTCATTGCATTGGTCTGAGCTCTTTGTATGTGTATATGTATATAGATTGTGATTGTGAACAGTGTGTTAAGCAGAATAGAGATGCTGATTTCCTTTTCCACAGGGTGTTGAACAGCGATTGTTTTGTTTGTTAATCCATTTCTCCTTCTGTCTGGCACATGAAAATTTGCAGCAGTTGATAAAGACCTTAGATGATATTTGAAGTAGGGTCATATATTTTGGTCCCATTAAGCAACACCACCACCTAACATGCAACCACAAACAAAATAAGAGTCCGGCTTTGGAGCCTGCTGCATTTTCTGCAAAACTTACATGTTCATTTTATCGTATTTATTGCGAGACAAAACCACGACTTCCCTCCAAGTTTTTTTGTTGAATAAATTTCATTTTTTGGTCACTCTTGAATGTTCCTCTCCGATTATTATAGCTTTGTATATGTGGCATCATCCTCATTTACTCAGAAATGCTTGTGAAAACGCGTGACTCGGGACATATATACTGTTGCATCATCATAATAGAATTATTATACTGCTGTAACGCTCTTGTAAAAGTTTTCACGAGAACCACCTTCCATCTGTGTCTGTGGACTGCGTATATATCTGTGTGTAAAAATCGGTATATTTTGAAAGAGTTGCAAAAAAATGAAATGAGTTTCAGTACATTATTGGTTTTCTTGTTCTGTGTTTCTGGGTGTGGTAATAAATTAGAGATAAGAAATGCAACCAAGACCAAGATTTGTAGATAGCCTTTGGATTCTTGTACTCAGAAAACTACCACCTCAAAAACAAAATAATAATCCTGACTATCAAGAAATGGGGGTTGGGGGTGGGGACGAAATTAATACACAAATTTTGTATCTATCAAGAAATGATAACGATTTTCATCTTTCACTACTAGATTTATAATGACTGCACTGTACTAGTAGTAGTAGCAGCAGCAGTAATTAAGCCAGTTTCAATAAAAGTTAGTGTCAGTCAGCCTATAACAATCACGAGGTACATGAGAAATATTTAAGACGCTTTTTTTTTGTTTTGGAGTTCTTCTTTACTCCAGAGAATGTAGCAATCAAAATTTAAGTTAACAAGTTGCCCTTTTAAATGTTGTTGTGGACATGTAGTTGTATAGTTAGTAAAACTACTGAATGAATGATGTTTTTTTTATGTCTTAGGTTTTATGTAGACTGTTCTTTTTGACTGTCTCGAGGTTTTAGTTCCCCGTAAAAAATGCAATGTAAATTTCTCGAGTTTTGTCGAGATTAATACTGGATATTTACGATTTGAATTCAAAAAGAATTGACACTTGAATTTCTAGGATCCCATCAAAGTAAAACAACAAAGTTTGAGTCTTAATATGCAGAGGCCTCTAATGACTTGTCATTTGATGTTTGAGTTTTGTAAAATTACCTTTTTAGAGGGTAATTGGATACGCCTTTATAATACACTTTTCAATTTGTAGGAGCAAAAAATCAGAACTTAGACCATGAACAAAGTCTGAAAATGAATTCTACAACCAAAAAGGTTAAACAATTTTTTATTTTTTTTACATTTTACTTTTGAGATCAACAAAAGCAACTATGCTTCTATTTATGGTATTCAGAGCCTGTTTAAATATTAAAAGCAGAAACTAATCCTCAAAGTCGGAAATGAAACTATCTAGCTAATTTTTCTTATATTTTAAAATTATATTGCCGAACTAATTTCTTACTTTTCATCTTTTAGATACTGGAAAATCACTTTGGGATGGATTTCCAACCGGGCTATAAGTCTTCGTCACCCATGGACCCAATCTACACCAACCACCGTCTCAAATGAGTCCCACTCGCCTTTTCCCCGTCATCCATAAATCAAGATAATCACAACCATTCATTCAGTATGCATGGTCCCCCCTCCTCGATACACAAAGAAGAAGGAAAGATTCCAAACACTTGGACCAAAAAAATACATTGAAATTTGAATGCCGAGTTCCCGACAGCGCCAAATGTCAAAAAGCCTCTTCATGCATGCATGGTCATCATTGGGGAAGTTTGAGAAACTACAAGCAAATTAAGTTTTAATTTGGCACGTAACACCAAATGTAAGTTGTTTTACTTGCAGGAACCATATACATGCATGTGAAATCAAATATATAGTCCAAGTCTAATAAGATTTTGATCGGTTTCGAAAACGAGACAAGTGTTAAGGAGGGAAAGCAACCTTTGAACAACACTGAAGACCAAACAAACCTGATTGGATGAAGAAGAAGAAGAAGGAAGAAGGAGAAGCTAATAGATGTGAAAGGGAGAGGGATAATGATTTAGGTGCGGTGAATTGTAAAGCCTACTCACGAGAAACTTGGATTTGGTTTTACTTTTAATTAAGAGGGGATAGTAGTAATACCCTTTTGTTAAGGTCAAATTTATTCCCCTCTTCTACGTGCAGGTGCGCCAAAACAATCTCTAAATGTCTTTCTCTTGCTACCAAATTGTCGACATTGATTTTTCTCCGTCCTAGATGACAAAAAAGAAAGAAAGTAGAGTTGGGACCATGGTTTCGTTGATACCGATTCGATGTTTTTTGTTTTGTTTTTTATGGTTTGGAACAGTGGTTTTGGGCTACATCCTTAACTCTTATAAGCAGTTATTTCTAGTAATTACGGGATTTGAGTATATTTGTGCACAAGCTGATTATAAATTGCTAGGGGAAGACACTTTTTACCATAAGGAGAACCGGCTGTGCTCTAATTCATTACCCCATGAGTTATACTGTTATAGGGTGCGGTTGACATACTTAATTATTATTATTATTTTTGAATATGCATGAAGTAAAATATGAAGAAGGCAGGCAGATTTGAATATGATAAGTCAATGTATGCTGGGGTAGACAAGTACCAAGATCATGATCAGAAAATCGCAGTGAAATTATTGGAGGAAGGAAGTACTCAGTGACAAGACTAGTAGACCACAACACAATACATTGTTATTTCGGATATGATTGATTGCTGATTTAATCTCATACCTTGGAGACCCAAAATAAATAGATACAAGTGTCCATATACCATTGGTTTCTATAAGCTCATCATCTAGAAAGCAACTTCATAGTCCATTCATTTGAATTCTCCCTCCCTTCTTACACATATTTCTGCATGGTGATGTAACATTATCTGAAGGGAACACCCCAAAACATTGTTTTCCTTCATAGAGAGTACATTATATCAATTATATGTTGAATCGAACTCATATTTCTGCAATGAAAAGAGTTGCTCACTCAGAGCCTAATGAGTGCACCGTTAGACTTTGCTCTTTGCCGGAAGTGATAAAGTCTCTTGGACTAGAGACGTCTACCAAGTTGCAATTTCATCCATGCGGTTCACTGTTCAGAAAATCCGGATGGACATCACAAGAAAGTTGTTAGTAACTGCGGCTGTGGTACAGTGGTAAAATTATTGAGTGATAATATTATCATAATCAGAGTCTGAAAATTCTCGGGACCAAATTTTCTATCGATCAATTTTTTTTTTTTTTACCAGTATATAGGGAGCAACTGGCATAGCGCCAATTACATGGTCCATCTGAACCCAAAATTCCAACCTTAGGCTGGCTCTAATGGAGACCCAAGATTCAACCTTGGGTCTCCCACGTCATCAAAATCCAAAAACTAAGTTTAGTGGAAATTCAAAATTCAAAGTAAAGACGCCGTTTGAAATGACATCAGATGCCATTTGAAATGGCGTCTCATTTATCAACCTTTAGATCTCCAATAACATTATGAATCCAACGGTCTATATGATACTGATATTTGAATTTCTATAAAGTAGTGACAAAACGCCATTCCTAATGGCGTCTGATGTTTTTTTAGAGACGCCATTCCTATTGGCGTCCCAGTATTGTTTCCATCTCACACCCAAACAAACTGAAGACAACTCGTTGAATTCAACGAAATAGAGACACTTAAACGACACTTCTGGGGGAGAAAGTTGAATCTTTCCCCATTAGACTAAGCCTTAACATAATGAAATGAAAGGTGGCCGTAATCCTACACCCACCTACATAGCCTTATGAAACCCTACTTAGCAACACTGGTTTTTTTTCTCTAATTAGCAATAATCAAACAAAACCCATCAAACCAAGTTGTATCCATAATTTGTTTGTTTGTGATAACCAGTTATTCATAATTTGTTGTTTAGCCGAAATCCTTAATTGAAACAACATGACTAGTCCACTTCATTAACATAAACATACTTTTCATTTTCATTTTTAAACAAACTTCCAAAACTTGTAATCATCATACAAACAACAAAAACAACTTAATGGAATAAAGTAACTTAAGTTGTTATTTATGTTATCATCACTGCCCACAAAAATCCAAAACTCCAAGCTAAACTTTGTAATTATAGTAATCATGAATCCAGAAGATTTTTTTTGCTTTTCATGTTTTCGGTTACAACTTACAAATTAGTTCCCAATCTGGATAGACCCACAGATTGATTGTGGCAAATGCCCTAGACCATTGAATCATGTCGTTTACCACTACAATCCCAAAAATCTAAGGCTTAGATCGCATTCCGCAGGGTCTTTATATTGTATCGGTTCACTGATATATTGATCGCATTCCGCAGGGTCTTTAGATCGCATTCCGCAGGATCGAACCAAAATATATTGTAGTTTAAATATGGTTTTAGATTTTGTCCCATAAATAATTGAGCTATTTCACTAATCAAGAGGATATCTCTAAACTACCATTTTAATTGATTATTGTTACTATAAAAAATATGTATAATTTGATAGACATATTTATATTCGTTACGTAACGTAGATGTTTTAAAATATTTTTCAACGGTATAATAAAATTTACGAAAAATCGTGGTATAGTTTAAGAGATAAATTATTTCGAAGTTTTACTAGTTATTATCCATAAGGGTATAATTGTAAAAAACACTTAAATATACTCCCCTTTCCTCGTTGCCTTAAGAATTGTGCAAACTAGAACTAGCTCGGAACGGAGGGAGTATAATCTGTATCACTCAAGATGAAACTCATACCCAGAAATGCAAATAAACTAAAGATATTATATCGGTGTCAACCGATACAGATACATACCGGCTGACCAGATAGGCGCCGAGCATGGTTAAAAGAACGTAATGGTTGAAAAGCGGTAACAAACAGTAAAGATTATTTTAAAATTGTATAGACAAAAATGGAAGAGGAAAATGACACGAGTAATTAACAAATACTCGTAAGGGTTGTTATGTAATTTTAGGTTTTACTCTGTTTCTTACGTTAAAGGTTAAAAGAAGATTGGTTGTTTGCAGAAATTCCTCAGAGAAAACAGAAAGAAGTAGAAGATAGAAATACCAACTCACACTGTAACGTTTATCTCTGCAACACTTGTTCTCCCCTCTCTCTCTGGGTTTCCAGTTTTGCTCTGTTTTATTTAGCTCTGTTTGAGTAAAGAGGGGAATAGTAGAAATGTTATCAAGGATAAATGGAGCTGCTTCTGTATGGATGGAAGATGAAGGAGGAGAAGGAGAAGAAGACTCAATTTCATGGACAAGAAACGTTAACAACAACAGCAACTTAGTAGTACTAGGAGGAGGAGGAGGAAATAGTAATGGAATAGTAGAGAATTGTAACAAAGAAGATGAAATGGGTTCATTATCAACATTCAAATCAATGTTAGAAGATGATGATACTTGGTATATCAACACTGCTAATCAAAACCCAAGCCACCATCACCATGATTTTCAAGCTCATCATCATCATCATCAAGAAATGGCTGGTAATTTCTCTACTTCTTCTTCTCATCATCATCACCATAATCCAATTGCTTCAGATAATCTGTTAATACACTCAGTTGATTCATCTTCATCATGTTCACCATCCTCAGTTTTCAATATTGACCCATCATCATTTTTACCACCACAACAACAAAAATCAAGTTTATCTTCATTACTCAACGTTGTTTGTAACAACAATAGCAATTCATTTGATACAACCACTTTTGATTTAAGTAGTTGTGAACCATCTTTTATGAATCATCATCAAACCACCACAAACATAACTAGTTTCAATAACTTAATCGCTCAGAACACTTCTTCAATGGTTGATACTCAATTTGGTGTTGGTGGTGGTGGGACTAGTTTTGGTTTCAATTCAATGAGTAGTTTTAATGGGGGTTTTGATCAAAATCCTAATGCGTTGTTTCTGAATAGTAATAGGTCTAAGACTTTGAGACCACTTGAGATATTTCCTCCAGTTGGTGCACAACCAACATTGTTTCAAAAGAGAGCTGCACTTAGACAGAATTCAGATAAGGGAGGTGGATTAATGAATCTGGAGATGTTAAGTTCAGTTGATAATAACAAGGGAAAGATGAGCCAAGACAATTGGAGGAAGTTTAGTAACGAAGAGGGGGATTTTGATGAAGCTAGTATTGATGGGTCTGGTTTGAATTATGACACTGATGAAGCTATGGAAGGTAATAATAATAAGATTGGGGACAGTGTAAAGAATGGTGGGGGCAATAACTCCAATGCAAATAGTACTGTTACCGGTGGTGGCGGTGGTGATCAGAAAGGGAAGAAGAAGGGACTTCCGGCTAAGAATTTGATGGCTGAAAGACGGCGGAGGAAGAAGCTTAATGATAGGCTTTACATGCTTAGGTCCGTTGTTCCTAAGATTAGCAAGGTAATTTTCTTGACACCATGTTTGTACTGTTTTTTTGTTGATTTCATCCATGCATGATTAATTGTCATTTGTGGAATGCGATTTTTTACTGTGAATTAAGAAGAATATTACGAGACTTACCTATGATAATTGTGTTGTCACATGGAATGTGTAAGCGTAATCTAAAGTTGTATATTGGATCTAATGAGGCGGGGAAACTCGTTTGTTACAAAAAATTTACCAACTGTAATTGAGCTCATTCAGTATCGAGTTATTACACTATAAAGGATAACATGATTTTTAGTGGTCTTAGTAAAATTCAGTAATCCGCAAACTAGATTCATGATGCATTGGACCTACCATAAATTCAGACCTTGTCCCAGTGTAAACAACTCTTTTGAGGTGATTTTTACGTTTAAAGTCTTCTCAGTGAAATGAGCTTTCTTACTTTCTTTTACTGAAGGTTTTTTTTTTTGGTTTCATTCTTCTATTATTAGTTGGTTGTGTTGTGCTGTGATGTTTGTTTGTTTGTCTAATGAATCTTGTTTGCACAGATGGATAGGGCTTCAATTTTGGGGGATGCAATTGAATACTTGAAGGAGCTTCTCCAAAGGATTAATGACCTTCATAATGAACTAGAGTCGACTCCTCCTGGTACTGCGTTACCACCTTCATCCAGCTTTCACCCTTTGACGCCTACCCCACCTACTCTGCCATGTCGCGTCAAGGAAGAACTCTGCCCGAGTTCATTGCCAAGCCCAAATAGCCAACAACCTGCCAGGGTAAAAGTTTATTTTCCCATCAATTTTCTGCAAAAGTTTTCTTTGATTTTACAGATTAATAGCTGTGATTGTTTACTCAAAAATGGCGTAAGACAAAAAGAAACTCCCAAGATTTCTATATCGCTTAAACCATCTATATTATTGAAGTGGTCTAGAATTATTAGCTACTTTAGTGTACCTAAGGGAATTTTTGAACATACCATTTTGTCGCTCTTTTGCGCATATTGTTCATGGTCGTCAACCTCCAATGTACCATATGATGGCCCCCCCTATTGTAAAGTTTGTTTACCCCGCAAAGTAGCTAGATCCAGATCATTCAGTTTAAAAATCTATCTTTTGGGATTAAAGAGTCGTGGGGCTTTCATTTGCCAACAAACTGGGTACGTGCAACTATGTAAGTTATCTATAGTACTACCGATTATGTCTGCCTGTGTGAATGTGTGGTCATCATCTCGCAAGCCTTTCCGTTTATTGACATTTTAAATTTACTAAATGATTTGAGGTTTTGTTGTGTTTTGGTCAGTAGCTTTCACTGCGGCGAACTAGTCTCATGTCACTATTTATTCATTATGTTTCTGGTTACCGAGTTTGTAGGTTGAAGTAAGAGTAAGAGAAGGAAGAGCTGTCAACATACACATGTTTTGCTCTCGGCGACCTGGTCTTTTGCTCTCGACGATGAGGGCTCTAGATGGCCTTGGGATAGACATCCAGCAGGCTGTCATCAGCTGTTTCAATGGGTTTGCACTGGACGTTTTTCGAGCTGAGGTAATATCTGATTCCAATCTGTTTTGTTAAACAAGCTGAGGTCAATATTCTCTAGAGATTAGAACATAGAAAAAGGAACAAAACAAAAGGGAGAAAACTTACCAACTATGTTTCTAACTCTGATAAAAGCAAGGACCCAATGGGGGACCAAAGAGAGAAAACATACAAAATAAAAGGTGACTGGGATATCGACATTACCTTATGTCAAAGTGAACTTGGTAAGCGAGTCGAAAGGGAAAATGGGGTGGATTTGTCTCCTCACCCCATTACTGTGGCATGGATCACTTTCAAGTTCCATTTTAACCGTGGACCCTCCCTGATATAGAAAACATTGCTGCACCATAACATCATTTCTTGAATTTCATCTAAAAGGTTACTCAATCCAATAATTCTACCCATTTTTTCTCTAGGCAGAAGAATAGATGTTTGTTAAACAGCCTATATTCCAATTGAGTTGAACTTAATTTAGTGAATGACGATCTTCGGTAGGGTGGTTCTCCATTTTGAACATAGATATGTACCAACATTAGTAACCTTATAATTTATTTCATTGTACATAAGATATTTCCTTTGTTTTCTCATAGCTGTGCATTCCTTAGTTCTAAAGATGAAGTGCTTCTTTTCCTTACCGTAAAATATACTCTTTATGCTAAAGATGGTCCTGTTTCTGTTAATCCCATTTATCAGCAATGCAAGGAAGGGTTGGATGTTCCGCCGGAGGAAATCAAAGCAGTACTCTTAAATTCAGCAGGCTTCCATGGTATGATATAGAGCATTCTCAAAGCAGTACAAAGAGGAAATTCGCGCAACAAAAGAAAAAAGTTTAACCGCAGAAGACGATTGTAACGTGTAAAATGTATAACCTTCCTCAAGAAAGTTTGCTAATTAGGTTTAAATCATGTTTAATAACAAAGTACTTGTGTGTTAATTAGGTTGAGTTTATGTTTGGTAGTGTTTGTTTTTGTAGGGGGCCATTCCCTTTTGTAAGTTAAAGAGAGGCATGATAGCAAATGTAGCCAAAAACACACCATCTTTTTCAGCAATTTTAACCATTGAAGCTAATAATGTTTCATTTTCTTTTCAATGTTTTCATTGTTCTTGATCTTTACTTGTAACTAAACCAGGAGAAGAATCAATACCACTGTTTTCTGTTTACTTACTAGAAGATGGTCTTCTGCTGCCAAAAGCAAACCTAAATAAATTCTTATACTTCCCCCCACTTATCTTCAGTTTCACTGATATTTTGCTCTTCAAGTTTCAGACAAGATACGTTAGTAGTGTTGCTAGTATATTTTCTACTACATTGGCAAGAACTCACTAAATTTTCTCATCCCAATTGATTAATCAAACTCATAAAGAATTTGACTTCGAGAAACAAGGATAACAAATAAGGAATCAAAGTTATTGGTGCTAAATCGAAGGGCATCGATAATCCATATCTAAGTGAATTACCCGTTTTTTTTCTTCTTTTTTTTGTTGTTGAAAATAACCAGATATATTACTGCAAAGAACACTAATCTGTAGATTCAGACTCATACGGAATCAACTCAGGTTGAGTTGTCCGTCCAATGACTGAATCTGTGTGATTAGGTCCTTCATGAAAAGATACATAATTGGAGTTCATATTACAGATCTCATAAGCTTTGACAGTGTCAAAAGCTATTGTTGGAATTAAAAACGAAGGCACATCAGTGAAACTAGTAATTTGTTGAGGTGAATTTCTCCATTTTTTAGCCAGCAAGTCTGGTGCCTCGTTTGCTCTTCTATCCACAAAATGAAAGCCCCCAAAAGAAATTAGTTTGTCTGCCATCTTCTTAACTTCATCTAATATTGATATGCATTGCCATTTGATTGAGGTTTGTGTGCCTTGTAGGTACTTGATAGTGTTTTGATTATCTCCTAGCCAGCTTGTTTGTGATGGCCCATTGTGTAGTCTGCATCAAAGCTACAGCTTCAACTTCTTCTGCTGATTCAGTCCTGCAGCTACCCATTCATGCTTTCTTGAAGGTACCTGTCTAGTTGCGCAAATGAAACCACAACCAACATTAGTTTTAGCAGATATCCATGAAGCATCGCAATTTAGTTTGTAAAAATTTCTTATTGGGAGTGTCCAATAAGGCTGAGTCTGAGCTCTGATGCTGTTGTGCACTATAACTGAAGAATGTGTAAATGGGTGCCAGTATTCATAGTGTCTTAGTATGTCAAGAGCTAGGTTTTCTGGTGTTCTGCTTTTGTTTTCAAAAATTCTAAGACACCGTTCTTTCCAAATAAGAGTCGTGCTGTCACGCGCATATCCGCGTGACAGCAAGTATGAACTCGCACCTCTCACCTGTTAGAGAAGATATTTGAATATACATCTTAGAGATCCGGATTCAATGTGATTTCATAAATTCAATTTAGTTTTAGGCCAAACATAATTCTCTTTATTTGGAGTTAGCCCCTTCAATATCTCTCTCTCTGTTATCATCTCTCTGAATAGGCTTTTGATTCTCCTTGATCTCTATCCATTTTTTACTCCAGTAGCTTCTAAAAATTCATACAGAGTGAAAGTTTGAATCCATGAGATTGAGATCCATATATAATTTTATTTACTGTTTAAATCCACCTGGTTTATTGATAGAAAGGTCATTCAAAACACAAATTAAAGCTTCAAAAAGAACATCCTTATTAAAAAAATAAAATAGTTTGATCGGAATTAACAAAGAGAAATAAAAAATAGGAGTACCAGGTATAACAATATGCACCCCGAAAAATGCCAATAACAAAGTTTTGGAATCTTCTTCATTTCTTTGCAACAACACTTCATGAATCACCATCATCAATTTATCCGTCTGATCATTTTAACTTTCCTAAAAGCAACAAATTCTATGTGATTGTCCGATAGTCAAGAATGAAGATCATAGTCTTTATGCATTTTTCACTTTCATGCAATCATGAGGATAACATCACAAATAAAGAGTTGAGATTTTTTGTATATATCTTGTTCTGTCCAATTTCCCAAAAGAGTCGATACTCGATATTCATTTAGTATATTTTAAAAAAGACAAAGTATGATTTGAGGGATTGAATGCAAATTACTGAAAGTACGTAAGGATACAAAAACTAGATTGAATATATGGAATATCACTAAATTACGTAAGTTACGGATCTCTTTCTTTTTTTATAGAAAAACTTAGGCTATCCGCCTAAGAGGATAACAAAGTGGCGGTGGTGTTAATGGCCATTGATCCAGTTTAGCTGGTCCAACTCCGGTCCACACATGGCCATTCCGGTTCAGTCAAACCGGTTCTGTTCCGGTCCAACCAGGTCCAACAAAACTGATCCGGTCCAAGAAGATCTTCCACGTCAGCACAGAGTCCGGTTAGCAACCGGCCATGTTAGCAGTACCAGACAACATCGTTTGCCACGTTAGTTAACGACAGAGTGGAATTGAGCCAATTGAAGGTTGCCACATCAGCAACCCTTGTTAGGTCAGCAATGCCACGTCAGCTCTTATCTTCCATGTCAGCAGGATGTACCCAGCCAGCGCTGCCATGTATGCAACAGCACGCGCGCTTCTTTCAAATCTTGTTTGGTCAATAACTTCTTCGTTTTAAGTCCGAATTGAGTGATTTTCGGCTCATTAGAACCGTCTTTCAATTCCTTACAACATGGAGACAAAACAATCAACGTTCTAAAAACTTTTATGTGAACTTGGAGCAGCAACATGATCGAGTTCGAGGTTCATGGATAGCGAGATGATCGAGTTCGAGGTTTGTGGATAGCGACATGATCGAGTTCGAGATGGAGATTGCTTAGACCCTTCAATATTTAGCCTTGCATCACTTCGCAAGCACCTAAAGCCTCATCTTGCACGTGAGCACATAAGTCTTGCTCTTATCGCAAGCATAAAATCTCGTCTTGCACGCGAGTACAAAGACTTGCACCTTGGCAAGCATAAAGCCTCGTCTCGACCACGAGCCTAACGCCTGATGTTGGTCCACACAAAGTCTCGTATCAACCCCGAGCCCAATGCATGATATTGGTCCAAAGCCTCGTACTTAACACAAGCTACAACCAGCCTTCCTGAGCAGCGAGCGTTACAGCCTTGTTACGTTGCGAGCAAAAAGCCTTGCCCCAGCCGCAAGCACGCACATTACATTCCTCTCAAGACTCGACTAGCTCTCGAGCATCACAAGTCCACTACGGGGAAAAAAGTCTCGCCTAGCACGTGAGCAATTTTTTTTGCAGGTAATCACAGTTGGGGGCGTCTTCGTAATATCTCTACAAACGTTTGGGGGCGAGTTACGTCATCAACGGCCGACGCAGATGGAAAAACAAGCTTCTTAACCCCCAACAATTTGGAGGTAAAGAGGGGGCGATGTTTGTACCGTCAATAAAATTGACGGAAAGCCCATTAATCAAGCCCGTCTAGCCCGTGAAAGAAGATTCCAGACGCCTTGTTGCCCAAGTTGCTTGCATATCAAGTTTATATCAGAATTAGGGTTACATAAACACTATAAATACATGTATCCTAAACCCTAAAAATATATATATGGAATTTTAGGTTAGCTAACCAAGTTATCCTAAACCCTACAGGATTCCACCATGGATGTAGGCACAACTTGCCGAACCATGTTAAATTCGTCTCTTTGTTCATCTTTAATTCGTTTTCTAACCCTAATCGCATCATCATCATCAAATCATTGTGCTTAGTGCCTAAAGTAATTTTGGGTACAAACATATGTCTATCAACTTCCATTTAATCGGGCCTTGCAACCTTATACTTTGTATGTATCAGATGCTTCTTTTACTGGCCTACATGCCGGAGTTTAGTTCTAAGGTTGTTCATTTGTTGGGGGAATTTGTAATCTGCAATACTAGTTGGGTTGACGGTGTTCTGATACGTTATGCTTTGTTGTAGTCATTATATATAACATAATCTGTACACTACCTTGTTGGAAAATACAGGGTACTAGGAGGATGAAAACAGAGAACAGAAAAGAATGTTGTATCACTAAGCTTCAAGGCCTTACGATTCTTTTCAGCAATTATTTTGACCCTTCCCAAATAATTGGCGAGTACAATCGATCAGCGAAATATTGCTTTCAGGATACAATGAAGCCCTAACAACGTTGTTGAATTCATGGCCAACCAAGAACACATTGTAATTGTTTCTGAAGATGCTTAGAGAGAAAAGATTTTTTGATCATCTTTGTGGGAGAAAGCCTTCGCTATTTAAAGAGGAATTCATGCCTTTTGGAGATGTCTTTTCATCTCCAACAGACGCTTTTAATGGGCATCCATTAATGGTTTCTCTTGGAAAGAAAACCTATGGGAAGAGACGTGTCGATAGAAATTTCTGGAAAACGAAATAGGTTTTCAAATTTCAAAACCAGAAAAATTTCTACGAGACGCTGTCTCGCACTCTGCTAGGGAGCCCGACCTGACCTGTCAGGTCGAACACAGCCGGGAGGGGCTACACCCCCAGGATAGCGGCAAACATTTATGAAAATATCCAACAATACCTTGCCACGTTACTCCTCTGCAAACTTGTCAAATCTTGTATCATCAGTGATTTGTACCATACGAATCCAGCAGGTATTATTCAGATGTGTAGCAATGAGAATGACAAGGAGAGTAAGCCAAAGCATACTTGTGACAATGGAAGCAAACAAAGGCTGAATGCTTCGACTTCTTGTCGATCAGAAAGGTGAGGAATATGGCATCAATTTCCAAGCAATCACTTCATTGAAACAAAGGAATGGATCAAGTCAACATGCTATTACAAAGTTCATTGAAGAAAAACACGGACAACATCTTTCATCAAATCAACTCGGGAAATTAGTCGCTGATGAGAAACTTGTCAAAGTTAAAGGTTCATATAAGCTTCCAAGTACTAGATCAACTCCTGCTCCAAAGAAAACCACTGCTGCTGCTGCTGCTCCTGCTAAGAAGAAGCCTGCTGCTAAATCCAAGCCTGCCGCTAAAGCCAAGCCTGCTGCGAAAGCCAAACCAGCCGCAAAAGCCAAGCCAGCCGCAAAAGCTAAGCCTGCCGCCAAAGCCAAGCCTGCCGCAAAAGCCAAGCCTGCTGCAAAAGCCAAGCCAGCCGCAAAAGCTAAGCCTGCCGCCAAAGCCAAGCCAATCACTGCAGTTAAGCAAAAAGCTGCTCCTGCAAAGGCGAAGCCAGCAGCTAAGCCAAAAGCCGCACTAGAAGCCAAGCCGAATCCAGCCGCTGCGAAGCCAAAGGCCAGACCAGCGAAAGCATCCAGGAAGAAAAGCTGCTGCACCAAAATCAGCGCCAGTTGCTAAGAAAGCTGCTCCAGCCAAGAAGACGGCGAAGTCACCAGCTAAGAAAGCCACCCCTGCTAGAAAAGCCAAGAAATAAGGATGAGATGGTGTAATTTTCTGAGTAGTTTCTGTAAAGTTTTTAATAGTTGGGCCAATCTGAAAATTTTAACGAATACAGTTGTCTCCTCGATGAATACAACAAATAGAACAAAAAAGGATCATAGATTACAAAAAAAATTAAGTTAAGCTGAACATTAATTACGGCAGCAGCACGGTTCAGCACCAGGGGTTGTTAAGTTCAACCTCTGTAAGGAATTCTTGTCCAGGGGTTGTTAAGGAATTCTGGTCCACGGTTCATGTCCATGTAGCTGCAATTCAACCCCTGGTACTCCAAGTCTATCGTATCAGAGAATAATAGCTGATCAGAAACCATGCAAGTATTTCTCTTCGCAGGTGTCGTAGGATTATTCTTTAGGATCAACTGACACAATCTTAGCTATCTTATGGTAAAATATTTACCTCTGTCCAGACTTGGCAGTACATAAGTAGATTTTATGTTTTCACAATTTTTCTTTTTAGGGCCATGCATAACAGGTCTAAACCATCTTGAGATGGAGAACATATTCTCGTATACCAACGAGGATAGGAAAGTTGGATAATAATCGGCAACATAACTAGTTGCTTAGGTTACAGGAAGGAGGCTTTCTTTGTAAATGAAAAACCCAAACGGAAGAGGTTCATCACCAAAGGGTGTCTTTCTATCTTCCAGAAAAAACTGCTCATCATCATCCCCTTCCTCCGATTTTATAATGAACAAATCTGTATCCGGAACAGCTAAAATGGTATTAGAATATAGCGGATCCCATTCAAAAGGTTTCTGCTATCCAATAGAAATCACTAACAGTGCCTGCGCTGCTCATAGGCATTGTTGCGTTACTGATATCTGTCAATTTCTTGTGTTGAACATCATCGACATTATCATATAACACACACATCTTCATGGATGTGTCGTTATTTATTGAAGTAGCAGAAGGCTCTCCTCCCCAGACATCTGCCTCCATACTTAACTTCAAAGCTAACACAGCTAAACGACCATCGATTTGTATCAACTTACTAACACAAGGATAACGAACTTCTTGAATGATGTAATTGGGGATTGAAATTACTCTAAACTTTTCGCTCCCGACATTAAATTCGATAACCAAAGGTTCCGTACCAGAATTTGAGCGAGTCCGCAGCCAATAAATACAACCATTTGTGTAAAGGGATGCATGACCTCACATACAGTTTCAGGAGGTGAATGTCCGCGCCAGTTGGATACTTGCTTGATCCAGATAGTAACCACTTTGTGTCCCTTATCGGCAGGATCATACCCAAAGTAATTCCATAGTCCACGACAATAAACAATCTTGTGGTTACATAATCACCATCTTCATCTATCATTTGTATTTCCTCGCGTAGATTTTCATGTTGTTGTTTAATCATGGATTTTATCCAAGGTGTTGACTGTCCCGTGCTCGGATTAAACACACAAACAGAACATGTGCGGGGTTCTACCATAGAAATCAACCCATTGACAGCTCCAAAAACGTGCTCCAAAAACCTAAAAAAGGAGATACCACCAACAGCAAAATTACATGTTTTTGATCGTGTGAAGTGTAAATAAGTGAAGCTTCGATCAGTATGTATCAAGGAGTGTTGAGCCAGCAACTATCCATCCATCACCTCTGATAACTTATTTTAGCTTGTGAAGATTTTAACAATAAATCATTCTTAAATCAAGGTTGAGCTGCTGAAACATGTCTAGATATTCAACAAAGATTCAGATAAAAGATTTTCAACAAAGCTTAGTTTTGGTTTCCTCCCGATTTATTGAGGTTTAGGCTGTTTAATTTCTATGTTAGCGTCCGTACTTATTAAAGGTTTTTCATATTAGTTCTACAAATGAATTTCATTAACAGTTTCATAAAACAGCAGAACTAACAAAGTTAAGAACTCTCGAAACTTAGCTTTAAAAGCCTCTGTTTTTCCACACTTATTAGTTAAGAACATAAATTTAGTGGCACTGGTGGCATTTACAGAGTGGTGTGCTGTCAAACATACAGTCAAAATCTCATTGCATAGGTAGAAATATATGTTAACGGAGAACAGTCATATAGTGCTATGTCCACTTACAGTGCAACACTGGCTTCAACTAGTATTCCAATTCCAGCTTCTGTTTAGCTGCTTCCTAAGTACAAAAGTACATCAGGCTCTGTAAATAGACAGAAGTGTACTTATTAAATTCAAGTGCTGAAGGAAATAAACCCATTGAAAAGAATAATAATCTGTTAGACATTTCCACAGCAAAAGCTCATAAACTTAGTTGTAGTTGTTTGATGAGAAGATAAAAACATGTGCAGCATTTTCATACCAAAACTCTAGAGGAACCAGTATCCAGTTACCAATGTAAATTAGTCCCAGAATGCGTTGATAAACCAAATTTTGATAGAAAATTGAAGTAAAGTAACGATAGAGAATTTCATTCAAAGAGTGAAGGGAAGCAAATTTGAAGTTCAATATCGGTCTGAAAAAAATTGAAATCCCGGGGAGTTGGGAGTATTTCAGTTTTTACCCGTTAGTCATGGGGGAGTTCGAAGGAGTCTCTCAAAATCCCCATTAGTCGTGGGAGAGTTTAGAAAACTCTCCCAAACTCCCTAGAAAATCCCGTTAGTTAGTCGTGGGGGAGTTTGAAAGAAACTCTTGAACTCCCTGTTAATGGTAAAAACTAAAATGTTAGGGAGTTGGTTTGTTTTGGGGAGCTCTAGCGAGTTCACCGTGTATTTTTTCCTCACTACAAATCTCTCAAAAGAGTAGAGATTTTGGGAGAGTCTCTCAAACTCCCTATACTCTCTTACACTCCCTCAAAATCCCCAAGATTCAAAATACATTAAACTCCCCCCAAACTCACCCGTGGATTAACCCCCTGGTAACTAGAACACCCCTGCCACGGTAGGGAGGGCCGAAAGAAGAAAAACGAAACACTGCTGATTGCATAATGCGTTATACATCTTTTTTTTGTTGGAATGTTATTTTTGGGCCATATACATCGTTTTAGTGGTTGCATAACCAAATTAGTGGGTGCATGAACCAAAATACGACTGTATAAACTGTTATGCATCCTTTGTGGTGGCTCCATAATTCGTTATCCATCCCTTTTTTTGTTGGAATGATATTTTTAGACATATACTACCTCCGTTTCAGAAAAGGAGATACATTCACTTTTTCAATTTGGCCTATTTTGTATCTCTTTTTCTGAAACGGGGTGAAAGTATCTCTTTTCCTGAAACGGGATAAAAGTATCAATTTTTCTGAAACGGAGTGAAAATATCACTTTTCTTGAAACAAAAAATTAGTTGACGCATAAACCAAAATATGGATGCATAATGTGTTATGCATCCTTTGTGGTGGTTTGGCTATGCATTCAATTTTCAAAAATTGTGCCTAAAAGGATAAACACCTCTGAATTTTTCGTAAAAATTCTAAATTTGATATTGTTGTTTGTACTCGTTGCGTATATTTTTGTAAAATCTTTCCAACGAGATAAAATTTGTAAAATTCCGAGCAATGATTTTTAGATATGTTATATTCTAGTTTACATTCCTATTATACCCCTGAAAAAATAGGATACACAAGGAGTTTTAGTAATTGGACCAAAAGGGAGGGATAATTTTGTTTAGTGAAAAAATAACCATGGACATGGAAATTTCCAATCTTTTTTTCAAATTACACATTTGCGTTACTCTTCATTTTACAAAAAAAAGTGGTCATAAAAGGGACTCCCTCCTTCGGGCCCTCCGGTCGATCGGTCCAATTAAAATTGTAAACAACAAAGAAGGAAGAAAATTGAAACCATTTTACTCATTGAAAGTGTAATCTTCTGCAGAACAGTTTTACCGTCGTGGAATCCTTTCGAAGTGGAGATACATAGGAACGCAATTAAAAGGCTGGACCAATTTTCTCCTCGTCTGAAAAAGCTTGAAACAACAGAGGAAAGCAATAATAACTCTAACTTAAGAAATCGGTAATTAAGGAGGAAACAAGTAGAGTACACGATGCTTTGAACGTTTTTATTCAGACGTTTTACTTATGCTTAGGTCCCCGTGTGCCAACGGAAAACATCCACAACATACTCCACAGCATAGCCCCGGCGCCAGACTCAAAGATACAGCGTTGGCACATGCCAGTTTCACCAAAAACATGGCGCTGGCAATGACATGATGCTAGGGCCAGACCAAAATCGAGGCGCTGGGGAATGCCAGCGCCAGAGCATAAAATCCGTGACGGAGCTAAGGCGTCGCTTTGGTGAGGTCAAACAAAAGCCTCTTTCAAAAGTTGTTAGGGGAAAATACCAAATCTTCCATTGTATTGGTCTCCACATGAGACTAAAATTTCTAAAAAACCCATACTATTTAGCATTAAGAAGGAAAAATAAGTGGGGTCTAGGGACCGTAGCCTATTACTAACGACATTCTATGTTGCCTCATTGCCTCTTTGTTTCTCATGCTTGCTTCGAGTCCGAGATCTCTCCTTGAGACATGGTTATTGTTAATCCTGGGTTATCAACTTACTCAGATACTCATGGTAACATCGTCAGAGCCTGACACTCAGGCCATGACTATTTAATGTTGTCAGAGCACCGCTCGGTCAAACTCACAAGTTTTTAACATCAATCTTGTCGTCAATATTAGATGTAACTTTATCTCGATTTCCAGTCTACTAAAATCAAGTATGAGACTAGAATTAGAGCACGGAAGTTGTGTATCAGATATCAGTGAATATCCTCAATGATTGAAGACTTTGGTATATGGAGAGTTCATAACAAAAGGTTCGAGAAGGAGTCGAATGGCTAGTTAGGAAAGAAGGAAGGGGAGAATATGAGTGGAAAATAAAAATAACAAATTTGATCTGGTAAAAATTACTAAAAACAAAGAAAAATCCAAATTTTCCTTCGTAATTTTTATATTTAACCAGATTTTGTAACAGTCAAGACGGTTAATTGTGGTCTTGGGTACCAAATTTTAATATTATAATATAGACATAGACTGTCAAGAAGATAACGACAACAAGGTGTACACTTAGTATATAGTAAAAGTCTGAAACCTAACCTTAAATTATAGGGATCAACCAAGTGTTGGATTAACATACAATGTATTTATTTTTAATTATAACTAAAATAATAATTATAATCGCGGAAAGTAAAAGTAAAGACACAGCAAGATTTTGTTAACGAGAAATTGCAAATGCGGAGAAACCTCGTGACCTAGTCCAGTTTTGAATACTCTTAGAATTAAGTTGTCACACAAAGAGCATTACCAACTTCGTATAGTTGAGACCAAGTAAACTACTCCTAGTTACCTAGTTTCCTCAGTATCCTGCGCCTATAACCAATCTGGCCAACGCACGCAAATCCTAAGATACAGTCCACTATCTTAACTTTTGTCTTTAATTTTTTGTTTTGCCTTCATTGTTGCAAGAGTAATCTTGTAAGTTTTGTAACACATTTGAGTTTTTAATAAAATTTTGAGTATTATCAAGCAAAAAAAAGATAGTATTTTCAAATTGGGTTCTTCAATCTTATATTGATTTCATAATGGTTTACAAAAGACAAGTTAATTTGGGTAGGATTCATTCAAAGGATGTGTTAATGAATATTGTACATGAAGTATTTGATAATACGTATCAAAGAGTGGGATAAATTTTTGAAGAATATTATTGGAAACTTGTAAGTCTCCATAACCAAGTAAGGACTCTACCTAATGATTGTGATGTTGTAAGTGAACTAAGCGTATCAATTTTGGTTGGTGGATATGAGGATGAACAAACTGCACACAAGGTGTTTGATAAAATGTCTCCACCAAAATTTGATAGTTATTTGAGTAATGGGGAAAGTGAAATAGTGGGTGATCTTCCAATCTATCAAGAGGGCATGCATGTGGATCGAATCTTTGATTATTTTACTATCATGGACCAAGTGCTATCTAGTAGAAGTAAAGAGAAAGAAGAACATAAATCGTGTTCCATATTTGGCAAGGTACTTGGTGACGAAATAGAAGATGGGGAACCATTGTATGATATCAAATTGGAAGATAACATATCAAGGAGATATCGGGAACAATTTCAAGTATGTGGACCAACAGTTATTGGAAGCAAGCCTTCACTCAAGCTACAACAAAATAGATTGTCAATATATATTGATCTATTTTGGGCTTTAATTAAAGACAAGTTCCATGGATTTAGTCACCGTGCAAGGTTGATAGAACTACTTCATGTTTCACTAATTATTTGGTATGCTCGAAAAATTCATCACAAAACGCTCAATTTGGCAAGTAAGTATAATGGAAAGACTAGAGGAAGGATTGTTTCCAAGCGAGGAAGAAATTCAAACACTAATGTAGAATATGCTTTGAAGAATTCGAGGACAAATTAGTTCAAAGAAGGGGAAGATGATGCATATTGGATGCCCCATAGCAATATTGAAACACAATTTATATTCCATCTTTGAAACATTTTGAATAGGCCAAGTATGCCCTTGGTGCATGCTAGTATAAATTAGAAGAGACAAGGCTAAAGGAGAAATTTTTAGTCATGTTTTAAAACATTGTGTGAAGAACGAGAGGTTCTCTTCTTTCAAACCTAATTGTTATCTCTAGGGGGAATTAGATCTCTAATTCTAGAGTATCAACTAGATGCCTCCAATTTAATTGGGTAGAAATTATAAGTTATTTGAGAAGAATCTCCATTCTTAGGTTATTTCTTTATTCAAAGGGTAGAAGAAACTAAATTAGTTGATTATTTATACTTTTCAAGTTATTAATTTCAATTTATTTTCATTGTAAGCTTCCGCAACTCATCACTTTGTTAGAATATTGTAAGGAAAATTCTCTTCATGAAAAACTACATGTCTTGAAACATAAACCTTTCACTTGGGTGGATATAAACATCTATAGCCTTTATGACTAGAACTATAACCAAGAAAGACACATTTAACACTCCTTGGTTGTAGTTTATTCTCTGTGTAAGGCTTTAAATAGGTAAAACACAATCATCCAAAAGACTCGAGAAAGAAATAATATGGTTGTCTTCTGAACAAGGTCTCAAAAGGATTTGAGAAAGATAATTACCTAGTTGGTAATCTATTGAGTACAAAATTTGCAGTAGAGAGAGCATCAAACAAAACCTCAAAAGGTAAAACAGCCTGATACAAAAAGTTTCATGTAACGTCTATTAAATGCTTATGTTTAGATTCTGCCACACCATTCTGTTCAGGTGTGTGTTGAAAAAGCGAGGGTCTAACAACCATCCCAAACTTTTCGTTTAGCAATCTGTATGGACAAACTCCAATACACTTTGCAAGTGAATCGACTAGAAAGTCAGACTTCAAACTTGAAAGAAAGTGTATTCAAGAGTTTATATCTTTATTTCTCAATTCAATCTGCAATCAGCAAATAGGAATCTGCGAGCCTGATTGAATATAAGAGAAATAACTTGAACGGTACCAAAGACCAATGTTCAAGTGCTAATCAATTTACTCGACAACCAA